>CAWUFW010014064.1:0-434837 GCA_963921515.1 Calotriton arnoldi
GTGGTGGGAGGGGTGGGAGACAGAGGTCGCTGCTTGCAGACGTTGCTGGTGTGCATGATGACCCACAACTGGTACGCATAGCTGATGCGTACCAGTCCAGCACCGGAGACCTCAGCCAGGTAGTGGGGCTCCTCAGAGACATGAAACAGCAGCAGGCTGCCCATCATGCCCACTTGGACTCCCACATGTCCCACGTGGAGTCACACATGTCCCGCGTGGACTCACACATGTCCCGCGTGGAGTCCAAGTGGGATGCACTGCATGAGATGACGGCGGTGCACAGGGACATTTTACAATGCCTCCGCCAGATGAACAGCAACCAGTCCACACCTCCCTGTGTGCCAACAACATCTGGTGCCGAACAAACTGCAACTGCCACAGGGAGGGAGGATGACTCTGTCGGAGAGTCCCCTGCACCGCAGCAGCCTGTACTTGAGGGGCCCCCCCCAAGAAGAGGGGTCGTCCGAGGAGGGGCAAGTGAGAGGCCGATGGCCAAGTGCAACTCCCAGGAAGCCTGAACCTGTTCTGGATGTTCATGTTCACCTTTGTGCACAGACTGTTCACCCTGTTGACGGCAACACTACTCCCACACATTGCATGGGGAGTACAAGTTGGACCAATGTGTCAGACAACTGTGGCCCGATACTGGGGATTCTGTCTACCAGGACTTTCAATTCACCTAGGAACTTCGGATTGCAAGATTTATGTACAGCACTACCCATCCTATGCACTATTCACACAAATGTATCACAATAAACACACTAATACACCATACTTGCCTCTGTTGTGATTCCAACGTGGGTGCTGTTATGGGGATGATGAACTGCAAAATTACACTGTGTATGCGAACTGCAACAGCAAGGACAACACAGGCATGTGAGTAAAGGCAACGTGACACATATGAGGGAGACACACCACCAGGGCTACACAACACATACACACCTAGGCCATCTGACTCATTGCCTACACTGATGTTGCCAGGGAAGACGGTGCAATGCACAGACACCACACCCATTCCCAGTTGTAGTCAAGTAGTCCACAGGTGCAGTAAGCAAATGGCAGTCAAATGTGTGACCACAGACAACGCACATCACAAAGTGAAGCACAGGTTTATTACACAGTTGCAACATGTCGTAACCACTACAGATGCAAGGTAATCCCACCTGGCAGCGGGCACACAGTCAACAACTGTAGACGGAAGGAAGTCCATGGGTGTGGCGCACATCACCTGTAGGGACACAACAGCTACCAGCCTGGAAGTGCAATCACGTCGTCGGTGGACACAGTTGACCAAACGAATCTGAAAGTACCCTGTGAAGGACAGAAATGACACACAGTCAAAAGCAATGGAGTACAGGACAGAACAGCAAAACTCATGCACAATACATGTTACAAGATACCCACCCAGAACCAAGTTAGCATGTCAACACTGTTGGGGAGTACAGCCCACCTGTAAGCACACATCGCAACACACATCCAGTCAAGTAGCCCATGGACACACTCCAACAGCACCAGAGCACCACCTACACATCATGCCAACTCACATCATTGACATGACACCTCAGGATACTCACATTCAGCTAAAGAAGTTGGTGATGAGCTGTGTGCGGACATCACCATCATCATCATCATCATCATCGTCACTGGCATCGTGGTCCAGGCCAGGATCCTCCACAGGTGGCGGATGTTGGTCATTGTCATCCTGGATGAGAGGCAACTCCTTCCGCACTGCCAGGTTGTGGAGCATGCAGCAGACGATGATAATCTTGCACACTTTCGCAGGGGCATATGGGAGGGACCCTCCGGTCTTGTCCAGGCAGCGGAAGCGGCTCTTCAGGAGACCAAATGTCCGCTCAATCACTCTCCTGGTCCGACCATGTGCCTCATTGTAGCGCATCTGGGCTGGTGTCACAGGGTTCCTGAGGGGTGTCAGCAACCACAGCATGTTGGGGTATCCCGAGTCACCTACGGACAGACAAGTGCACATTAGCTGACTTTGAAAAGTGGGCGGATACTACAGATCAGATCACACACAATGGCACAAAGTCAGTACACACCGACAAGCCAGGCACGCTGGTTCTGCATCTGTGCCATCATCCTGGGGATGCGACTACTCCTCATCACAAAGGCATCATGTGCTGAACCAGGGAAACGGGCACACACGTGTGTGATGGTCATGTCTGCAAGACACACCACCAGTGCATTGACCGAGTGGTAGTGCTTGCGGTTCCTGTAGGCCTGCTCCTGGGCCTGTGGTGGTACCAAAGCCACATGTGTCCCATCAATGGAGCCAATGACATGCGGCATCCTCCCCAGGGCATAAAAGTCACTCTTCACGTCAGTGAGTCGTCGCAGTCTAGGGAAATAGATGTACCGGTTCAGGAATAGCAACATTGCCGCCAAAACATCGCGGAGCACACGGCTCAACATGGTCTGTGACATCCCACCAGCAGTCGCCACAGTATGTTGGAAGGTACCGGTGGCAAAGAAGTGTAGGGCTGCCATCACCTTCACCTTGGGGGTCAGCGCTGTAGGATACGGCCGGCCAGGCTGCAAATGTGGGGACAACTGCACTGCCAAATCCTCAATCAGCTGCCTGGTGAAGCGGTACCGTCGGATGCTGTCCCGTTCCACCATCGTTGCCAGGTCTGGGAATGGTCGATGGACAGCAGGAGCCCTGCAGTGCAGAGGAGAAGTAAGCAACATTGTCAGTCACCCCACATATGCGGCATTGAACACACTCAATATCCCAACATACATCATTATGAGGCACAACTACATGAAGTGTGCAGTTCCGGAAGGACATGTATGGTACATACATGGCCAACATCTGTCAACACGGTCCAACAGGTGGCATCAATTAGTCCCAGGTTGGCCCATTGGATATCATGAGGCCGTGTCACAGTTCCCATCTCCTGCTGCTGTGTCACAATCACCCCCCACAGTGACATGTGAGGACAGATGTGCCCCAGGCACCACAGCTCAACGACAGGTACATTCCCAGGGACCCTGTATTGCCACATGGACACTGGCATTACATGGAGTATCATGTATACACCACAGCAAAACAACCATGACCCCCACAGGTAGTGGCCCCACTTGCCACGGCAGGACAGACATGGACGTCTGTGACACACACACGCACTACATCAAAGTCCATGCACACACAACCTGGATGTGGAGACTGTCTCCCATTGTGCACATGAAATCAGAGACATTGTAAACACTACATGCACAAAGACTGTGGAGGACCATCACTATTGTGCCACTGGGACACCCTGGCTCAAACATACCGTCCCACATGGGACTCACGGGGTATGTGACATGACATACACATACACCACTGTGAAATGTGACCATGGCACATGCACAGATATGAACAGTTGCACATCACAGTGGTCATGTACACGTAACACCCAGGATCCTGTCAACATGAACACGTGCACAGCCTGGGGGTGGCTGCCCACAGGTGACACCCACAGGACAACATGTACACCAACATACACACAATAGGAAATGCAGCCTTACATGCCTTATGATAAAGTTTGGACAGGCTGTCGTGATGTAGGTGTGCCCCTCACTCCCTGGGAGCTATCTGTGGCTGGCATATGTCCATCTGAGACAGGCATGCTGACATATGCCAGTCACATGTACAGTGATGCGTTGAACAGCAATGGACCGATCGGTGCCCCCGGCCGGCCCATTGCATTCAATGTGTGCGGGTACGCGTTGTACCCCTGTACGCATTGTACTGCATTGGACCGGTCGGTGCCCCCGGCCGGCCCATTGCATTCAATGTGTGCGGGTACGCGTTTCTGTACGCCTGTGCCTGTACGCGTTGTACTGCAATGGACCGATCGGTGCCTCCCGGCGGCCCATTGCATTCAATGTATGTCGGGTATGCGTTGTACCCCTGATACGCGTTGTAACTGCAATGGACCGATCGGTGCCCCGGCCGGCCCATTGCATTCAATGTGTGCGGGTACGCGTTGTACCCCTGTACGTGTTGTACCGCAATGGACCGATCGGTGCGCACCCATTGACAATGGGCTTGCCTGGCAACGGACGCGTTTTTGAATTTCGAACGAGTCGGTTGCTGGAAAATCAGTTGGTCACACACAACAATGTTGCAAAATCATGTATGTCATGAAGTTGAAGATTTGAAGGATGCTGTGGGCGTGTTTTGGTGCTGCTATTCCATGGATTGGCCAGATTCAGAAGATGCAAACGACTTGGACCTATCACTTTGGACACAAGGGACAGTATCTGCCTCTCCAGCACATATATATTGCTGGCTGTTCCCCTGAGAGCTCACTTGCCTGCACTACATGCTCCAGGACGACATCTGCCACTGCACTGCTGCTGTCTCTGCCCCTCTGGACCCTGCAATGGCACGTACTGTGGAGAGAGCCCCAGCCTTCAGCCTTGAGGAGAACCAGGCCCTGCTGGACAGCCTACTTCCACAGTACAGCAAGCTGTATGGGACACCAGGGGAGCAGGTGAGTGTTCTGTGCACTGCCTTTCTGAATGTGCATATTGTCTGACTAGCAAGGCTGAAAGTCTGCACGCCACTGGCTAGCAGGCTCACTGAGTAGTTGTCACCCCCCATAGTGTGTAGTGACATGCACTGGACAGGTATGGTGCAGTGACAGTGCATTTGAACAAGGTTTTACTTCCCATGCAATGATACCATGTAGTGACGTCTGGCAAACTGTCCATGGGCAGCTTTGCACTGCCTGTGTACATCATGTGCCCCTGTGATTGAGACATGTATATACAACTGTGTCATGCACGGATATGTTGCATGTATAGTAATGGCCTTTTCACTTTGTCATCCTGACAGGTTAATGCCCATCGGAAGCAGGAGATCTGGAAGGACATCGTCCGGGCCGTCCGGTCCGTGGGGGTCTACAAGCGCCGGATCCGCAACTGCCAGAAGAGGTGGCAGGACCTTCGGGGCTGGACCCGGAGGATTGCACGGGTCCAGCTGAAGCTGTCGCCTCCTCGCAGGAGGGGCGGAACACGGACCCTGACCCCCACATGCTCCAGATCCTGGCGGTGGTGTTTCCAGACCTGGATGGGCAGCTGAAGGCCAGACAGCAGCAAGGAGGGGGTGAGTCAAAGACTGCACTGTGAACTCTGTATTACATGCTTTGTGCCCTCCTCTGGCCTGGTTCAACTGCCACAGTGCAGCAGTCATGTTGTCCAGGAGCCATGTCCCTCTATTGTGCACTGCCCACTGCTCATCTGATACCCAGGTGTGGCCCTTACATTCAGGGAATTGTGTCACTTGGGACTGTGTCCTTGCAGTTTGCTTCACTAAAGGTGGGGGACAGCATCTGTTTCCCTAACTCTGTTGTGGGCATCATGGGTGGGTCCATTGTTCACACAACGCCTGTGTTCGGACATGTAATCTGCGTGTTGCTTTGATATGCGGTCCACTTGCTGAGCTGAGCCACCACATGTGCCTGGGGTATGTGGCACACGCCCATGCAGCGGGTGGGAACAATGTTTGGGCCCCAGGAGTGTGCAGATTACGTGTGTCACACATACATAGCCAGCTATCCACTGTCCAGGGCTCATCCCTCATTCATGTGGAGCAGGACAGTCATGCCTACTCCAGGCCATGCAATGCACTCTGTACTCCCACTCCCGTGTATCAGCTGACACATTGTGCGCAGTGATTTGACCCCTCAGGTGTCTGCCTCTGTGTCAGTGTGCTGTGGATTAGTTGCCAGGACTGCTGGGGTGTTTCTTGGTAGGGGCTCAGCATGCCCCTGGAGATGTGACCATAGGAGACGATACTTGTGTGTCACATAGGTGTTTGATCAGCTGCCCGTGCAGACTGGGGTATGCGAATGTGAAGTTCAGGCAGCTGTTCCCCATTCACAGCAAATTGTGAGGGGCTCAGGTTCAGAGGGTAGTGTCACAGGTCTCCCATATGTCCAATAGGTATGACCTGGACAGATGAGGGTTAAGATGATGTGTTGTGTGGGGGATGTACATGTGCACTTGTGCAGCTCCAGGACTTGCATTCCCCATGACCTACTATTGTGACACAGTGCATAGTGTTGTTGTCTGGCTGCCAAGTCATACATCACTGAGACAGTGATGTATGACTTAGCAGTCATGCCTCTGCCATGGCATGTGTCAACTTATTGGTGGTCCTGCAGGGGAATGACATGTGCTACATGCACACCATTGTGGCGATGGCTATCAGGACATGGGTGCATCATGGTGTCTGTCGCTGGTATGCATCACATGCATTTCCTATTTGACTCTGGGCATCCCTTTCATCCGGAAACCTGTACTGACTCAGTGGCAAGAGCTGTGATGTGTGCATGTCCACATGCCACACCGTGTCCTCTGCACTGTCCAACTACTGTGTACTTGGTGCATGTGTCCACACTGGGGTGTTGCAATCCAACAGACACCAGACAGATGGGTGCAAGGCCATGTGGGATGTGAGTGCCATGCTTGGCATCAGACTGACAATTGGCTTCTCCTGTTCAGTTAGGGCACTTTTAGCAATGTACAACTAATGATGCCAGGGCTTGCTCTGTAATGTGCTGTGCTCACAGTGGTGTGTGCGTTTGGTGCAGGTGACTGATGTCTGTCTGTTTCCCCATTGTTTGCAGATACATCCACGGCCACGGAAGGGGACAGCTCCACGGACCAGGAGGAGCCAGAGAGCCAGACTGGGTCAGCAGCCGAGGAGTGGTCGGAGGGACCCAGTGGCACGGAGGGCGAGGGGAGCCACACCGAGGAGTCCTCAGCACCATCCACCTCAGCTGAGGACCAGAGCAACTCGGAGGATGACTCCCTTATGGAGGCGGGTGTCAGCAGCCACCACACCCCAGCTAGTGTTGCTGTCCCCGCCACCACAAGCACCACCACCGCCCTCCCATCGGCTCCCATTCCCCAGGTCCGTGGAGGCTCCCATGTTTGGGAGCGTGTCTCCTTTGGGCCAGGCACCGCACCCCCTGCCCCTGTGTCCCCTGCTGCCCTGAGTGAGGAGTCTGTGTACCTCCTTCGCCAGCTCCATGTAGGGCAGACAGCCATGCTGAGTGTCCTCCATGCGCACACCGCTCTGTTGACTCAGCTGGTGTCGTTCATGGAGGGCATCTCATCGGGCATGTCTGACCTACAGAGGGGCAATAGGTCCATGGACTCCTCCCTGACGGCAGCAGTGTCCCTCCTCAGACAGTCCCTCACCCCTCCTGCCTCTGCTCCATCCACACTCCCCAGCACCTTACCCGTCCCAAGCACACACACACCGGCACAGGCACACACCAGCACACACACGTCCAGCACACAGACACACACGCCACAAACAAAACGCACACGCACGCACAGTCAGGGGACTGAAACCAGACTCACAGGGGATGGGGCCCTGGTACACACACACGCATCCATGGGCACTGCGCAGTCCTCAGTTGCCTCTCCCTCCAAAGCACCCTCCCTTGCCTCACCTGCAACCCCAAAGGCCCAGCGCCTCTTCATCAGTGACCTCGGCCTCTTCCCCTCCGATCCAGCTGCTCCAGCATCCAGGGGGAAGAGGAAGCCCCCCCACACGGAGCAGAGTGCCCCTCGCCCCCGGACACCCTCCCCCAGGCGCAGACAGACTGAGGCCCCCACCCGCAAGCCCCCCGGAGTGGTAAGAGCAAGACCCTGCCGCCACCCTGCAGCTCAAGCACCAGGTCTCCTTCCTCCATCCCTCAGGCCCCCACTCCACAGGTGCCCCACCACACCCTGCCCCAGGTTCCCCCACCCACAGATATACCATCCCCAAGAGGCTCCAGCCTTCTCCCCTGCCACTTGCTCTCCCGGCACCACACCCCCGCTGCGCTTGTCTGTGCCACTGATGTGGTGAGGTTGTCCTCCCCTCTGTCCAGCCCACCTTGCCTGTTCCCCATTCTCCTCCCCTGGTGGTAGGCACTGCAGTGGAGTCCACTACCACCCTGTCTGACTTGGGCACTGCAGTGGCGGACCTGTCCACTCCATCTGCAGGGTCCACTGCAGTCGTGCCGGCACCCACAACATCTGAGCCATGCCCCCCAGTTGTGCCGGCACACACCATGTCAGACACCTCCACTGCAGTTGTCAGTGGCTCTCCAGCACCCACCACCCCTTCCCTGCTTCCTCCTGGTGAGCCCTGATCCTGTCCCTGCGGTGCCTGGCCTACCCCCGGTTGCCCCTCCTAGTGGATTGTCCCTGGTTTTGTGCAGGCATGTGTAGGGTGGCATCTGCCACTGTCACCCACTTGTGACTTTGTTGATGGACTGGCCACTGGCCTTTGTTTATTTTCTACCGGACTTCTACTTTTAATGCCACATATGCTGAATAAAGCAACTTTCTGTTCTCTAGTGCTTTTGCTTCTGATGTACATGATGTTGATGATGCTAACCATGCCCTTGCTGCAGTGATGGTGATATTTGGTCTCATGATAATGAAGTGTTACTGTGCAGGAACCCATGTGATCCAGGGGGAATGTGTCCTATCCTGTGGTGTATCCATGTCATCCATAGCAGCATCTGAGGGTGTCATGTGTTCAGTATTTGGCAATGGGATTTCCTACTTAGATTGGCTATTTCACATCTGTGGCTTCCACCCCTGCACATCTGTTGTGCCTGCCATTGTTCAATTCGTCTACTTCCCTGACCGTGTGGCCATCTCCAGTGGACATGCAGGTTTGGGCATCAATGGGGAAGGACTCATCTGTGTTGTCAGTGCAACATTGCTATACAAGTGTGTTGGATCTGTGCTGATGATTCAGTTGGCACTTCCATGACCAGGCTGATGTTACGGGAGCCCTCATTTGGTGCTAATTGTTGATTGTGTGACCAAGTGCTCAGCTGACATGATGGGGCCCTACTGAGGCAACATATGGCACAGCTTTCCTCACACAGGAGTGGAGTC
Source organism: Calotriton arnoldi (assembly GCA_963921515.1). NCBI lineage: Eukaryota > Metazoa > Chordata > Amphibia > Caudata > Salamandridae > Calotriton > Calotriton arnoldi. Next base: position 8,920 of record CAWUFW010014064.1, read on the forward strand.
CCCTCATGGCAGTGTGTACTCCTGTGACATTGCCTGCGCCCAAGGTGTGTGTTGTATGTGCATGTCTGTGTGTTCACTTCCGTTTAGCTGTGCATGCTGTGATCCTTAGTGTTGTACCTGTTTGTGATGCTAGCTGAGTTGACCTATGTTCCCCCAAAGTCTTCGCCCTGGGTTCTCTGTGATGTGGGTGCATGGCACATTACTGGTCATCAGGGTGTCACCCATAGGTGTGTTTGCTGTCAGGGCTGAGTTTGTGTGCAGACGCAGATGGGTCACAGTCAGGTTTCCCCTTGGCACTTGTTGTTTGCCCCTGTCATGTGATTTCCAGTTTGTGTCATCTTTCAGTGATTGTGACACGTTGTGTGTGTGACTGCTGGCACTCCTCAGGGTCCGGGCTGCAATGTTGGTTGTTGTCTATGTGTGTTCTTTGTGGGTGACCTTGGCTTCTTCATTGGTGTGTGACTGTGGCTGGGATCCCATTGGTTGGTGTGGTATTGCCGTCATGTCCATGTACAGCGTAGTGTGCAGTGTGTCAGACATTCAGGAGTCTTGTTGAGTGGCCATGTGTGATGTGTTTCTGCACCTTGGTTCCCACCACCACCCATGGGATTGTCATGGGTGCATGTGCAATGTCACCAGTGCATGTGTGCTTCACTGCTGCACATTGTTGGAGGTCGAGGGGTGTGGTGTTGAGTGTGTGCAGATGAGAGTTGTTGCCCGGCTAGGCCCCTGCCTCCATGTTGGCCTTGGCTTACTGGCCATGCTGTTTGATTTGTGCTTGTGTAGGTGTGATGGTAGTTAGTTGCTCAGGACACATGACTGTGGTTCACAGTGTGAACCACATTTAGCTTTGTCATCACAGTGGGATTGTAATGCAGCCCAGGGTCACCACATTGTGGGGGCCCTGGGGGTGGTGCTGTGGTGTGTCTGTGTCTTGCTGTGTCAGTTGCTGTCCCTACGTGCCTGTGTGACATGTGTGATTTGTGCTCCCTCTCATCTGACAATGCCTGCTTGCCCACATAGGGGATTTGGATCCATGAGTTACCTTTGTGTGGCACTGTATGCACATCTGTATGATTGGTATTCAGGTCTCCTCATGTGTTGTGTGGTTGCCTGGGGACACTGGCACCCCCCTCACCTGTTGTGTATGATGTGCAGTGTGGGTCTGCCTGTTTGTGTTTGTGCATCTGCACCACTGCATTGGCATATCTTGGGTGTGCCATTGGCTGTATGTAGTTTGGTGGGTTTCCCCTGCTGTCCCTGGGACTCCTAGGTCATCGGTCAGCACACTGATCATGGTTTGTGTGTCCCATTGCTGCCATGGTATGGTATCTGTTCACCTCACATCTGCAGTCTCCACAGGGTATCTGCATGTGTGTGCCCATTGGTGCAAATATGTGGGTCTGCATTCTGATGGTCACTTCTGTCATTGTGTCATTGATGATTGTTGACGGTGTCAGCCCCCATGGGTGTTGTTTGTCTGCACATGGCCAAAGGTATGTCTTATTTGCACTGCAGTATTTGGCTCCCCCAATTTATGTTGCAATGGGACACATACACTACTTTCCCACTGATGTGTTTGTTGTTCTGTGACCAGGTATCATCCATGCAGTTTGGCAGTTGCACCTCTTTCTTTGTCAACACTTACCTTTTGGTCACTGTGATGATGGGGGTTTGGACCCCATTGCCACAATGGTCATGGCCTGCTTGCATTGTGGGTGCCACACACATATATGTGTGGCACATGTGCTAGGGGGTCACATTGTATGTTCAAAGTCATGTTCGGTGTTGTAGGCATTTGACACAGTCTACACACGCTTGTCATGTTGTTGGAGGGATGTCTTCTTCTTGCATTCCCTAGGTTGTGGTGTGCTGGTTGTGTCATGCATTGTCCATCCTATGAGTGGGGGTGGTAGTAGTGGTAGGCATCCAGCCCCCCCTGGCTAAGGGTGGTGGTAGGCATCCAGCCCCCCCTGGGTGAGGGTGGTAGTAGTGGTAGGCATCCAGCCCCCTGGCTAAGGGTGGTAGTAGTGGTAGGCATCCAGCCCCCTGGCTAAGGGTGGTGGTAGGCATCCAGCCCCCCTGGGTGAGGGTGGTAGTAGTGGTAGGCATCCAGCCCCCCTGGGTGAGGGTGGTAGTAGTGGTAGGCATCCAGCCCCCCTGGCTAAGGGTGGTGGTAGACATCCAGCCCCCTGGGTGAGGGTGGTAGTAGTGGTAGGCATCCAGCCCCCCTGGCTAAGGGTGGTAGTAGTGGTAGGCATCCAGCCCCCTGGCTAAGGGTGGTAGTAGTGGTAGGCATCCAGCCCCCTGGCTAAGGGTGGTGGTAGGCATCCAGCCCCCCTGGGTGAGGGTGGTAGTAGTGGTAGGCATCCAGCCCCCTGGGTAAGGGTGGTAGTAGTGGTAGGCATCCAGCCCCCCTGGGTAAGGGTGGTAGTAGTGGTAGGCATCCAGCCCCCCTGGCTAAGGGTAGTGGTAGGCATCCAGCCCCCCTGGGTGAGGGTGGTAGTAGTGGTAGGCATCCAGCCCCCCTGGGTAAGGGTGGTAGTAGTGGTAGGCATCCAGCCCCCCTGGCTAAGGGTGGTAGTAGTGGTAGGCATCCAGCCCCCTGGCTAAGGGTGGTAGTAGTGGTAGGCATCCAGCCCCCCTGGGTGAGGGTGGTAGTAGTGGTAGGCATCCAGCCCCCCCTGGCTAAGGGTGGTGGTAGGCATCCAGCCCCCCCTGGGTGAGGGTGGTAGTAGTGGTAGGCATCCAGCCCCCCCTGGGTGAGGGTGGTAGTAGTGGTAGGCATCCAGCCCCCTGGCTAAGGGTGGTAGTAGTGGTAGGCATCCTGCCCCCTGGGTAAGGGTGGTAGTAGTGGTAGGCATCCAGCCCCCCCTGGCTAAGGGTGGTAGTAGTGGTAGGCATCCAGCCCCCCCTGGCTAAGGGTGGTAGTAGTGGTAGGCATCCTGCCCCCCTGGGTAAGGGTGGTAGTAGTGGTAGGCATCCAGCCCCCCTGGCTAAGGGTGGTGGTAGGCATCCAGCCCCCTGGGTGAGGGTGGTAGTAGTGGTAGGCATCCAGCCCCACCTGGGTGAGGGTGGTAGTAGTGGTAGGCATCCAGCCCCCTGGCTAAGGGTGGTAGTAGTGGTAGGCATCCAGTCCCCCTGGCTAAGGGTGGTAGTAGTGGTAGGCATCCAGCCCCCCTGGCTAAGGGTGGTGGTAGGCATCCAGCCCCCTGGGTGAGGGTGGTAGTAGTGGTAGGCATCCAGCCCCCCTGGGTAAGGGTGGTAGTAGTGGTAGGCATCCAGCCCCCCTGGCTAAGGGTGGTAGTAGTGGTAGGCATCCAGCCCCCCTGGCTAAGGGTGGTGGTAGGCATCCAGCCCCCTGGGTGAGGGTGGTAGTAGTGGTAGGCATCCAGCCCCCCTGGGTAAGGGTGGTAGTAGTGGTAGGCATCCAGCCCCCCTGGCTAAGGGTGGTAGTAGTGGTAGGCATTCAGCCCCCTGGCTAAGGGTGGTGGTAGGCATCCAGCCCCCTGGGTGAGGGTGGTAGTAGTGGTAGGCATCCAGCCCCCCTGGCTAAGGGTGGTGGTAGGCATCCAGCCCCCCTGGGTGTGGGTGGTAGTAGTGGTAGGCATCCAGCGCCCCCCTGGGTGAGGGTGGTAGTAGTGGTAGGCATCCAGCCCCCCTGGGTGAGGGTGGTAGTAGTGGTAGGCATCCAGCCCCCCCTGGCTAAGGGTGGTGGTAGGCATCCAGCCCCCCCTGGGTGAGGGTGGTAGTAGTGGTAGGCATCCAGCCCCCCCTGGCTAAGGGTGGTGGTAGGCATCCAGCCCCCCCTGGGTGAGGGTGGTAGTAGTGGTAGGCATCCAGCCCCCCCTGGGTGAGGGTGGTAGTAGTGGTAGGCATCCAGCCCCCCCTGGCTAAGGGTGGTAGTAGTGGTAGGCATCCTGCCCCCCCTGGGTAAGGGTGGTAGTAGTGGTAGGCATCCAGCCCCCCCTGGCTAAGGGTGGTAGTAGTGGTAGGCATCCAGCCCCCCTGGCTAAGGGTGGTAGTAGTGGTAGGCATCCTGCCCCCCCCCTGGGTAAGGGTGGTAGTAGTGGTAGGCATCCAGCCCCCCCTGGCTAAGGGTGGTGGTAGGCATCCAGCCCCCCCTGGGTGAGGGTGGTAGTAGTGGTAGGCATCCAGCCCCCCCTGGCTAAGGGTGGTAGTAGTGGTAGGCATCCTGCCCCCCCTGGGTAAGGGTGGTAGTAGTGGTAGGCATCCTGCCCCCCCTGGGTAGGGGTGGTGGTGCGCATTCAGGCCCCTGTGTGCATATGTGGCATTGGTGATGGGCATCCCGCCCCTATGGTGCTGCTGTTGCTGGTGTAAGTATATTCTGCATCCCTCTGTGTGTGTGTGATGTGTCGTGTACGTGTTGTATGTGTTTTGTGGTTGGTGTCTGGCTTACCTTCTGCGCCGTTCGCGTCCGTGCCTGTTCCGGTAGTAAATGTAGAATATTGGTATGATCGGGACGAAGGGATTCATGGTTGGTTCGTGTCGTTCGTCCTTCTCGTTGCTTCGCGTCGTCCTCGTCGCTTCGCCTCGTCCTCGTCGCTTCGCCTCGTCCTCGTCGCTGGCGAGTTCGTCTCGGAGCCGTGGATCGTGTTGTGGTGCGAATCGGAGCTTATGTGCGCCTCTCCCGGATGCTTTGACGTGCCGTGCGTAGCGACGGGTTCGGCGCGTACGGAAAGCGCATCGTACTCGTTCGGCCGGACGGAGCTGCATTTTTCCTTCCGTGCGACTCGATTCGGCGTTTCCGGATTCGCCTCGGTCGGGGAACAGGACCTGGTTTGGGTGAGTACGGCTCGGCCGGATTCTTTGCTGTTGTGCGCATCGTACTTACTCGTTCGGTGTGCTGTACGGATCGGTCGGGAAACAGGCTTTCGCATGGCTTTTTTCCCGACCGAATGCTATTGGGTGCGCCTCCGACCGAGATCGGAATCGGCCCCTAAATGTCTTCAGAAAATTCAGACTAGCAGTGATAATTCTTTACTTGTATAGCCTGGTTTTACGAGTCACATTCATGAATTTGATTACTAGCTTGAAAGTCAGTTGTCCAATTCCTGGTCCTCATTGGATAGCCGCATATTGGGTCCTCTATGTCCAATCCCTCACCGGCACAAAACAAGGTCTGTCTGAGGATCAAATGAGTGTCAGAAGGAGATAGAGATAAGAAAACAATTATTTTTTAAACTTTATTTACCTTTTTATTATTATGCATACAAAAAAAGAAATTACATTTCAAAGCACCATGACAGAGTTATTACAACAATAGTGTTGAAAAAATAATCCATACCTGGTCTACACACCAATCACAAGCATAGTTACAATCAGAATTGCAAACCTTCCTACCCCCTCCGAGACTCAGCAGCCCCTCATCGGTACCTGTCAGATAACATAGTTTACATAACTTCTGCATGTTAAAAAACCTGATCAGTCTGGTACAATACACATCTGTAAACATGAGCTTAACCCACACTAGTGGGAACAATACCCGCAGGTTGCGTTGCTGGGGGGGAAGACCTGGTTAGTAGGAGGTAATCTTTCAGGGGATACCAAATATCTTTTGGCCTGGAAGTGAGAGGCTGCAAAGACGCAAACAGATCACAGTTGGTATTACAGTACGTGAGGCTCGCCAGCCAGGCCTTAGTCGTAGGGATAAATCTACGACCCCAGTGAATCGAAATTTCCCTCTTCGCTAGAAGTAAAGCAATTGCCATGAATTTCCGCAATTTCTTTGGGAACTCATTTACATAACCCAACAGCGCAACCTCGGGAAGAGGAGCAATCTCCTGCCCAATCATAAGTGTTAAGATCTCATAAATATACCTCCAGTATTCCCCTATTTTAGCGCAGTTCCATGTCATGTGGGCAAAGTCGGCCCGAGGGGCCCCACATTTCGGACAATAATGTGACCTATCTGGGTCAATGGAGTTAATTTTTGCCGGCGACATGTATGCCCTCCACAGAAATTTAAAGTGGAGTAACTCTTGTCTGCTGTTAAGGGACACCTCTTTTGTCTGAGCACAGCAAAATGCCCACTGCGAATCTTGTATTGCATGGCCCAGATCCTGTTCCCACACTTCCCTAACTCTGGCATCTCTGCCGGGAACCAGAGCCATTGCTGCTCTATAGAGTTTCGAGATCAAGTGGTCTCCCTCTTTACTAGTTATCAATAACGTTAATGGTGCGAATGATTCAGGCTCCAAAAGGAAACAAGCAATCCTCTCTCTGAGTGCTCTGCAAACTCTGCACAAGACAAACTGAGCCATAAATGTTGCGCCCCTGAACCGCTCATCTTCTGTAGCATTAAACACATGTCCCCCGGGAAACAAGTCCCCAAACTTCTCCAGGGAAAAAGAGTCAAAAGTTTGCTGTACTAATCTCTCCTCCGTGATGAGGAGCCAAGGGTTATTACTCAAGGGTATCTCAGACGAGTATAATACGCATCCACCCGACATCCTCGCCAACTTTTTCCAAGCCCAACTCGTAGTTGAAATTGTTTGAATGTCGCGAGGATCTTGACGGAAGCCCCGTGGCAGGACTGTTCTCAATGGCGCTGGCAAGACCAAGTCAGCTTCAGGTCTCGCATAGGGAATCCGTGCATCGGGGTGATACCAGGAGTGCGCAAAGCTACACTGAGCCACCAGGTAGTAGATCTGGAAATTTGGTACTCCAAGTCCACCTCTCTCATATGGCAGGGTCAGTGCATCCCAACTAACTCTGGCCCTCTTCCCTCCCCACACTAGTCTTGTAAGGTGAGATTGGATAGTTTGGTGTCTATCGGTTGGGCTCCACGCAGCCCTGCTAATACACAGGGTCCAGTAGGCAGGAGGACCAACTCCGGCTGGCGCTACCTCAAAAGGTACAGGGGGCCATATATCAGACACCACCGCTGGCGGACCATGCTGTAGGTACAGCATATTACAGGTACCGGGGGCTTAGCCAGCAGGGCACCACAAGACACTTTCTGCCCCAACTCAAATATCTCACAGTGTCTCACAGTAGCGCCTCACAACCAGCCTCCACTCAGGGCAATATCGCAGGCAAGGCCAGAGCACTAACTCAGTAGCCCCCCCACCGCTTGTGCACCAGGCCTCTTTCCTCAATATACGGCTCCTCTGCATGCCCGCAGCAGTGAGCGCCCCGTGGCCTCCGGGGCCGGGCTGACTTACTTCACCAGCGGCAGTATGGTAGCTCCACCCCAGGCCTCCTCACTTCCCGTAACACCGCCCAAAACTCAAGAGGAAATGCCAGTCGCAGGGCCCCCGGACTCGCAGCAGGCTCCGCAGACACAACCGGAGCGCCCCCGGGGCGGCGCAGAAATTTAGTCCGCTCACCAGGTCTGCCACGCACAGGCCTCACAGGCCTCAGCTGGCAATGACGTTTTGTGCGTTCTCGGCCTCCGCTCTTACCCGACGCTTGTAGGTCAGGGACTCCGCTTTTTAGTGGCGTGCCAATATAGGGTTTAGTAGCCAGGATATATGCTGGATGGGCCAGGATGCCAGGCTAAACGGCGGAGCTTCAGCGCTGCGCCACTATCTTGGTCGGTAGCCTGGCCACGCCCCTAAGGAAACAAAATTAACCAAAAAGGGCCCAGTAACGCTGGAACAAAAATCTCAAAGTGAGTCGGATGGTTTCTTTCTGATGAAGTTAGGATATAGGGGGGTCCCTACTGAGATACCTATTGAGATCCCTATTTAAGAATTGTCCATTCCAGCCCAAGTTCAAAGCCCCATGTTCAACTGAAGGAGATCGAGTAGCAGTACTGGTGGAGTGAAACAAAGAAGAGTTGAAGCAGTGGTGTGAGACTCAATAGGGTTGCGCATTGCGAATTCTTAAGCTTAGATGGCAGTATTGTGAAATGGCTGTATGATGTTATGTGAAGTGGTTAAAGTCCATGTTTGGTTGATGCTCTTTATGCAAAGAGGTTGAAGTTGTTATCGGGTCCGATGTCACCTAAGATCCCCGGATATACACCTACGTGTGGTCTCAGTGTAGTTGTCTGCTGTGTTTTGAAGGTGCTGTTCGTGAGACATTGTCTGCAGTACCACTAAGAGAGGGGAAATGTCTTTGTGAGATTGAGGGTCACAGTTGTTACAATTGCTTTCAGTGCACGGGGAGTAATTGTTTCAATCTGGGTGAGATCGCGCTGGTCGAGGTTTCTCCTGCAGTGTATCTTAAATTAGATTAGGTAGTTGTGTCTAGTTAGATTTCTTCTGTGAAAGGATCTGTAATTTCTTTAGTGGAGCAGAAAGAGTTTATTGAAGTTGGCTTGCATTGTGTGAGGATTTTTGCTTAAAGGAATAACACGCATGAAGGTTTGCAAAGGAGAGGTAGCTGCTGCAAGGAGTGAGTTTGACGTCACAGTGTATCACGCTGGTATTGGTCGGTTGATGTAACGCCGCACTGTGATAGGTTGACTACATCACCGTGTGCCACACTGGTATTGGTTGTGAAAGGTAAACAAGGAAGTGCAGGGAGAAATTGATTGCAGAGAATCATTTGTGAAGGACAAAATTTGATTCACGAAAAATTGAAAATCCTGAAGAATTTGAAAAGCCTAATACAGGGAGATGTGCCCGTACCTATTAGAGGAGGAGTACCGATACCACCTGAGGGTACGCCAGCATTACATATGTCACAAGAAAGAGGCTGTACATGGCTTGAAAATTGGATGACCCTTAGCTTTTCCACAGTATGGAATATTTAATGTTAGAATTCTTGAAAATTTAAGGAGACAACTGAATGAGATCAAACCGCCTCCTAGACCAATGCAATTTGTAGCAATTTCTGAATGGGAGCACATAGCTCACCAGAAAGACAAGAGTACCCTAAATAGATATGTTGAGGCCAGGTGGGATGCACAACAAAAGGCTTGGAGAACTGACATAGCAGGAGGAACTAGAATGTATCCTGGAATAGTTTCAGAGAAAGAGGGTGGAGGGAAGTGAAAGGAAAAGAAAAAACACCTTGAAGATACGAAAACACTATCTTTGGCTGGAGATAGAGATAGTGAATTTGATGATGAATTTTTAATTATTGTTAAATCGCCCACCACTTTATAAGGAGAGTCTGCCCCTGAATTTAACAAACTCATATCTTGGGAAAATTACTGATGCACCTGCCATGCCTATAGATCTAAGGCCAGATGTACGACCATTTTTTGTGTTTGCAAACTGGAAATCAGGCCCGTTTGCGACCGCGAAATAGGTCTGTGCAATGTACAAACCCTATTTTGCGAGTCGGTAACCTATTAACAACTCGCAAAATAGGGTTTGTGTCTCGCTATTAGAAAGGGGTGTGCCAAGGGTGTCTCTTCCGAATAGCGAGTCGCACTTCTATGTACAATTGTTTTGCGACCGTAATTGTGGTCGCAAAACACTCGCAGTTTACCAACTATTTAAAAAAGGTGGTAAGCCACTCGCAAACGGGAATGGGTCCCCAGAGGACCCCTTCCCATTTATGACTGGCAGCCAAAATATTTTTAAGAGCAGGCAGTGGTCCCACGAACTACTGCCTACTCTTAAAAAATGAAACAGAAATGTTTCATTTTTCATTTTCAAATGCCTCCCATTTTCCTTTAAGGAAAACGGGCTGCATTTTTTTAAAAACTGCTTTATTTAAAAAGCAGTCACAGATATGGTGGTCTGCTGACCCCAACAGGCCACCATCCCTGTGAGTGCTGGCCATTCCCAATGGGGTCACAAATTGCGACCTGCCTTATGAATATTAATGAAGCAGGTCATTTGCGACCCCATTGGGAATTGCAAACAGTGTCTGAGACACTGTTGTACATTCCATTTTGTGAGTCGCAAATTGCGAGTAGCAAAATGGAAGGGTCGTACATCTGGCCCCTAGTTCCACACACACCATTCACGCCAATGGGAGGTAATGCAGAAATACCAAACACTACTAATCAGACTGTTCACAATGCACCAGACGTGTTAACTGTTCCAGTAGCTATAGGTCCTGTAGTCCCTTTATATCAGTCTGGAAATGGGGGAACCATGTACATACTTTGGCTGTCCCTGCTGGGATTAATGGTCCAGCCTCTACTCCTGTTGACTTGAGTCTGAGACAGTCTACACAGATGCCGTTGGCTCCAACTCCAGCTGACGTTTCTAATGGAACGAATGCCGGTTCAGTTGTGCATTCAACCCAACTTAATTCCTCAACAGAGAGGTCAAGGCAAACTCAACCTTTCTACATATCTGAGAATTATGTGGTTACTCCTCCACGAGTAACTCAGAGTGCCATGGGAAACAATTTTCCTTTGGGAACACCAGATTCTGATGTGTCCCTTTTACATTCAACACCTACTTCAGGAAAGGAGGATCGTCATTGGGATTTATTTCTGAATACACCAAAAAAACAAGCAGGTTCCACTCATTTGCCTACTGCTAAAGGATAATTGTTTGAAAGTTTACATATACTGGATTATCTGACAACTTATGTAATCAGCACCACCTCTTTTTACATATGCATTTTTCTTCATGTCTCATGAAAAACCTCCTATACTAACTGACCACTTTACTGAGTGGTCTGACACGAGGAGGTGACCAAGGAGGTGTCACCACTGGAACTAAAGGATTATATTATACATTGATTTTAAGGAAGAGGAGATAGACTTTTTCCAGATTTGAGCCAGACCTGATCCCAGAGACTTCTTTTTGACTGGGAACTTTTACGAAATCTACGTGCTTTCCTTTTGGGTTGACGCATAAGCTGTGTGTGCCATTCGTAGGCTCTTTCCCTCATCGAACACCTCCCTTGAGATGTCGTGGTTCATGTCCTTGCTGAACTTACCAAGCTTCTTGTCACCTTATGGCAAGCCCTAAACTAATTAGGCTATGTTGCACTCTTTAGATCTTAAACGCTATAAAATGATTCACTTGCCCTTCTGAATACTTTTGACAAAATCTAACTTTAACTAAACTATAGATTCTATCTCATCATGATTTGTTTCCTCAAGTTGACTGAGCATTCTAATTGATTTGTTAATGACAGGGAGGGATGGCACGGAGAAATCTCCGAACACCAGGTACTAATGTTATTGTTTTGCATTGCTTCAACAGATATATTGGTCTGCATGATTCTGGTCCGACTAAATTTCTTGAGAAGATTCAAACCGGCAGTGATAATTCTTTACTTGTATTGCCTGGCTGAGTCATATACTAGCTTTGATTACTAGCTTGTAAGTTGGTTGTCCAATTCCTGGTCCTCATTGTATAGCTGGATATAGATCCTCTATGTCCAACCCATCATCGGCACAAAATGGTCCGTCGGAGGACCAAATTAGTGCCAGAAACAGATAGAGATAAGAAAACTAAATTAACCAAAAATGACTCATTTAACTGAAACACAAATAAAACCCTTGCACATGCTTTTTTCATGAAATTTTGGGGGTCTTCCCTCTCCATTTCACCTTGTCAGGAGTACATCTCTGATATATCCAGGGTGGCAATGTGCCGTGGAAAACCTGTGAGTAATCACAAACTCACAGGTTTGTGGCTGTTCTTCAAATTTACATGGCATTTCCATTGCCATCCCGTAATTCATACTCCTCTCCCCTGGGAGCAGATTTACCACACATATCTTGCTGATGTAACGTTACATGTAAATTCACTGATTTAAAGTACAAATTCAAATGTTATGAATTGCAATTGCATTGTGAATGGAGTTTTCAGAGTTTAAAACAGGGGAAAAGTGCAGAGCACACCTGTAAGCATTTCAGATGGAAATACACCAAGTATGAGAGTTACTTTTATATTTAATATTAAAACCCAATGTCATTAATATGAGATTAATCAATCAAATGGACTCACCACATAATATCACATGGAATGTGCACCTTGAGCACTTTGCCTCTCCATGAACATAATATGTGCCTCTGGTCTAGCCAAACAAAGGACAGGTATCTTAATCAGTCAAAGTGGTAAATCACTTTTGTCAAATGCTAATTACCATTTGTCTGCATACATGCCAACAAAGAGCACAACATGAGACTTTCTCAATCTGTTAACTTACAGAACATTGTTCAGAATCCATATGGTACTTTAACTGAGCAACTTACATAACCAGTTGCCTACGGTGCAATTTACTTTCCTACAAAAGATGTGACAAAATTCATTAGACATTATCTCAATAAACATTTTCATTGAACTCACGCATTTGTTTGCGTTCTTAGCATACAATGCTTAATGGTGTACGAACAGGTTGAGACTCTTAACAATTAACAATTTTAAAGGTCAAAAGTGTAATGCCATGGTGTCAATTACAACACTTTCTCTAATGAGCAGTATTTCTACCACTATGTGTAAGTCTATTTTCTGAAAAGGGAGGTGGTTTTTAAAAAACTTACCTCTCGCTGCCCCGACGCCGATGGCTGCCTCAGTGCTTCACTCCCGTCAGTCTCTGGGAAGGCACAGACTGCCCAGCCAATCCGGACGCTGCTCTCATGCTATGAGAGCAGCGCCAGGATTGGTCTGAGCGGCCTGCTCTGCCGCTCAGACACTGCCTGGGAGCTTGCGCCTTTTCTCCAATCCAGCTGTGAACACAGCTGGGTTGAAGAAATAAAAGTGCGCATGTCTGTTTGGCTGGCCTGAGACGGCCGGCCGGCCAAACTTACGTGCAAATTCTAAGTGCCCACTCCTGCCTGTTATGGCGCGGCCCCGCCCTGCACACATGCACGCACAGTCAGCCAGAGCCCCTCAAAGAAAAAGAAAATTATATTATTGTTTTAATTTAATTTAATTTTTCTGTTATGGACTCAGACCAGTGGGGCGATGCTCCTCTGCCATTACAGAGGAGCTGCCCCTGAGCCTAGGAGTTACATTTTTAATTTAACTCAGAAATAGAGGATGTACACAGAGAGTGCCTAGAGCCAGTATTCTAGAACCTCTTCATTGGCAAGCATGACATCTTGCGTATATACTCCAGATAAGAAATAAATACAAATACATTGATTAACGTCTGGGGGTCACGTAACTTGGGAAACCTCACCTGGCCCGGACATGGAAAGGAAAGACAGATTGATAACTCTTTTTCGATTCTGTGGGTGGAGGTGCATGGCCGTTCTTAGTTGGTGGAGCAATTTGTTTGGTTCATTCCGATAACGAATGCTAACTAGTTACGCGACCCCCAGCGCGTTAAGACATTGTTTTTTGTTGTCTAGTCATGGAAATTGCTAATGTTGTGATAAGTTTTTACATGTTATAAGATGGCTACCGTGTATTATGTTTGTTTTTGTGGAGCTATTAGTCCACTCTCCATGTCTAGCACTTCATGCTCTTAATGGCTGCAGATGCATTCATTCAGCGATGTGAACAAGACTCAGTGGGAGCTGAAACGCGTAGACGCTTGTGTCTGCGAATGGAGCAATTGTAAAATACATTCTTCAAAACCGCACTACGTGGAGTGCCATCTCTGTTGGGAGGAAATACGGAGCATTTTGAAATATTAATCATCCGGGCGTGGGCGATCAACGTGCACTCGCAGCGCTCTGGCCGCACGCCGCACATGAACTGCTGGAGTCTCATATATTTAGGTATGTATCTGTGTAGTTACAAAAAATCTTATATATATCAACAGGGTGTATCCCGTAGACGCCTGGCCATGTCCACCTGATGGGGCTGGTGCAAATCCACGGGTACGGGTCCCGTGTTGTATGAAGAGACGCACCTCACATGGAGGTGAGGCACAAAAGATTGCACTCCATGTACTGCTTTATTAAAGTTTATTTCTGGTAACGCATTTCGACCTCAGCAGGTCTTCGTCACGGCCTGATTTGTGAAAAGTGCCCCATCTACCATGGAAAAAGTGTTTCAAGATTCATGGACATAAACAACATACTATCAAACAATAATTTGCAAAGACCAAATGGAATGCAAGAAAAGAAAAAATACCAATTAAATTCATTAGTCTCATTACATGGGCACATGATTGACACAAATATGTATCTGACCTTGCCAGGTAGGTCGCTCCCCCGCCACACAGCTCCGCCTGTGTTGTCCTGCCCGCTGCTGCTGCTGGTAAGCTCGCCCCTCTGCTGCTGCCTCGGTGCCCGTTTTGCCTTCTGTTCCCCTCGTGCCCCCATCTCCTGTGTCCATCTCGCTCTCTGTTTCCCCTCGTGCCCCCATTCTATGTGTCCATTTTTGCCTTCTGTTTCCCCTCGTTGCCCCCATTTCTTGTGCCCGTTTTGCCTTCTGTTTCCCCTCGTGCCCCCATCTCCTGTGCCCAATTTTGCCTTCTGTTTCCCCTCGTGCCCCCATTCTGTGTGTCCATTTTTGCCTTCTGTTTCCCCTCGTTGCCCCCATTTCTTGTGCCCGTTTTGCCTTCTGTTTCCCCTCATGCCCCCATCTCCTGAGCCCAATTTTGCCTTCTGTTTCCCCTCGTACACCCATTCTGTGTGTCCATTTTGCTTTCTGTTTCCCCTCGTGCCCCCATTTTTTGTGCCCGATTTTGCCTTCTGTTTCCCCTTGTGCCCCCATTCTGTGTGTCCATTTTGCTTTCTGTTTCCCCTCGTGCCCCCATTTTTTGTGCCCGATTTTGCCTTCTGTTTCCCCTCGTGCCCCCATTCTGTGTATCCATTTTGCTTTCTGTTTCCCCTCGTGCCCCCATTTTTTGTGCCCGATTTTGCCTTCTGTTTCCCCTCGTGCCCCCATTCTGTGTGTACATTTTGCTTTCTGTTTCCCCTCGTGCCCCCATATTTTGTGCCCGATTTTGCCTTCTGTTTCCCCTCGTGCCCCCATTCTGTGTGTCCATTTTGCTCTCTGTTTCCCCTCGTGCCCCCATTTTTTGTGCCCGATTTTGCCTTCTGTACCCCCGTTGCCTCTCTCCACTCCCGCCGCTGCGTCCCCTGCGGTCCCGCCTCCCAGCTGCTCCTCCCTCCCACCTCCCCATATATGGCGGCCGCGCGCAGCGGGCGCGCCGAAGGCGCGCCTAAGGCAAGCCCGTCTGCGCCCGTCCGCGCCTGGACCGCGCCCAGTGCCAGAACCCCTGGGCCGCGCGCCCCCCGCTCCAGCCTTGAGGACCGACGCCGTTACGATGCCACCACACTCCACGCTCTCAACCCCGGACGGACACACAACTGCTTCAAGGCCGCCCCGAAACGCACTCATGGCCCCTTCACCTGCCGGAACTGCAGCTACACCAGCCTCAGAGCCACCGAAGCGCCCGCCAAGAAGGACCTCAACCACCTCCGATGCATCCTACTGAACACCCGCTCCGCACGCAAACACGCCGTCGAGCTCTGAGACCTGCTCGACACATCATCACCAGACGTCGCCTTCCTGACAGAGACCTGGATGAACGACTCCTCCGCACGTGACATCGCCATAGCCATCCCAGACGGCTATAAGATCACCCGCAGAGACCGCGTCAACAGAGTAGGAGGAGGAATCACCATCGTCCACAAGAACTCCATCAGGGTCTCGACCAGCACCGACGACCTTCTCTGCACCACCGATCACATGCACTTCCAGATCCACACGGACCCCAACACCACCCTTAGAGGCACCCTTGTCTACAGACCCCCTGGGCCCGACCCCAGTTCAGCGACTCCATCGCCGACTTCATCAGCACGTACGCCCTGACCTCTACCGACTACATCCTCCTGGGAGACCTGAACTTTCACCTGGAGAACAACAACGACAGCAACTCCACCACCCTGATCGACAGCCTCGCCAACCTCGGACTGAGACAGCTCATCACAACACCGACTCATTCCGCCGGCCACACGCTCGACCCCGTCTTCTCCTCAAGCTCCCACGTCTCCTTCAGCCACACCACGGAACTCCTCTGGACCGACCACCGCTGCATCCACTTCACCTTCCAGAAACCCACCACACACCACCGCACCCAACAGATCCCACGCCGCTGCTGGAGCAAAGTCACCGAAGACCAACTACGGGCAAACCTCGCTCTCAGCCCTCCCTCCGACCCATCCAACACCGACGACGCTGCCTGCAACCTCAGACGATGGATAGACGACTGTGCCAACTCCCTCGCCCCGCTGAAAAAACTCACCTACAGCGACACCACCAAAAGAGCCAGCTGGTTCACCCCGGAACTCCTAGCTTCCAAGCGTACCTGCCGGAAACTAGAGAAGAAATGGCACAGTGATAAGACACCGGACAGCCACGCAGCCCACAAAGACGCCATCCGTAACCACCACCACCTCATCAGGTCCGCCAAGAGAATCTCCTTCAAAGACCGCCTCGACAACAACGCACACAACATCAAGGAGCTCTTCAACATCGTGAAGGAACTCTCCAACCCCAGCTCCAACACCAACGACATCCCGCCGTCGCAAGCCCTGTGCGACTCCCTCGCCACCTTCTTCCACCGCAAGATCGCCGACATCCACGACAGCTTCAACACCCAGACAGCCCCTACTAAGATAGATACACCAGACCCACCGCACACCATCGACCGTGACCCCTTGCCAGCCTGGGCTAGCGTGAACATTGATGACACCATCAAGACCATGAGCGCAATACACTCCGGCTCCCCGTCAGACACTTTCCCGCACCACATCTTCAACAAAGCCAGCAGCTCCATCGCACCCCACCTGTGCAACGTTATCAATCTCTCCTTCGAGACCACGACCTTCCCAGAGAGCTGGAAACACGCAGAGATCAACGCCCTACTCAAAAAACCCAAGGCGGACCCGAGAGAACCCAAGAACGTCCGGCCCATCTCCCTGCTTCCGTTCCCAGCCAAGGTCATCGAGAAGATCGTCAACAAACAGCTAACCCGATACCTCGAAGAAAACAGCATCCTGGACCCATCCCAATCAGGGTTCCGCAGCAACCACAGCACTGAGACTGCCCTCATCGCCGCCACCGACGACATCAGGACCCTGCTGGACAACGGTGAGACCGCAGCCCTCATCCTGCTGGACCTCTCTGCCGCCTTCGACACTGTCTGCCACCGCACTCTACGCGCACGCTTCCACGACGCAGGGATCCGAGACAAGGCCCTGGAATGGACCACCTCCTTCCTCGACGGCAGAACCCAGAGAGTCCGCCTCCCACCTTTCCGATCCGAAGCCTCCAAGATCATCTGCGGCGTACCCCAGGGATCTTCCCTCAGCCCAACACTGTTCAACATCTACATGGCCCCGCTCGCACGCATCGCCAGACAGCACGACCTCAACATTATCTCCTACGCCGACGACACTCAACTGATCCTCTCCCTCACCAAGGACCCCCTCGCCGCCAAATCCAATCTCCATGAAGGAATGAAGGCCGTCGCCGATTAGATGAAGATCAGCCGACTAAAGCTGAACACGGACAAGACAGAGGTCCTCATCCTCGGCTCCAACCCCTCAGCCTGGGACGACTCCTGTTGGCCAACGACGCTGGGAGCAGCCCCGACACCCACCGACCACGCACGCAACCTGGGAGTCATCCTCGACTCAACGCTCTCCATGGCCAAGCAAGTCAACGCAGTCTCCTCCTCCTGCTTCAACACCCTCCGCATGCTTCGCAAGATCTACAGGTGGATCCCGACAGATACAAGAAGAACAGTCACCCAGGCCCTCGTCAGTAGCAGACTTGACTATGGGAACGCCCTCTACGCGGGTGCCCCGGCCAAGCTGATCAAGCGACTGCAACACATACAAAACGCCTCCACACTCCTGATCCTAGACGTACCACGCCACAGCCACATCACCCCCCACCTGAGGAACCTGCACTGGCTCCCCGTCGACAGGAGAATCTCCTTCAAACTCCTCATCCACGCACACAAGGCACTCCACAAGACTGGCCCAGCCTACCTCAACAGACGACTCTTCTTCTACGTCCCCAACCGCCAGCTCCGCTCCGCCGACCTCTCCCTCGCCACCGTCCCTCGCATTCGAAGAACAACCACCGGCGGCAGATCCTTCTCACACCTCGCCGCCAAGACCTGGAACACCCTTCCACTAAGCCTACGACAGACCCAAGACCTGCTGACCTTCAGGAGGCTACTCAAGACCTGGCTGTTCGACCAGTAGCAGCACCCCCACCCCCTTTTCTCTCCCCAGCGCCTTGAGACCCTCGCGGGTAAGTAGTGCGCTCTAAAAATTCTGTGATTGATTGATTGAACAATAATATGCAAAAATAAACAGATATGGCAACATGATCATTGAATACACAATACATAAAGGCACATGCTCTGTTGTGGACATGGCAGTGCTGTAAGGGAAAGTTCATTAGTGAGCAAGAGTTCAACTAATAGAGGCCAAGTGGCCATGGGTAAATTGAAAACATGTAATTAGCAATAATGATCATCAAGGGAACCAAATCCTGGAAAGTTAATGATCAATTAGTGCATCTTTAACATACCTGAATTTCCTGAAAGTCCAGAGTGACAACATGAGACCCTGGTTGAACCAACATTACTCAACCAGTAAAATATATTTCATGTCAATGGCCCAGTGGCCCATTTCCAACAGAATAAGACCATGTCCATAATGTAAATTTTGGAGTTTAGCAAACCTGAGTCTCATACTTAACATAACAACACCAAATAAATACCCTCTCTAGAAGAGAGCATGAACGTGTAACAGTGCATATCCTAAATATAAATTTCATTGAAACTAAGGGAAGGAACAAAGAGGGCAAGGGGGTCCGTGGGGAAACCAGAGGACCGCACAGTGAGGGATGCCAGTTCGTAGGAGCACAGTCTGACTGCTCCATGTTGTACCAGATAGCTGGCGTACTGTAGAGATGACAGTACTATTTAAACAGCATAGTAGCAATATGGTAAGAAAAGAAGGATAAGACACCATGTTCATGAATTTGTGGCAAAGGACAGAAATGCCAAAAGGAAAAGAATAGCCCAGCAAGAATGCAGGACCCACATCAGCCGATGTGTGTATGGAGCTCCTCACTCTCATCTAAGCCTCCTGGAAATTTGCTGCCAAGCTGAATGATGTACTCAGATTCTTTCTGCCGTAGATGTCTCTCTCTGTTCCCTCCTCTGACTGTCTGTTCAATCCTGTCAATAGCAAAAAATACAAGAAGATCAGCATTACGTTGATGCATTCTTGCCCAATGTCTAGCAACAGGATATGCCTGGTCCAGATTCTTTATGGCCCTGTAGTGCTCTAAAATGCGCTTTTTGACCGGGTCGATGATACTGCCCACATATCTAAGGGCACATGAGGACATACACACAGAAATCGCGCCCACAAGTAATACATTTGTTAATGTGTTTTTGTTTTCTTGTGGCTGTAAGGTGAGTTTTAAAATTTTTACTTCTCTTACATGCCTTGCCCCTGTCACACTTGAAGAACCCATCTGTTCCTGTAGCCATCCCTCTCTCTTAATTGGAGTGCTAGTATAGCTATGTACCAACATATCGCGTAAACTTTTAGCTTTGCGATACGTGATTTGGGGGAACTGACTAAAAGTTTTACCAATAATGAGGTCACTTTTGACAAGGTGCCAATTGCGGACAACCACCTTTCTGACCTGACTCTCACTGTTAAAAGTGGTGATAAGTCCCACAGGTTCAAGGTCTTCAACCTGTTTCTTTCTTTTGACAAGTAATGTGTCTCTAGAGACTATATATATATATATATATATATACATACATACATACATACAAACATACATACATACATACATATATATATATTCACTGAAAAAACCATAGGTTTTAGGGACAGTTATAGTTAGTTGGACATTTCACTCGTACAAAACCATAGAAATTTCACCGTTATAGTTAGTTCAGTTAACTATAACTCGCGCCCTCGCAATGCACTGCTCATGACGTCACATATTACATCATTCATGGCATGGTCAGTGACATCACTGATGACATCACTGATGACATCTCAAATGACATCACTGATGACATCATCCAGTGACTGTGTGTTTCTGTAAAGTTTAAATATGTTTTATATATATGGCAAGGTGTATTGAAGAATGAGTGGGTGTATAAGTGTCTGGATGGAGGATTTAGGAGGTATGTAACTGATTGTATAAGTGACTGATTAAACGTGTCTTACTGAATGCATGGGTTAGTGACTAAACTGTGTGAATGTCTGTATCAGTCTGTCTGTTGTTGTGTAAGCTGCTACATGGGTTGGTCAGTAGCTACATTAGTGTCTATATGGGTTATTGATTGTTTGCTTGAGTATTTGTATGGGGGACTGAGTGTGTGTGTGGGTGGGTTGGAGGTGTGTGACTCTGTGCATAGATGTGTGAGTAGGTGATTCACTGGGTGTATGGGTTCAAGAGTGCATCTGTGAAGGGCTGTATGGGTGGCTAAGTGTGTGTATGGGTGTGTTGGTGAGTGAATGAATGTCTCAGTGGTACATATGTGAGTAACTACATATGTAAAAGGAAGTATATGTGAGTGATGGTGTATATAAATAACTATATGTGAGACTGAGTGATTGTGATAGTGGCATGTATGGATGAGTCTGTACTTGTTTCAGTGATTACATAAGAGAGTAACTATGCGTTACTGTCTGTATGAATTAGTGAGGTGGTGTGTGTATAACTGTTTAGGTGAGTAAATGGGAGTGTGATTGATTCTTTGCATGACTGACTAGGTGTGTGAGTAACTCCATAGATGAGTGGCGGTGTGTGAGTGTCTGAATAGGTGTATGAGTGCATATGATAGTGTTGTATTGATAAGTGACTGCATGTATAAGTGATTGTATACGTGAATGAGTGGATGTGTGTGCAGACCTAGGAATAAGTGAGTGAGTATGTAGTAACTGGTATTGGTGTGTGGATGGATGGTTTCAAAAATGGTAGTGTGTATTTTACAGTGGGTGTATTAAAGGTTATATTAGGGTGTGATGAGGTGCATCAGATTATCACGTGGATGATGTCATCAGTGATATCATCAGTGATGTCATTTGAGATGTCATCAGTGATGTCATCAGTGATGTCACTGACCATGCCATGAATGATGTAATATGTGACGTCATGAGCAGTGCATTGCGGGGCGCGAGTTATAGTTAACTGAACTAACTATAACGGTGGAATTTCTATGGTTTTGTACGAGTGAAATGTCCACCTAACTATAACGTCCCTGAAACCTATGGTTTTTTCAGTGAATTTCAAAGGTTTTTAAATGCTAATTTCTAACTATAACGTCCCTGAAACCTATGGTTTTTTCAGTGAATTTCTAAGGTTTTTTAAATGCTAATTTCTAACTATAAGTATAACGTGCCTGAAACCTATGGTTTTTTCAGTGAATTTCAAAAGTTTTTTTAAATGCTAATTTATAATTATAATGTTCATTAAACCTATGGTTTTTTCAGTAATTTTAAATTATCATTCCATTCTCAACCTAGTGAAAACAGCCGATATCGCCAGTTTTCCAACAATAGCTTCCGCAAAAAAATTAAAAACTCAGCAAACCCCAAAATACAAGACTGTATTTTCTACTGATGACGGTTAATAAACCAGAAACACGTGTCTAGAAATCAGCACTATCTGCGCCAACCTTGGCGAAACACTCGAAAATATCGGAGCGAGCTACAAGAAACTGCATTTACCAGAATGCCAGGGGCGAACCTTGCCTGAGAGGTCAGCGGTGTGCTCCCACATCCTGTTGTCTATTTAAAGTACTCCCGTGAGTCATTGAGCTGACGAGCTCGTGGATGAAGCACCTGCGCGCCAGTGAGAGGTACCGGACCTGATATAATGTTTGGCAGCCTACTCAGCAAACCCCAAAATACAAGACTGTATTCTCTACTGATGACGGTTAATAAAACAGAAACACGTGTCTAGAGATCAGCACTATCTGCGCCAACATTGGCGAAACACTCGAAAATATCGGAGCGAGCTACAGGAAACTGCATTTACCAGAATGCCAGGGGCGAACCATGCCTGAGAGGTCAGCAGTGTGCTCCCACATCCTGTTGTGTATTAAAGGTTATATTAGGGTGTGATGAGGTGCATCAGATTATCACGTGGATGATGTCATCAGTGATGTCATTTGAGATGTCATCAGTGATGTCATCAGTGATGTCACTGACCATGCCATGAATGATGTAACATGTGACGTCATGAGCAGTGCATTGCGGGGGCGCGAGTTATAGTTAACTGAACTAACTATAACGGTGGAATTTCTATGGTTTTGTACAAGTGAAATGTCCACCTAACTATAACGTCCCTGAAACCTATGGTTTTTTCCAGTGAATTTCAAAGGTTTTTTAAATGCTAATTTCTAACTATAACGTCCCTGAAACCTATGGTTTTTTCTGTGAATTTCTAAGGTTTTTAACTGCTAATATCTAACTATAAGTATAACGTGCCTGAAACCTATGGTTTTTTCAGTGAATTTCAAATGTTTTTAAATGCTAATTTATAATTATAATGTTCATTAAACCTATGGTTTTTTCAGTAATTTTAAATTATCATTCCATTCTCAACCTAGTGAAAACAGCCAGTTTTCCAAAAATAGCTTCCGCAAAAAAATTCGCCACAAATGAGAGCGACAACTAACGCTAATACTATGCAGAGTTGGCGTTCCCGTGCAAAAATAACACGAAAACACCACTTCCTGATATTTTCAACGAGCAGCCAAATCTGGGGTGCGATCCAAAAACAGGCAATAAGCTGCGTTAGCAGTAAGAATTTAACATCTGCCTTTTACTGGTGTAAAGCAGGACGACTACCTACAGTGTGAAAGGGAGCCCAGCCCATAACCACATCTAAAGACCAACACATGTCATAGAGCTACTGACCATGCAGCTCTGACACCCAAGAAGGCCACAACACCCACTGCCATCACCCTCAGGACCTCCCCCCCGGAACACCCCCCTCCCTACTACCACTGAGGTGGCGCAGAACAGGACAGCGGACCCTCCAAAAACGGCATGGTCCCTCAGCCACACAATAGCTGAATGTTGGGAGATGTGGCAACCAAGTATGTGTGAAGGACGCAAGTCACCCATCAATAAAAATGCACACAATACCAAGTGTAGCGGTGATGTGGTGGACAGACCTCACTATGCAGAGCACAAACCTCTCCATGTGGACATATACTGCTGGTACTTGTAGTGTTGTGGACAATAGACGCAACCATGTTACCTCAGGCAGTGGGGAAGATCTCGGTCATGTAGCTGTGTTGTCCCCCCCTGGAAGCGGAAGCGGAGTGGGCTGGTCCAACGTACCCCACTCCAGCATAGGAGTATGAATAAATAGGCTGGGGCTCTGGGCGTGGTTCACTTGTGGGAAGGCCAAAACGTCTGCCAGGGCGGCAGCCCTCACGCTGCCACGAGGCCTCCGCCGTGACCGCCGGCCTCCTCGACACAGGCCCCCTGCGAACCCAGCAGCAGAGCACCACAGACTTATGTCTGTACAGACTACTGCCTTCGATCTACACTGCGGACAGCAGGGCTCACAATTCAGATCGAGTCCCGATTGCAGATGACGCAGTCCAGTAGGCAAGAGACATTGCTCCCAGTGCGGCCCGCCCGGACCACGCATCATCGCAGGCTGCGCACACGCTGAGTGCTTCAGGTGCCACTAACTCAGTGCACCACAAGTCATCGCCACGTAGCCTTATTAAGGCAGAATTCATTAGACAAAAGACATTGCTACCAGTGTGGCCCAGACGGACCACACATCATCGCAGGCTGCGCACACGCTGAGTGCTTCAGGTGCCACTAACTCAGTGCACCACAAATCAACGTCACGTGGACTTATTAAGACAGAATTCATTAGGCAAAAGACATTGCTACCAGTGCGGCCCGCCCGGACCACGCATCATCGCAGGCTCCACACACGCTGGTTGCTTCAGGTGACACTAACTGTACAGCTCAACTCAACGCCACATGGCTGTGGGCCCTTGCTGACCGCTGCCTCCGGCCTACACTGCGGTCATCAGGGCTCACATTTAAAATTCACTCTTGATTCATTAATTGCAGAGTCCAGTAGGCAACTAAGGGGCATATTATCAACGGCCAGCGATAATTATCGCTGGCCGTTCACAGCGTGAGAATAGTTATCGCCGGCTACCGCAGATAATTATCGCCATGCTAGCGCTGTATTAACAACGCATAGCGCAATGGCGAGAATTATTCCTGCGATAGCTTGTTTTCCATGGAACATCGCTGGTTTTCCAGCGATGTTCCATGGAAAACGGCGATAACCTTGCTGATACGACCCTGTGGTCGTATCAGCAGAATCCATCTCCCATGTAAAGTATGCTTAAGTCAGGAATTTAACAGACGTTAAATTCCTGAGTTAAAGCTGAGGTAGCGCGATTTCTTTTATCGCTGCACCTCCTTGTTAATATCGCGAAGCTGCCTTCGCGATATTAACTTGTGTTGTTTTCACAGCCACGCCTTCTTTGCATCTCATTAGCGATGCAAGGCGAGGCTGTGAAAAAACGGGCTCTACATCAAGGAAACACGCGCTAGCTTGTCCTTGATGATATTGCGATATAATTATCGCCGCTTTTCGCCCGAAAACGGACGCTAAAGCGGCGATAATTATATCGCCAGCCCTTGATAATATGCCCCCAAGTATTACGTCCCTAAAACCTACATAATATCCTTTTAGTAACCTTGCTTCAAGAACTTGTTTTATATCAGTTATAGCTTTAGTACAATGACCAACTTCATCTTGCAAGTCCAAAGGAACACTGAATAGCAGTCTACACTGCGGACAGCAGAGCTCACAATTTGAATTCAGTCTTGATTTATTAATTGCAGACAGAATTGTACTCTATGTCCTCGAATTTTGTCAAGAGGAAGTGACAAAAAGCATTCCTTGATGTCTGTGCTGACTACTGCCTTCGATCTACACTGCGGTCAGCAGGGCTCACAATTCAGATCGAGTCCCGATTGCAGATGACGCAGTCCAGTAGGCAAGACACATTGCATCATCACTGGCTGCGCACATGCTGAGTGCCACACCTACCACTAACTCTATGCAGCTCAAGTGAACGCCATGTGGCTGTGGACTCTTCCTGACCCCTGCCTCCGGCCTACACTGCGGTCAGCAGGGCTCACAATTCAGATCGAGTCGCGATTGCAGATGACGCAGTCCAGTAGGCAAGAGACATTGCATCATCGCTGGCTGCGCACACGCTGAGCGCCACACCTACCACTAACTGTATGCAGCTCAAGTCAACGCCACGTGGCTGTAGGCCCTTCCTGACCGCTGCCTGACACTGTGCTCAGGAGGGCTCACAATTCAAATTCAGTCTTCATTCATTAATTTCAGAGTCCAGTAGGCAACTAACTATAACGTCCCCGAAACCTACATATTTCAACAGTGTATTCCATAAATGTTTCATCTTTTGTTCCATACACCTACACTGCGGTTAGCAGAGCTCACAATTTAAATTGAGACATGATTTATTTATTGCAGACAGAATTGTACTCTATGTCCTCGAATTTTGTAAACAGGAAGTGACTGAAAGCATTCTTCGATGTCTGTGCTGACTACTGCCTTCGATCTACACTGCGGATAGCAGGGCTCACAATTCACATTGAGTCGCGATTGCAGATGACTCAGTCCAGTAGGCAACAGACATTGCTCCCAGTGCGGCTCGCCGCACCACGCATCATCGCTGGCTGCGCACACGCTGAATGTTTCTCATGCCCCTATCTCAGTGCAGCACAACTCATGGACCCTTTATGATACAATGTTTTGTGTATAATTTCACATCTGCTGCCCCTACCTCAGTGTACCACAAGTCATGGACCCTTTACGATACAATCTTCTATGTATTATTTCACATCTGTTGGCCCTACCTTAGTGCAGCACAAATCATTGACCCTTTATGATTGAATCTATGTGTCTGATCCAATGATTACTGTTGTACTTGTTGCCAGCACCAACCATTCCCGGAGCGCTGGCTTACACTCACCCCACACGCATCCAGCACAGACGTCACTGGACATGTGACCCTGGTAATAAAAATGAGTTGAGCGCACGTGCCCGTACCCAGTTCCACTATCTATCTGTGTCCGTGTGTTCATTATGTATGCAAGATGCCGCCCCTGGGCCCTACCACATTACATTGTGCTGTGGACAGCGTATGCAACCATGTTACTCTGGCAGTGGGGAAAACTTCGGTTATGTAACTTGCTCTCGGTCATTGTACAAGTATGTACATAGAGACTGGATCATTACAGTACTGCAAGGAGAGTGTATAGTGAATTTATAAGTGCTTGGGGATTGGCGGAGTAATTCTATAAGTACATATGTTGGCGCAGCCTAACCCCGTACACAAGCTTGGCTCTAATTGGCTGCCCTCCATGTGCCAAAAACTGAAACTTAAACTTTCCATGGCCCTGTATTGCTACAGCTGCAACACTCCACTGAATGTGCAATAAACATTCATATCCACACAGATGTGTCATGTCCACCATCTTTCATGTGTGGAACTATGGATGAATGTAGGGTCAGTGATTCCCCGTACCTTCCATGTTGGCCATGTTGTGGGACTTGGCTCACAGAGTGACACATTGGCGCTTGCGACCCGGGTGACGTCAGCACTACAACAGGGACACCCGCATCAGTTGATTCCTCATACAGACCAGGACGGAGCCACGTCCATAGCTCCGGAGTCATTCTTCACAGCCTCATGCAGGACTGGCATACGCCAGGCCAGCCCACTCCGCTTACGCTTACAGGGAAGGACAACAACGCTACATGGCCCAGATTTTCATTACACTGATCTGCTGGTCACACCCTAGTTGTCAGTACGCCACAGCCACTCCCTCACGGCTAGTATACACCCACACCACACCCATCCAGCACACGCGTCACAAGACATGTGACCCTGCCAATAAAAAAGACCGGGCGCATGTGCTCGATGCCATTTCAGACTTGCTCGCACCGGATACACTGCGGCCGGCACAGGCACACCGGCACGGGACGGTGACTTTCGGTCCACTGAGGTACGGATACCGTAACTGCTGAGCGGGTGTGCAGCCTGTGGTGATGGCCCGTCCTGTCGGCCGGGACAGCTCAGGTTTCGTGTGCCCTGCTGGACCGCAGTGTAGGCCTGAGCCATCAGACAGCGCAGGCCTACCCCCACGTGGCGTCGCCTCGCTGGTCACAGAGTTAGTGACACCGCAAGGGCTGAGCGGGTGTGCAGCCTGCGATGAAAAGCCCGGTGCACTGGTATGTCCTCTGCCATGGCGAAATCAAGACCCAGCACCAAATGTGAGACCTGGTGGCCTGCGGAGCGGGGCTGCATGACATGCAGAGTGCTTGTCCGCGGGCCAAGGGCTAGGGGCTTGCAGCGGCACAAAGTAGGCCGTCTTTTCTACACGCAAGTTGCGAAAGGTGAGCAGAGAGGCTTGTTAGTGCAGCGGTGGGCAGTCACCTCCGGGCAGTGGGAGTGGATGGGGTGCAGCAGCCTAGGTGCGCAGCGGCGGACAGTCACCTCCGGGCAGTGGGAGTGGATGGGGTGCAGCAGCCTGGGTGCGCAACAGCGGGCAGACACCTCTGGGCAGTGGAAGTGGATGGGGTGCAGCAGCCTGGGTGCGCAGCGGCGAGCAGACACCTCCGGGCAGTGGAAGTGGATGGGGTGCAGCAGCCTGGATGCACAAAGGCGGGACAGAGAATTAGGAGTGTGCAGTTGTATGTACTCTGCCATTACTGATTCCATACTACGTTTCAGATGACTAAGCTTGAGGGCTCCACTATGTCCCGGCACGTGGTTGGAGACACACCGGTGACGGAAAGGTGAGCTCGGAGGGTTTTGTCCACAGTGTCGGCACTCACTGTCCCTCTCCATCTCTTCCTTTCTCTCCCTCACACTCTTTCTCTCTCCCTTCCTCTCTCTCTCCCTCTATCTCTTCCTCTCTCTCACACTGTTTTTTTCTTTCTCTCTACCTCTCTCTCTCTCTTTCTCTCTCTCTCACTCTTCCTCTGTTTCTCTCTTCCTCTTTCTCACACTGTTTCTCTCTTTCTCTCTCTCTTCCTCTCTCACTGTTTCTCTCTCTTCCTCTCTCTCTCACTCTTTCTCTCTTTCTCTCTGTCTACCTCTCACTCTTTCTTTCTTTCTCTCTGTCTTCCTCTCTCTCTCTCCTTTGATGGACGCATGACGCACAATCTTATCTTGCTTTTTGTCTAGCAGGCTGTGATTCACAGATTGACGACCCCCCCACGACACGGACCTCCTGCCACGAGGCGATGACTTCAGTTCCACTGAGTTAGTGCCACCAGAGCTGAGCACGTGTGCAGCCTGCGATGATGCATGGCCATCCTGCAATCAACACCCGCTCTGAATTGTGAGCTCGGCTTGACCGCATGTACGCAACTTGCGCCTGAGGAGGTTGCTTCAGCACGTGGTGGACCCTCTTCGACACATGCCGGTGGCGGAAGGTGAGCAGAGAGCCTTGTTTCCGCAGCAGCGAGCAGACACCTCTGGGCGGTGGGAGTGGATAGTGTGCAGCACCCTGGGTGCACAAGAGCGGGCAGACACCTCCGAGCAGTGGAAGTGGATGGGGTGCAGCAGCCTGGGTGCACAGGAGTGGGCAGACACCTCTAGGCAGTGGGAGTGGATGGGATGCAGCACTCTGGGGGGCATATTTACCTTTCCTGGCGCATCCCTGCAAATCAGCAGGGATGCACCAGGAAACGTGCGATACACATCTCAATCCTTGCGCCACCACGGATGCGCCGCATTTACAATGCGGCGCATCATGGCGCAAGGAAATGCAGATGCGTGTCGCATCTGCTGCCGTAACGTTAGCGCAGTGCTGGAGTTGTGTCGCGGGCGCGACGCAACTCCAGCACTGTGCCAACCATGCCCATGTCTAACATGGTGCGTCAAGCCTTACGCCTGCTTCAAGCAGGCGCAAGGTTTTGACGCAGCGGGGTCGGGAAAGTGACTGAGTGAAATCTTGTAGATTTCACTCAGCCACTTTTCCGAGGCGTTCCTGCGCCGGAACGCCCCCCCCTGCGCCAGAACGCCCACATGAAACCTGACGCAGGTTTCATGTGGCGCATGGCTTTACAACGTGACACATCTCCCTAGATGCGTCACGTTGTAAATACCCCACAGCATGGCGCTGGCTTTACGCTGCCGCTGCGTCACAGAAGTGACGCAACGGCGGCGCAAAAGTGGTGCAAGGGGCTTGTAAATATGCCCCTGGGTGCGCAGGAACGGGCAGTCACCTCCGGGCAGTGGGACTGGATGGGGTGCACCAGCCTGGGTGCACAGCAGTGGGCAGACACCTCTGGGTAGTGGGAGTGGATGGGATACAGCAGCCTAGGTGCGCAGAGGCGGGCAGACACCTCTGGGCGGCGGGAGACGATGGGGTGCAGCAGCCTGGGTGCGCAGGGGTGAAACAGAGAATTAGGCGTGTGCAGTCGTATGTACTCTGCCATTACTGATTCTATACTATGTTTCAGATGACTAAACTTCAAGACTCCACTATGTCCCGGCACGTGGTTGGAGACACACCGGTGGCAGAAAGGTGAGCTGTAAGGATTTTCTCCACAGTGTCAAAACTCACTCTCCCTCTCCATCTCTTCCTTTCTGTCACTCACACTCTTTCTCTCTCTCTCACTCTGTATCTCTTCCTTTCTCTCTCTCACACTCTTTCTCTCTTTCTATGTCTCTTCCTCTCTCTCTCATTCTTTCTTTCTCTCTCTCTTCCTCTCTGTCTCACTCTTTCTGTCTCTCTCTACCTCTCTCTCACACTGTTTCTCTCTTTCTCTCTCACTTCCTTGTATCTCACTCTTTCTCTCTTTCTCTATCTCTTCCTCTCTCTCTCACTCTTTCTCTCTTTCTCTGTCTTCCTCTCTGTCTCACTCTTTCTTTCTCTGTCTCTTCCTCTCTCTCACTCTTTCTCTCTTTCTCTCTCCTTTCATGGACGCATTACGCACAATCTTATCTTTCCTTTTGTCTTGCAGGCTGTGATTCACAAATTGTCGAGGGATGACACGCCATACCTGTACCTACTTTTATTTTGTTGTTTTGTTTAAATAAAATGTTTTATATGTAAATCCATAGATGACTGAGATTCTTATTTGTCCAACCTCACATGCATCTTCTTTACTATAATTGTGCGACATCAGCCAATTTGTTACGTTCCAGATTTCCTAACGTTGCTGTCACATTTGTTTGTGTGGGGGGAGGTGAGGGGGGATGGCAGACGCGGGGGTGTCGGAGCAGTGTTGGGTGTCCGAGCTGCATGATCGTTGGCTCCATTGCATCTGTTGTCATTCACGTATGGCTCTGGGCGGGCTCCCTTTCATATTGCAGGTTGTAGTCCGACTTTACACCAGCTCAGAGCAGGTGTAAACTTTCTGCTACTAACGCACCTTATCGCCTGTTTTGTACTCTCTTCGACGATCTTGCTGGTGGTTGAGACACTTGCGAAGTGATGTGTTCGCTGCTTTTTGCATGAGAATGCCTACTCTACATCTCATTAGCAATATTTGCCGGTCTCATCCGTGACAATGTTTTTTGAGGCTGCTATCGCTGGTAAACTGGTGATATGGGCTGTTTGCTCCAGCTTGTGAATGGTGCGTTAAATTTATCACTATTTTGGTTGCGATAAAGTGCCGTTAACTCAGCGATATGTCCTTGAGAATATACCCCTCGGAGTTTGAAAGACTTAAGAAGTACTCGAGTACCGCGTTGAGAGCCGCGCACCCATCGCTTTCACAAGTTTGCTATGACAGGGCGGGAGAGAGCGAGGGAGAGAGACGGAGTGGGATAGCACAAGCAGCGCAAGGCCGCACGGGCACCTGGCTCCACATACCAACATGTGTGTGTGCATCGCCATCCGTGCACAGGCAATTCCCCCACAATGCAACCCACACACATATCAATCACAGAACATCAGCAATGAAGGCAATGTGGTACAAAACTCCCCTCATAAGGGTTCTGTGTCCGGTGTGTGTGGCGGGGTGATGGCTGCATGGCTGTGTTCCCCTGACACATCAGACTGCGTAGGTGATGGGGCTGCATCAGATGTCATCCAGCACCTATGCAAAAACAATGTCTGGCTCACAGAGGCGGAGCTTGCCAAAGGGATACACCCCCGCACATAACACACCTTCTTAATTTCTATTTTACCTTCCTAGTTCGTATGCAGATTTCAAATGTCACAAACGCATGCAATTCTTTTCTTGTCACACAGTACATGTAATGCACCGCTTTCATCAAGAATGGAACCAGTAATGGCACAATTTCCCTGTTGCTCCACACATAAATCCATGTAAAGAACAAATCAGAATAGTTCCTTATTTTTTTAGATTGCAAAACCTCTCTTTATTGCTTATTTTTGAACTTTCAATATAAACAGTTTTTTAAGGACACATACAGGTGAAAAGTTCAACGTATTGTATCAACACTTTCTAGAACATTCTACGACAAGTGCAGGTTAAAAGTTCATCATTTTTTTTAAACCTACGGATATATTTTTTTGCAACATTTTCTCCAACATTTAACGGCACGTGCAGGTCAAAAGTTCACCATTCTTTCAAGTTTGAACTGCACCTTCCAAATACAATTAGCAGGTGTGTTTGAGCTGAGCAAATTTCATCCTATAATATGTACTCCATGTATAAACTGCTTTTTTATTAACCAATCACAAAGATGCTTTTCATCAAAACTAAAATACACCCTACTTTTTAGGACACAATACATTTCATCTCCCAATCGGTTAACGTTTTGTATGTGAAAAAAAGTAGTTCCCCATGTTTAAACATATCTCTCATTCTACGAATGGACTGCATGAGCTACAGACATTTATCCATATCTTCTAGCCATACCTTCAAAATGCTAGTGTGGATTGTAGGACATAGCTATGTTTTCTGGTGCAAGAGGTATGCAGAACAGAGACGTATTGACTTAGACCACGGGTACTCATAGTACGGCCCGCGGGCCGCCAGCGGCCCGGCAAGCCTTCCTTGGCGGCCCGCGGACCTTGCAGATATCCCACCTGTGTTTTTTCTTTCTTTTTTTAAGTGTCAGCAAACACCGCCGGTTGCAGCAGCGCTCTATGGGGGCCGGGCGATTCTTTAAAAGACCATTCACTTGTTAATAAGGCTTTGTTGTATTTCACCTCTTCTTAGCGCCCCTGCATCTCCACTCTGAGTGGAGATGCAGGGGCGCTAAGAAGAGGTGAAATACAACAAAGCCTCATTAACAAGTGAATGGTCTTTTAAAGACCTGTGACGTACTCGGGTGCGGCTGTGTGTGTGCCCGGGAAGCTGTCTCAGCCCGGGCTGACACACACGCAGGGTGAGGTGACAGAGGGTGACAGAGAGAGGGGGGGAGACAGAGGGTGACAGAGAGAGGGAGACAGACAGAGAGAGGGAGACAGAGAGAGGGAGACAGAGAGAGGGAGACAGAGAGAGGGAGACAGAGAGAGAGGGAAACAGAGGGAGGAAGACAGAGGGAGACAGAGGGAGGCAGAGGGAGATGGAGGGAGAGGGAGACAGACAGAGGGAGACAGACAGAGGGAGACAGAGACAGAGGGAGACAGAGACAGAGAGAGGGAAACAGAGAGAGGGAGACAGAGAGAGGGAGACAGAGAGAGAGGGAAACAGAGGGAGGGAGACAGAGGGAGGCAGAGGGAGACGGAGGGAGAGGGAGACAGACAGAGGGAGACAGAGACAGAGAGAGGGAGACAGAGACAGAGAGAGGGAGACAGACAGAGAGAGGGAGACAGAGACAGAGCGAGAGAGACAGAGAGAGGGAGACAGAGACAGAGAGAGGGAGACAGAGACAGAGAGAGGGAGACAGAGAGACGGAGACAGAGACAGAGAGAGGGAGACAGAGACAGAGAGACGGAGACAGAGAGGGAGACGGAGACAGAGAGGGAGACAGAGAGGGAGACGGAGACAGAGAGGGAGACGGAGACAGAGAGGGAGACGGAGACAGAGGGAGGGAGAGACAGAGGGAGGGAGAGACAGAGGGAGGGAGAGACAGAGAGAGGGAGAGACAGAGAGAGGGAGAGACAGAGAGAGGGGGAGACAGAGAGAGGGGGAGACAGAGAGAGGGGGAGACAGACAGAGGGAGGGAGAGAGGGAGACAGACAGAGGGAGACAGAGGGAGGGAGGAGGGCGACGGACAGAGGGAGACAGAGGGAGGGAGGAGGGCGACGGACAGAGGGAGACAGAGGGAGGGAGGAGGGCGACTGACAGAGGGAGACAGACAGAGGGAGGAGGGCGACAGACAGAGGGAGACAGAGGGAGGAGGGTGACAGACAGAGGGAGACAGACAGAGGGAGGAGGGTGACAGACAGAGGGAGGGAGACAGATGGAGGGAGGAGGGCGACAGACAGAGGGAGACAGAGGGAGGAGGGCGACAGACAGAGGGCGACAGACAGAGGGAAACAGACAGAGGGAAACAGACAGAGGGAAACAGACGGAGGGAGACAGAAGGAGGGAGACAGACGGAGGGAGACAGACGGAGGGAGACAGACGGAGGGAGAGAGAGAGGGAGGGAGACGGAGGGAGAGAGAGAGAGGGAGGGAGACAGAGAGAGAGAGAGGGAGGGAGACAAACAGTGAGTGAGACAGAGGGAGACAGAGAGAGAGAGGGAGAGAGGGGGGGAGAGAGAGAGGGAGGGAGAGAGAGAGAGAGGGGGAGACGGAGAGAGAGAGAGAGAGGGAGGGAGGGCGAGATAGAGGGAGAGATAGAGGGAGGGAGAGAGAGAGAGGGAGGGAGACAGAGCGAGAGAGAGAGAGATAGATAGAGAGAGAGAGATGTGTGTATGCCGGGTCTGGTGGCTCAGTGGACGAAGGCGTCCGCTGCAAAGGCCTGTGTTCAACCTCATGGTCATAGTTTTTTTTTTGCTCTAGCCCCGCCCCCCTCCCCCACTGACCCCGCCCCCACCGGTGCGGCCCTCGGCCACAAACCACACTGTAAATTTGGCCCCCGAGAGAAAGTTTGTGAGTACCCATGACTTAGACCTAGGTTTACAAAATGTGCACATTAAATGGTTTGCACAGAGAGGATTGAAGTGGCACCAATTGCTCCCTTTGGTTAAAACCTGTTTGCATCTCCAACACCCTGATCTCATGATTGTGCACTGTGGTGGTAACGACCTAGGCACATTGACTGGGGTAGGTTTGGAAATGCTTATGAAGGACACCTTTGGACAATTGATGTTACTTTTGCCTCAAACTGTCTTTGTATATTCCAATATATGCCAAAGACAGAAGTGGAAATGGTCAAACCAATTTTGTCATAAGATTGAAAAATCAAGGAAGAATGTCAACAAAGCTGTGTCTGCATACCTCAGAGACCATAGAATGGGGCCGATCTACAACAACAACATACGTTTTGATATGGCTGATATCTACAGAAGTGATGGAGTACACTTCACAGATGAGGGAAACCGAGTATTCCTGATTAACCTGAAGCTGTGCATCCGCACTTATATGTAGCTCCAACTAATAAACACAAGGGCTCTTTTTAGAGCCGCCTTATATTCCCAATTTCGGCTCACAGAGTGTCCGCTGCGGTTCGGCTAGCAGAGGGACACCTGCGGGCCGTGGGCTCAGCTCACAGAGGGAGACCTACGAGCCGTTGGCTCGCAAAAGCACAGCACCGTACTGGCTCGCAGAGGGAGAGCTGTGGTCTGACTCGCAGAGGGAGACCAACGGGCCAACAGGCCTGCTAGCAGAGACACAGCTATCAGTTAACAGGCTGGCTCGCAGACATACAGCTGCGAGCCCGCCGAGCTGCAACCCGACGGGCTAACTCGCAGAGGGAGAGTAACGGGCCGACGGGCCTGCTAGCACAGACACAGCTACGAGCTAACTAGGTGGCTCACAGAGGTAGAGCTGCGGGCCCGACGGCTCGCAGACACAGAGCTGCGAGCCGACGGACTGGCTTCTAAAGGCATAGCCGCGAGCTGATGATGTGGGGAGAGGGAGCGTAAAAGGAGTATCTCGCACAGACAGACATGTGGGATATTTCCAGTATTGCCTCGCAGAGGTAGAATTACAGATCCGATGCCTTTTAGAGAGAGAGATGCAAGCTGACGGACTGACTTCTAAAGGCATAGCCGCGAGCTGATGATGTGGGGAGAGGGAGCGTAAAAGGAGTATCTCGCACAGACAGACATGTGGGATATTTCCAGTATTGCCTCGCAGAGGTAGAACTACGGACCTGATGCCTTGTAGAGGGAGAGTTGTGATCTGACGGACTGAATCACAAAATGGCTGCCAACACTTCCTAGTTTCAACAGTTCGCAGCCAATCAGCCGCAAGCTCGTGCTCGTAACGCCTCAGCCTATCAGATGTCAGAATTCTTAAATATCGATATCTGGAAAATTTGATATTTCTCTAAAACTACTGAACGGATTTACCCCATTTAAACAAAAGCGTGCTTTCTGGACCAAGACCTTTCTCTCTGCCAAATTTGGTGTAATTCCGTTCAGCAGTTTGACCTGTAGCCTTGTCTAAAGTTTCCTATGGAAATTGCATGGAGAAAACACGTTTTGGGACCCCCTTTTTTCTTAGCCCCCTTGACGAATCCCCCAAACTTTTAGGATAGGAGCTAACCTGAAAAGAGGAACTTTTTGGAAAATTTCGTAAAGATTCGTCAAACGACGCCAAAGTTATAAGCACATCAAAAAATGCTTTTCCTAAGGAAACGTGGTCCTAACTATAACTATCTACTGGCGACCGCCAGTAGATAATATATATATATATATATATATACATACATACATACATACATACACATATATATATATATATATATATATATATATATATATATTCACTGAAAAAACCACAGGTTTCAGGGACGTTATAGTTAGTTGAACATTTCACTCGTACAAAACCAGAGAAATTCGGCCGTTATAGTTAGTTGAGCTAACTATAACTCACGCCCCCGTAATGCACTGCTGATGACGTCACATATTACATCATTCATGACATGGTCAGTGACATCACTGATAACATCTCAAATGACATCACTGATGACATCATCCACTTGATAATCTGATGCACCTCCTCACACCCTAATATAACCTTTGAAACACCCACTCTAAAATACAGACTACCATTTTCCAAACCATAGACACACCAATACCAGTTACTACATACCCACTCACTGATTCCTAGGTCTACACACACGTCCACTCATTCACCCATACAGTCACTCATACATGCAGTCACTTATCAATACAGCACTATCATTTGCACTCATACACCTATACAGACACTCACACATCACCACTCATCCATAGAGTTACTCACACACCTAGTCAGTCATGCAAAGAATCAATCACACTCCCATTTACTCACCTATACAGTTATACACACACCACCTCACTTATTCATACAGATACTAACACATACTTACTCTCTTATATAATCACTGATACAAGCACACACTCATCCATACAGTCACTCTCACAATCACTCACTCTCATATATAGTGATTTATATACCCCAACACTCACATATACTGCCTTTCACATATGTAGTTACTCACACATGTACCACTGAGACAACCATTCACTCACCAACACACCCATACACACACTCACCCACCCCTACAGCCCTTCATAGATGCACTCTTGAACCCATACACCCAGTGAATTACCCACTCACACATCTATGCCGAGAGTCACACCCCCCCACCCACCCACACAGACACTCAGGCACCCATACAGATACTCACACAACCAATCAATAACCCATATAGACACTCATGTAGCTACTCACCAACCCATGCAGCCGCTTATACACCAACTAACAGACTGATACAGACATTCACACAGTTTAGTAACTAACCCATGCATTCAGTAAGACACGTTTAATCACTCACTTATACAGTCAGTCACACACCTATTAAATCATCCATTCAGACAGTCATACACCCACTCATTCTTCAATACACCTTGGCCTATATATATATTCACTGAAAAAACCATAGGTTTTAGGGACAGTTATAGTTAGTTGGACATTTCACTCGTACAAAACCATAGAAATTCCCCCGTTATAGTTAGTTCAGCTAACTATAACTCGCGCCCCCGCAATGCACTGCTGATGACATCACATATTACATCACTCATGACATGGTCAGTGACATCACTGATGACATCACTGATGACATCTCAAATGAAATCACTGATGACATCATCCAGTGACTGTGTGTTTCTGTAAAGTTTAAATATGTTTAATATATATAGGGAAAGGCATATTGAAGAATGAGTGGGTGTTTAAGTGTCTGAATGGATGATTTAGTATGTGCGTGACTGACTCTACAAGTGAGTGATTAAACGTATCTTACTGAATGCATGGGTTAGTGACTAAACTGTGTGAATGTCTGTATCCGTCTGTTTGTTGGTGTGTAAGTGGATGCATGGATTTGCGAATAGCTACATGAGTGTCTATATGGGTTATTGATTGGTTCTCTGAGTATCTGTATGGCTGCCTGAGTGTTTGTGTGGGTGGGGTGTGTGCGACTCTGTACATAGATGTGTGAGTGGGTGATTCACTGGGTGCATGATTTCAAGAGTGCATCTGTGATGGACTGCTTGGGTGGGTGAGTGTGTGTATGGGTGTGTTAGTGAGTGAATGTATATCTCAGTGGTACATGTGCGAGTAACTACATATGTAAAAGGCAGTATATAGGTGTGTTAGAGTATTTAAATGGCTATAAGTGAGAGTGTGTGATTGTAAGAGTGGCTGTATGGATGCGTGTGTGCTTGTATCAGTTATTGTATAAGAGCGTAAGAATGTGCTAGTATTTGTATGAGTAAGTGAGCTGGTGTGTGTATAACTGTATAGGTGAGTAAATGGGTGTGTGATTAATTTTTTGCATGACTGACTAGGTGTGTGAGTACCTCTATGGATGAGTGGCGGTGTGTGAGTGTTTATATAGGTGTATGAGTGCATATGATAGTCCTGTACTGAGTGACTGTAAGTATGAGTGACTGTACGGGTGAGTGAGTAGATGTGTGTGTGTAGACCTAAGAATCAGTGAGTGGGTATGTAGTTATTGGTATTGGAGTGTGTATGGTTTTGAGAATGGCAGTCTGTAATTTAGAGTGGGTGTATCAAAAGCTATATTAGGGTGTGAGAAGATGCATGAAATTATCACATGGATGATGTCATCAGTGATGTCATTTGAGATGTCATCAGTGATGTCATCAGTGATGTCACTGACCATGTCATGAGTGATGTAATATGTGACGTCATCAGCAGTGCATTGCGGGCGCGAGTTATAGTTAGCTGAACTAACTATAACGGGGAATTTCTATGGTTTTGTACGAGTGAAATGTCCAACTAACTATAACTGTCCCTAAAACCTATGATTTTTTCAGTGAATTTCAAAGGTTTTTTAAATGCTAATTTCTAACTATAACGTGTCTGAAACCTATGGTTTTTTCAGTGAATTTCAAAGGTTTTTAAATGCTAATTTCTAACTATAACGTGCCTGAAACCTATGATTTTTTAAGTGAATTTCAAAGGTTTTTTAAATGCTAGTTTCTAACTATGCCTACAGAGGTAGGACATGTGAAGAAAGAAGAAAAAACGCGCAGAAAGAAGCAAAAGAAATGCAGAAAGAAGCAACAGAAGTCCACAAAGATGAAGAAAAGTGCAGGAAGAAGCAAAAGATGTGCAGAAAGAACCAACAGAGGAGCAGAAAGAGGCCATGTTGCAAAATCATCCTGTGCCCACAACTTTTTCAGACGGGTACTGGTGGTAACTGACTCTGACTAACCAGAGTCAGTGCTATGCTAAAAGACACTTAGAATACAGTGAAAACACCTACATACACTAGGGAACACTATGCGTTGGGGTACCCCTGTG
Organism: Calotriton arnoldi; assembly: GCA_963921515.1. Classification (NCBI taxonomy): domain Eukaryota; kingdom Metazoa; phylum Chordata; class Amphibia; order Caudata; family Salamandridae; genus Calotriton; species Calotriton arnoldi. Next base: position 47,660 of record CAWUFW010014064.1, read on the forward strand.
ATTAGCATGACCTTCTCTGTAAGTCCCTAGTACATAATAGGGCAGGGGGATTAAAACTACCTCTTAAAACGCGTGTGCAAACGCGCCCCGTGGCGCGTTTTAAGTTGCGGGATTAAGTCCCCTTGAATCCTGAGGGTCCCTGGGGCCCAACTAGCCCCCAGGTACCTACAGTTAGGACCACAGAGCTGAGTTGCAGAGAGGCGTTCCGAGGCCACGCACCTTTTTCACCTCTCTGCAACGCAACTCTGTTGTGCTTACTGAAGGTACCTGGTGGGCTAGTTGGCCCCAGGGTCCCTCAGGATTCAAGGGGCGTGTTTGCGCACATGTCACCTGAGGCCCCGCCCCCTCCCTTCACCACTGTGCAAACGCGCCCCGTGGCGCGTTTTAAGTTGGGGGATTAGGTCACCTTGAATCCTGAGGGTCCCTGGGGCCCAACTAGCCCACCAAGTACTTCCAGTAAGCACCACAGGCCTGCGTTGCAACGCCTGTAACAAATTGTGTAGTTGTGTTTAGGTAGTGAAGGGGGTCGTGCTGGGGGTAGTGTTTTAGGGTTTAGGGTAGTGCAGTGGTGTTTGTGTAGTGTAGGGGGTCATGCTGGGGGTAGATTTAGGGTTTAGGGTAGTGCAGTGGTGTTTGGATAGTGTAGGGAGTCGTGCTGGGGGAGTGTTTTAGGGTTTAGGGTATTACAGTGGTGTTTGGGTAGTGTAGGGGTTGTGCTGGGGGTAGTGTTTTAGGGTTTAGGGTAGTGCAGTGGTGTTTGGGTAGTGTAGGGGGTCGTGCTGGGGGTAGTGGCTGAGGGTTTAGGGTAGTGCAGTGGTGTTTGGGTAGTGTAGGGGTACTGCTGGGGGTAGTGTTTTAGGGTTTAGGGTAGTGCAGTGGTGTTTGGGTAGTGTAGGGGTTCGTGCTGGGTGTATTGTTTTAGGGTTTAGGGTAGTGCAGTGGTGTTTGTGTAGTGTAGGGGGTAGTGTTTTAGGGTTTAGGGTAGTGCAGTGGTGTTTGTGTAGTGTAGGGGGTCGTGCTGGGGGTAGTGTTTTAGGGTTTAGGGTAGTGCAGTGGTCTTTGTGTAGTGTAGGAGGTCGTGTTTTAGGGTTTAGGGTAGTGCAGTGGTGTTCGGGCAGTGTAGGGGGTCATGCTGGGGGTGGTGTTTCAGGGTTTAGGGCAGTGCAGTGGTGTTTGGGCAGTGTAGGGGGTCTTGCTGGGGGTGGTGTTTCAGGGTTTGGGGCAGTGCAGTGGTGTTCGGGTCGTGCAGGGGGTCATGCTGGGGGAGTGTTTTAAGGTTTAGGGCAGTGCAGTGGTGTTTGGGTAGTGTAGGGGGTCATGCTGGGGGAGTGTTTTAGGGTTTAGGGCAGTGCAGTGGTGTTCGGGCAGTGTAGGGGGTCGTGCTGGGGGAGTGTTTTAGGGTTTAGGGCAGTGCAGTGGTGTTCGGGTAGTGTAGGGGGTCGTGCTGGGGGAGTGTTTGAGGGTTTAGGGCAGTGCAGTTGTGTTCGGGTAGTGTAGGGGGTCGTGCTGGGGGAGTATTTTAGGGTTTAGGGTAGTGCAGTGGTGTTCGGGTAGTGTAGGGGGTTGTGCTGGGAGTTGTGTTTCAGGGTTTAGGGCAGTGCAGTGGTGTTCGGGCAGTGTAGGGGGTCGTGCTGGGGCTGGTGTTTCAGGGTTTAGGGCAGTGCAGTGGTTTCGGGCAGTGTAGGGGGTCATGCACGGGGTGGTGTTTCAGGGTTTAGGGCAGTGCAGTGGTGTTCGGGCAGTGTAGGGGGTCGTGCTGGGGCTGGTGTTTCAGGGTTTAGGGCAGTGCAGTGGTGTTCGGGCAGTGTAGGGGGTCTTGCTGGGGTGGTGTTTCAGGGTTTAGGGCAATGGTGTTCGGGCAGTGTAGGGGGTCTTGCTGGGGGTGATGTTTCAGGGTTTAGGGCAGTGCAGTGGTGTTCGGGCAGTGTAGGTGGTCTTGCTGGGGGTAGTTTTTCAGGGTTTAGGGCAGTGCAGTGGTGTTCGTGCAGTGTAGGGGGTCGTGCTGGGGATGGTGTTTCATGGTTTAGGGCAGTGCAGTAGTGTTCAGGCAGTGTAGGGGGTCGTGCTGGGGCTGGTGTTTCAGGGTTTAGGGCAGTGCAGGCAGTGGTGCTCGGGCAGTGTAGGGGGTCGTGCTGGGGGTGGTGTTTCTGGGTTTAGGGTAGTGCAGTTGTGTTCGGGCAGTGTAGGGGTTCGTGCTGGGGCTGGTGTTTCAGGGTTTAGGGCAGTGCAGTGGTGTTCGGGCAGTGTAGGGGTCATGCTGGGGCTGGTGTTTCAGTGTTTTGGGCAGAGCAGTGGTGTTCGGGCAGTGTAGGGGTCGTGCTGGGGGTGGTGTTTCAGGGTTTAGGGCAGTGCAGTGGTGTTCGAGTAGTGTAGGGGGTCGTGCTGGGGGTGGTGTTTCAGGGTTTAGGGCACTGGTGTTCGGGCAGTGTAGGGGGTCTTGCTGGGGGTGATGTTTCAGGGTTTAGGGCAGTGCAGTGGTGTTTGGGCAGTGTAGGGGGTCTTGCTGGGGGCAGTGTTTCAGGGTTTAGGGAAGAGCAATGGTGTTCAGGCAGTGTAGGGGGTTGTGTTGGAGGTGGTGTTTCAGGCTTTAGGGCAGTGCAGTGGTATTCGGGCAGTGTAGGGGGCCGTGCTGGGGGTGGTGTTTCAGGGTTTAGGGCAGTGCAGTGGTGTTCGGGCAGTGTAGGGGGTCGTGAAGGGGGTGGTGTTTCAGGGTTTAGGGCAGTGCAGTGGTGTTCGGGCAGTGTAGGGGGTCGTGCTGGGTTGGTGTTTCAGGGTTTAGGGCAGTGCAGTGGAGTTCGAACAGTGTAGGGGGTCGTGCAGGGGCTGGTGTTTCAAGGTTTAGGGCAGTGCAGTGGTGTTCGGGCAGTGTAGAGGGTCGTTCTGGGGGTAGTGTTTTAGGGTTTAGGGTAGTGCAGTGGTGCTTGTGTAGTGTAGGGGGTCGTCCTGGGGGTGGTGTTTTAGGGTTTAGGGTAGTGCAGTGGTGTTTGGGCAGTGTAGGGGGTCGTGCTGGGGGTGGTGTTTCTGGGTTTAGGGCAGTGCAGTGGTGTTCGGGCAGTGTAGGGGGTCGTCCTGGGGGTGGTGTTTCAGGGTTTAGGGCAGTGCAGTGGTGTTTGGGCAGTGTAGGGGGTCGTGCTGGGGGTGGTGTTTCTGGGTTTAGGGCAGTGTAGTGGTGTTCGGGCAGTGTAGGGGATGTGCAGGGGGTGGTGAGTCAGGGTTTAGGGCAGTGCAGTGGTGTTCGGGCAGTGTAGGGGGTCATGCTGGGGGTAGAGTTTTAGGGTTTAGGGCAGTGCAGTGGTGTTCGGGCAGTATAGGGGTCGTGCAGGGGGTGGTGTTTCAGGGTTTAGGGCAGTGCAGTGGTGCTCGGGCAGTGTAGGGGTCGTGCTGGGGGTGGTGTTTCAGGGTTTAGGGCAGTGCAGTGGTGTTCGGGCAGTGTAGGGTGTCGTGCTGGGGGTGGTGTTTCAGGGTTTTGGGCAGTGCAGTGGTGTTCGGGCAGTGTAGGTGGTCTTGCTGGGGCTGGTGTTTCCGGGTTTAGTGCAGTGGTGTTCGGGCAGTGTAGGGGGTCTTGCTGGGGATGGTGTTTCAGGGTTTAGGGCAGTGCAATGGTGTTCGCACAGTGTAGGGGGTTTTGCTGGGGCTGATGTTTCAGCGTTTAGGGCAGCGCAGTGGTGTTCGGGCAGTGTAGGGGTCTTGCTGGGGGTGGTGTTTCAGGGTTTAGGGCAGTGCAGTGGTGTTCGGGCAGTGTAGGGGGTCTTGCTGGGGCTGGTGTTTATGGGTTTAGGGTAGTGCAGTGGTGTTCGGGCAGTGTAGGGGGTCGTGCTGGGGCTGGTGTTTCAGGGTTTAGGGTAGTGCAGTGGTGTTCGGGCAGTGTAGGGGGTCGTGCTGGGGCTTGTGTTTCAGGGTTTTGGGCAGAGCAGTGGTGTTCGGGCAGTGTAGGGGGTCGTGCTGGGGGTGGTGTTTCAGGGTTTAGGGCAGTGCAGTGGTGTTCGGGCAGTGTAGGGGGTCGTGCTGGGGGTGGTGTTTCAGGGTTTAGGGCAGTGGTGTTCGGGCAGTGTAGGGGGTCTTGCTGGGGGTGATGTTTCAGGGTTTAGGGCAGTGGAGTGGTGTTTGGGCAGTGTAGTGGGTCTTGCTGGGGATAGTGTTTCAGGGTTTAGGGCAGTGCAGTGGTGTTTGGGCAGTGTAGGGGGCCGTGCTGGGGGTGGTGTTTCAGGGTTTAGGGCAGTGCAGTGGTGTTCGGGCAGTGTAGGGGGTCGTGAAGGGGTGGTGTTTCAGGGTTTAGGGCAGTGCAGTGGTGTTTGGCAGTGTAGGGGGTCGTGCTGGGGGTGGTGTTTCAGGGTTTAGGGCAGTGCAGTGGTGTTCGAACAGTGTAGGGGGTCGTGCAGGGGCTGGTGTTTCAAGGTTTAGGGCAGTGCAGTGGTGTTCGGGCAGTGTAGGGAGTCGTTCTGGGGGTAGTGTTTTAGGGTTTAGGGTAGTGCAGTGGTGCTTGTGTAGTGTAGGGGGTCGTGCTGGGGGTAGTGTTGTAGGGTTTAGGGTAGTGCAGTGGTGTTCGGGCAGTGTAGGGGGTCTTGCTGGGGGTGGTGTTTCAGGGTTTAGGGCAGTGGTGTTCGGGCAGTGTAGGGGGTCTTGCTGGGGGTGATGTTTCAGGGTTTAGGGCAGTGCAGTGGTGTTCGGGCAGTGTAGGGGGTCTTGCTGGGGATAGTGTTTCAGGGTTTAGGGCAGTGCAGGGGTGTTCGTGCAGTGTAGGGGGTCGTGCTGGGGATGGTGTTTCAGGGTTTAGGGCAGTGCAGTAGTGTTCGGGCAGTGTAGGTGGTCGTGCTGGGGCTTGTGTTTCAGGGTTTTGGGCAGAGCAGTGGTGTTCGGGCAGTGTAGGGGGTCGTGCTGGGGGTGGTGTTTCAGGGTTTAGGGCAGTGCAGTGGTGTTCGGGCAGTGTAGGGGGTCGTGCTGGGGGTGGTGTTTCAGGGTTTAGGGCAGTGGTGTTCGGGCAGTATAGGGGGTCTTGCTGGGGGTGATGTTTCAGGGTTTAGGGCAGTGGAGTGGTGTTTGGGCAGTGTAGTGGGTCTTGCTGGGGATAGTGTTTCAGGGTTTAGGGCAGTGCAGTGGTGTTTGGGCAGTGTAGGGGCCGTGCTGGGGGTGGTGTTTCAGGGTTTAGGGCAGTGCAGTGGTGTTCGGGCAGTGTAGGGGGTCGTGAAGGGGGTGGTGTTTCAGGGTTTAGGGCAGTGCAGTGGTGTTTGGCAGTGTAGGGGTCGTGCTGGGGGTGGTGTTTCAGGGTTTAGGGCAGTGCAGTGGTGTTCGAACAGTGTAGGGGTCGTGCAGGGGCTGGTGTTTCAAGGTTTAGGGCAGTGCAGTGGTGTTCGGGCAGTGTAGGGGGTCGTTCTGGGGGTAGTGTTTTAGGGTAGTGCAGTGGTGCTTGTGTAGTGTAGGGGGTCGTGCTGGGGGTAGTGTTGTAGGGTTTAGGGTAGTGCAGTGGTGTTCGGGCAGTGTAGGGGGTCTTGCTGGGGGTGGTGTTTCAGGGTTTAGGGCAGTGGTGTTCGGGCAGTGTAGGGGGTCTTGCTGGGGGTGATGTTTCAGGGTTTAGGGCAGTGCAGTGGTGTTCGGGCAGTGTAGGGGGTCTTGCTGGGGATAGTGTTTCAGGGTTTAGGACAGTGCAGGGGTGTTCGTGCAGTGTAGGGGGTCGTGCTGGGAATGGTGTTTCAGGGTTTAGGGCAGTGCAGTAGTGTTCGGGCAGTGTAGGGGGTCGTGCAGGGGGAATGGTGTTTCAGGGTTTAGGGCAGTGCAGTGGTGTTCGGGCAGTGTAGGGTGTCGTGCTGGGGGTGGTGTTTCAGGGTTTAGGGCAGTGCAGTGGTGTTCGGGCAGTGTAGGGGGTCATGTACGGGGTGGTGTTTCAGGGTTTAGGGCAGTGCAGTAGTGTTCGGGCAGTGTAGGGGGTTGTGCTGGGGCTGGTGTTTCAGGGTTTAGGGCAGTGCAATGGTGTTCTGGCAGTGTAGGGGGTCGTGCTGGGGCTAGTGTTTCACGGTTTAGGGCAGTGCAGTTGTGTTCGGGCAGTGTAGGGGGTCATGCTGGGGCTGGTGTTTCAGGGTTTAGGGCAGTGCAGTGGTGTTCGTGCAGTGTAGGTGGTCATGCTGGGGCTGGTGTTTCAGGGTTTAGGGCAGTGCAGTGGTGTTCGGGCAGTGTAGGGGGTCATGCTGGGGCTGGTGTTTCAGGGTTTAGGGCAGTGCAGTGGTGCTCAGGCAGTGTAGGGGGTCATGCTGGGGGTGGTGTTTCTGGGTTTAGGGTAGTGCAGTGGTGTTCGGGCAGTGTAGGGGGTCGTGCTGGGGCTGGTGTTTCAGGGTTTAGGGCAGTGCAGTGGTGTTCGGGCAGTGTAGGGGGTCGTGCTGGGGCTGGTGTTTCAGGGTTTTGGGCAGAGCAGTGGTGTTCGTGCAGTGTAGGGGGTCGTGCTGGGGGTGGTGTTTCAGGGTTTAGGGCAGTGCAGTGGTGTTCGGGCAGTGTAGGGGGTCGTGCTGGGGGTGGTGTTTCAGGGTTTAGGGCAGTGGTGTTCGGGCAGTGTAGTGGGTCTTGCTGGGGGTGATGTTTCAGGGTTTAGGGCAGTGGAATGGTGTTTGGGCAGTGTAGGGGGTCTTGCTGGGGATAGTGTTTTTGGGTTTAGGGCAGTGCAGTGGTGTTTGGGCAGTGTAGGGGGCCGTGCTGGGGGTGGTGTTTCAGGGTTTAGGGCAGTGCAGTGGTGTTCGGGCAGTGTAGGGGGTCGTGAAGGGGGTGGTGTTTCAGGGTTTAGGGCAGTGCAGTGGTGTTCGGGCAGTGTAGGGGGTCGTGCTGGGTTGGTGTTTCAGGGTTTAGGGCAGTGCAGTGGAGTTCGAACAGTGTAGGGGTCGTGCAGGGGCTGGTGTTTCAAGGTTTAGGGCAGTGCAGTGGTGTTCGGGCAGTGTAGAGGGTCGTTCTGGGGGTAGTGTTTTAGGGTTTAGGGTAGTGCAGTGGTGCTTGTGTAGTGTAGGGGTCGTGCTGGGGGTAGTGTTTTAGGGTTTAGGGTAGTGCAGTGGTGTTTGTGTAGTGTAGGGGGTCATGTTTTAGGGTAGTGCAGTGGTGTTTGGGTAGTGTAGGGGGTCGTGCTGGGGGTAGTGTTTTAGGGTTTAGGGTAGTGCAGTGGTGTTTGTGTAGTGTAGGGGGTCATGCTGGGGGTAGTGTTTTAGGGTTTAGGATAGTGCAGTGGTGCTTGTGTAGTGTAGGGAGTCGTGCTGGGGTAGTGTTTTAGGGTTTAGAGTAGTGCAGTAGTGTTTTTGTAGTGTAGGGGTCATGTTTTAAGATGCAACGCTCCAATACCTGACCAGTCTGCACTACATAAAACTGCAAAAAAACTAAAAATAAAAAGTGTTTTGCACACTTTTGTCATTGGGCTATATGTGGGCTACATCTGGGTAATATTTGTCCTACATTTGGGCTCTTTTTTCTCTGGTGGCCATCTTGGAAGACTTCTTTGTTATGAAGTTTCCTAATTTCCTCATTTACTGCAGTCTCCTCAGTAGGAAATGCTTTCAGTTTTTTACTTTGATTCCATCAAGAAGGCATTCAGATGTGTCTCACATTTGCCATAAATTCAGAATGTTAGCACTCTAGTTGCTCATTAGATCACTGTACTAAAGCTACTGCTCACCAGGGAGTTAACTGGAAGTCTGCTGCTGGTATTGAAAGTGATTGTTTCAGTCTGCATGTCAGAATTTTCTAATGAAATAGAAGAGGATTTGAGATCTCACTTAAAACATGCCCTCATTTTTCTTTCTGCAGCACTAACCATAATTTCTATTTAAAAAAGAACCCCCTCATTTTGTTCCTTTTTAAATTAAATGTTTTAAGTATTAACGGTTTATTCCAATCAAGATGGCTTCCGGTGTGCCATACTTTTGTCATAAGTAAGGCTGTTAGCGCTCTAGTTGTTCTTTAGAACACTCTGGGAAGCTGCAGTAGAACACAAAGGCATCAACTGGCAGGCTGCTCCTGTTGAAATATAACAGGAAGATATTTGAGATCACACTTGAAACATGTCCTAATTTTTCTTTCTACAGCACTACCCATAATTTTTATGACAAAATTAACCCCATCATTTTGTTCCTTTTTAAATTAAATGTTTTAAGTGTTACCAGTTTATTCCAATCAAGATGGCTTCAGGTGTGCCATACTTTTGTCATAAGTAAGGCTGTTAGCACTCTAGTTGTTCTTTAGAACACTCTGGGAAGCTGCAGTAGAACACAAAGGCATCAACTGACAGGCTGCTCCTGTTGAAATATAACAGGAAGATATTTGAGATCTCACTTGAAACATGTCCTAATTTTTCTTTCTATAGCACTAACCATAATTTCTATGACAAAATGAACCCCATCATTTTGTTCCTTTTTAAATTAAATGTTTTAAGTGTTACCAGTTTATTCCAATCAAGATGGCTTCAGGTGTGCCATACTTTTGTCATAAGTAAGGCTGTTAGCACTCTAGTTGTTCTTTAGAACACTCTGGGAAGCTGCAGTAGAACACAAAGGAATCAACTGACAGTCTCTGCCCTTGTTGGATGTACATGTTTTACTGAGAATGTCAGACTTCATTCTCACATGACTGAGAAAGATAATGTGAATTTACAGAAAATATGCTCTCATTTTAGCTTTTGGAGCACCTTCCAAAACTGTATGGGACAAGCATGTGAAAATAGTTTTCTCTCAAACATGATTCATGATATCCCAGCAGAAGGTTTTTCACAGGGTAAAATCACCTTAGAACACACCACAATTCCTGAAATTAGTATGGTACCATCAACAAATGAATTCTAATGTAACTAAAGTCTGTTATCACCCTTAATAGTTCTCCTTTTGGTAACCCTCAAAATCTTTGATTCACTACAAGGCATTTCAATGGGGTACTATCATGTATATTGGTCTCAAGATGGCTGCCAGCAATTCCAGGATGAAGTGCTGACAGCCAATCAGATCTCACGATGACATGTGTGGTTAGGCTCCGCCCAGATATATATGTGTTTTTACTTTTGATTTTCTCAGCAACTACTGAACGGATTTACACCATTTAACAAAAGGGTTCTTTCTGAACCAAGAACTACCTCTTTGCCAAATTTGGTGTAATTCCGTTCAGCAGTTCGGGCTGTAGCCTTGCATAAAGTTTCCTATGGGAAATTGATTTTTTGACTCTTATTCTTTTAATTTCTCCGCAACTACTGAACGGACTTACACCATTTAACAAAAAGGGTTCTTTCTGAACCAAGAACTACCTCTTTGCCAAATTTGGTGTAATTCCGTTCAGCAGTTCGGGCTGTAGCCGTGTCTAAAGTTTCCTATGGGAAAATGAATGGGGAAAACACGTTTTGGGACCCCCCTTTTTTCTCGGCCCCCGCTTGATGAATCACCCCGAGACTTTCAGGGTAGGAGCGGACCAGAGCAGGCCATAAAGTTTGAAAATTTCGCGAAGATTCGTCAACCGGCAAGAGAGTTATTTCAAATAGAATGTCGCGGATTTCCTATGGAAAATAGGTCCTAACTATAACTATCTACTGGCGACCGCCAGTAGATAATATATATATATATATATATATATATATATATATATATATATATATATATATATATATATATATATATATATATATATATATATATATATATATATAATATATGTTTAGGGTATATAGACGGGGAGTTAAGAATAGTAAATTCCTACCTCTCTCTGTGCACCTACCTTTCAATATGTTGTACTATTATGACACATCAATAGTATTGATTTTATATTCCCAGCCACAGTCTCCAATATACAACCACAAATCTTTGACCTAATGCTTTATCACTTGTAATACTTTACTTCACCACGTTGGCGCCCAATTTCCAGTTCACATTTTAGGCATGGTACCCATTTTCCTGGTTTCATTCTATTCTTCATCATGAACCCCTAGCTTTTTTGCACCAAAGCCACATTTTTGATTAAAATATCCCCAGAAATTGTATACAAGATATACTCCTTTTTCTATGTGGCTTTTAATTAATACTTGAACCTCAAAATTATCGCTACGTCTCAAACATCACTTTCACTGATTTCGTGTCACTCTCAGTAAAACAATATTTCGAAATGAACAAGACGTTAAGCCATTCAGCATGGCAGTTTCAAACACCTCCCAACACCTTGAAACTTGTGGATTTAAATAATGAACTATGGGGCATATTATCAAGGGCAGTATCGCCGCTTTAGCAGCACTTTTTGCCGCTAAAGCGGCGATATTCTTATCGCCCTATTAACAAGGCGGCGCTAACATGCATTAGCGCATGTTAGCGGCCGAATCTGCAACGTATCTCATGACAGCGATAGATATCGCTAATGAGATGCAAAGTAGGCGTTCCCTCCTAGGACAACATGTGAAATGATCGCAAAACCAACATCGCGGTATTAACAACGCTGCCCCTAAACAGCGAAGCGATGAGAAAAGGCGCGCTAAGCCCCATTATCGCATGATTCTAACGCCTGAATGAAACCTGACTTAGCATTATTGCCTATGGGAGGTGGATTATATAGTTAAGTACACACTCCCCTATTACCAAGCTTTTCATTAGCGCTGTGAAATCATCGCTGGATTTCACACGCTAATGATCATTACCGCATTCTATCGCTGGATTTTACTTCGCCTGTTAGCAAAGCGTTGCTAATACGCCGCTAACACGGCGATGTAATTCAGCGATAGAGGGCGATAATGAAAAACGCGCTAAGCGCAATTTGCGATATTTATCGCGTGTTCTTGATAATATGCCCCTATGTTACTAAAAATCATTGTAAACTTAGCTTCGGCATGCATCTGATTCACACTACCCCAAAATTGTACCAGTTTGCACAGCACGCCGTTGCCCAGCATGACTATCGAGAATAGGTTAACCTATAATGGATCATCAAAAGAAAATGCCAGAGAGGGTCCAGGTGTGGTCAACTCAAAACCTGAAGATGGGAACCAAACCCTGCATTAATCTGTTATCTGTTATATAGAAACATAAAGACAGGTAAGCATATATTTATGTATGCTTCTCGGTTTGACATAAAGGTTTAATACTGAATTTGATAGTACAAGTTGTACCACACTTGATGACAATATTGCCTTGGAATATTGGAGTGCTAGATTGTGTAAGAAATAATCCAAAGCAGAACCAAGTCACTGGAGCTTTTTTTTCATCCGAGTTAATTGGCATGATTTTGACTATTCGGTTTAGTTATTGTTTTCCTGTAGGACCTGGATTTTCTGAGGAAAATAACAACTAGTTCTCAGAGGCCAACACATGATTGTGTTCCCGTGCGAGAGCACTTCTCTCTTTTATTGTAACAAAGTTATACTTCAGGATAATGATTTAAAATCAGTTTTCATTACCACCACTGTTGCCTACCCTAGCAAAGCCTGTACCAGTGCTGCAAGAAATGTTTTTTCTTGCTGTAATTCTGGTCACTTGAGGTCAAATCTGTTTCTGTTTACTTGTATGAATTCTCTCAACAAGGCTGTCTCTGTATATTGCCAGAATCTATACCGGACTGCAGCCTACTTATTAGATTGTTTTCTTGAAATTGTACACTAATGTTATGTAATGTGTAGTGATTCTATACCTGTTAAATGGATTGCACTACACAACAGTTGGGAACTATTAACAGCCTGTGAGCTTGATTATGTTGAAACAGTGCATAAGAAAATGTAACAGCAAGATGGCTGCTTGCTAAGTAGGCTCTGCCGGCCGGGCCCAAAATCCTTCAAAATCCTACCAAATATCGTGATCCCAGCCACTGTGAGCTACACTCAGCGCATCTTGGGGGACCAGACTGGCTTCCGTCTGTGGCGCTACACCGCTCTGAGCGGCGGCTACAGCCCATGCAATTTTTGAGTGGCTGACGGCGGGGCCTGACCGAGGCCGCTACATCCATGGAGGAGTACTGTGACCCGGCGCCCACCGTACTGTTGGCCGCGCGTTGCCGTTGGCACTGCCAGACATACTCTGCTGGGTGGAGTCCGCTGTGACGACGCCCGAAGATCTGGTGGGGTTGGAGGCAGAAAGCGAGCTGAGGCCATGTGTGGATCTGAGCCGGGGTGGGGATGAGACGGGGAGCGGCCTGCATCTCTCCGTGACGGACTTCGCTGCTGCCCGGGGGTGGCTGCCTGTGCTGGCGGGAGCCGGAGCACATATTCCAATGTAGCTGGAGCCTGAGGAGACGGAGACCATGGACACGCGTGAGGCCGCAGCATTCCGGAACCACCGCAGTGTTTAGCCGGGAGGAGAGTGGATCGACAAGCTGCGCCTGCACTGATCGGCGGGGGCCGCAGTGGTCGCCCAGAGTAGACAGACATCAGCCATGTGAGTAGGCCTTGGGCCCCGGGGCGCAGCTGACTTAGGCGCGGGCGGGCCCTCCACCACATCGGGGGATTGGCTCCAGGCCTTCACTTGGTGGCTGGGGGCACTCGTCGGCCGTGTGCTGGGTTAGGGGCCTGTAGGCCTTAGGGTGCAGTGCGGGGCAGTGGGGGCTGGCACTGGTGCAGGATTGGGACAGTGCGGGGCGCTGAGTCCCCAGGCAACTTAGCTTGCCACTTGTGCTGGGGCTGAGGCGCGGCCGTGCTCACCCCCTTGCTGGACATCGGGTGCCGGTCCCTACCCCCCTGCGGCCCTGGAGCCTCCGTAGGCCAGTTGCTGGGAGGCAGAAGAGTCTCAACACGCGTAGTGGCGGCCTGGCACTTAGAGAGGAATTCAGACCCTGAGACCAGGTGACACCAATCATTTACATCATGGGGAAAAACGACCCTAAGCAGTCCAAACTCCCATTTGAAAACAAGCGCCACACTCGTGCGGTGGAGACCGGCTCAGAACCTGAAACATAACCTAACAATGGTGGTGACAAGCAGGAAGAGGACCTGCACACAATCATGCTGTAGGTCCGCACAAACCTAAAATCTGTCGACTCTAAACTTGATGCGCACACTACCAGACTGGACACAGTGAAGCGTCAAGTCGACTTCCATGAGACCAGACTAGATGCACTGGAGAACCGCGCTTCGGAAGCACACGAGTACCAAGTGGACTCCAAAAAACATCTCCTCAACATGGAAAGAGTCCTAACAGTGATCAAAGCCAAGAATGAGGACTTGGAGGCGTGCTCCCGGCGCAATAATCTTCGCATAGCCGTAATACCAGAAACCACAGCCATACCCAAGATGGAACCGTATGTCGAATCTCTACTGCGCGAACTGTTCCCAACTGCACTTTCCACGGTCTTTGTGGTGGAACGCGCACACAGATCTCTGGGGCCTAAACCACCTGTTGGCGGCACGCCTAGACTGATAATTGCGCGCCTATTAAACTACCACGACAGAGACTCCGCACTAAAAGCAGCCAGAGACCACGGCCCCATTAATCATCAAGGCAATACCATATCCATCTTTCTGGATTTTACCCCCCTAGTTCAAGCTGCACCGAAAGAATTTCTTCCCACAAAGCTCCTCCTGCAACGTGCCGAAATCCCGTATGCAATGCTCTACCCAGCTAAATTGAAAATCTCGTATGATGGTCAAGCTCATTTTTTCACTGATGCCAAATCGGCTCTCAAGTTTGCCAAACATGTCTGCTCCAAAAAACACTCGCCCCGCTCATCCCAGCAGGCCGAAACAGAGAACGGACTCAGTGACAACGATTAAATACGTGGTGGCGTCTGGATACCGTCAAATGGAACACCTGGCCTGTACCATCGTAACCAGAGCCCGATTGTCACTTAACCGGAAGCCAGTCCCTACTACTACCGTACCAATAGCTTATGGACTCTCATTGGTTTATGTACCCCGTGCTGCTTAGACAACCCGGCCACCCTGCCACTTGCACAGCGCAGTTCGCCAGTAACTCATGCCCCCACAGGGAGATCTCCCATGGTTAACTACGTTTGTTTTCTTTATTGGTTTGTTCAGGAGGGGGTGGGTAGGGCAATCACAACCTAATTGGGGGGTTGGTGTGGGTGGAGGGGTGGGTAGTGTAGTCAGCGAGTTAGGGTATGGGTGTGGGGTCAATTCGAAGGCGAGGGAGGGAACGTGCATCATTGCATGTCACAACGCATGGTCCAGGCTCGACTATTGGTTAGTGTCCAGAGATATAGCGTCTTAGACCACGGACATCAAACATATGCCACGCACCATGTCCGACCACGCCCCAGTTCTGTTAAATTGGACCATACCAATGTCAGCACCACATGCCTTCAGCTGGCGCCTGCCACCACATGCATTGAGCGACACAGTATTTAGGGAAAATGTGCGCAAGGAGCTCCTGCAATATTTTGCTACAAATGAAAAGTTGGTAGACTCCCCCTCCACACTATGGGAGGCCTTTAAGGCCGTCATAAGAGGTACCTGTATAGCCAAACAATCCGGGGTATTAAAATCAATCAGGTCCACCCTAGAAAAGACAGAGAAAGAGATACATCAGGCGGAACTCCGATACTACCGGAACGGCCTGCCCGTTCATTTAGCATCTATCCGCGAGAAAATTTCTGATTACGACGCAGAAGCAGCCCGGGAGACACCTTTCTTAGGCAAGCACGCCCAAATCCACAGATACGGGGAGGGTGATCGACCAGGTAGAGCCCTAGCTAACACACTTAAGCAACAACGCACTTCTTCATACATTACTGAACTACTGGATGATGAATCCAACACTGTCCACGGGCAATCCGTCACACTAGAAAGGTTAAAGGAGTTCTATGCATCCCTCTATACTGCCACACAGGATGGCCCAAACCCAGAGTTGCAGGCCTACCTGGACTCCATCGAGTTGGTCTGGCTGAGCGACGCCCACCGCAAATACCTAGATTTGCCTTTCACGACAGAAGACATTACTCAGGTTATTAGAGGCATGCCCGGTGATAAAGCCCCAGGCCTGGATGGACTGCCAGCTTCATTCTATAAAACATACGCTGAAGAGTTGGCCCCCTATTTACTGGCAGTATACCAAGAATCACTTGAAAGAGGTCACCTCCCACCAACGATGCGCGAGGCAGTGATTATTACAATTTTAAAGCCGGATAAATCAGCCAACAAATGCGACTCTTATCGCCCACTCTCCCTTATTAATTTTGACGCCAAGATACTCGCTAAACTGATTGCCAGTAGATTGCAACCCCTCCTCCCGATTATTGCCAGGCTGGACCAATTCAGATTCATTCCAGGTAGATCCACTTCGCATAATCTACGCACCATTTTTTCAATCCTTCACCAATTAGACCCGAACCTGCCGGCCCTCTCCGCCTTCCTGGATGCAACCAAGGCGTTCGACTCCCTCGAATGGCCGTTTCTTTTCACTATACTGCCCAGAATCGGCATTAGCACCAACTTTTTTAAGCTTATTCAATTACTCTACACTCGTCCTACTGCCAGACTTAGGGTCAACGACCTGATATCTGAGTCGTTCCACATAACGCGCGGTACTAGACAGGGGTGCCCCCTCTCACCCCTGCCATTTGCAATAGCGATGGAGCCCCTCGCTGCCAGGATGCGTCAGCATCATACGGCTAGGGGACTGGGCCTCTCGGACAGAGGGTTGATAATATCAATGTATGCCAATGATATTACATTATACATACGCGAGCTCGAGACAAACCTTAACCCTGTGCTGCGGGAGGTCCTCCTGTTTCGAGGAATTCGGGCATACAGGTCAATTGGGACAAATCAACGCTTCTGGCCCTGACACCGGCCCCAATTGCGCTTGACCTGGACTTCCCTCTAGCCTGGGCAGAAGGAGCGGTCAAATATTTGGGGATAGGGCTCAGCAGAGAGGTACAAGAGATCTGGCGAATGAACTATGGCCGGCTGATTACCTGGCTGGAGACTAAAATAGCCATCTGGGCCAGACTGCCGCTTTCCCTGGCCGGCAGAATAGCCATTGCAAAAATGGTAATCTTGCCTAAGTTCCTGTACCTATTTGTCAACATTCCCCTCCCTCTCACACAAGCCTTCTTTAAGCAAGTGCGCTCCCTTCTTGTATCTCATGTCTGGGCGGGAAAACAACCACGCCTCACCTGGGAGGTGCTGACACTGACACTTGCACAAGGCGGGCTCGATGCACCGGATTTTGAGCTCTACGCTCTAAGTGCACAGGCTCAATACCTCCATTACTGGACCCATCCTATCCCATTCCAACCCCATGTTGCGGTGGAGAAGGACGTCGCTTCTCCTGCCCCACTGCCGACTGCCATTTACTACACCTATAAAAGAAGAAATAAACACTGTGGAGGCCCTACGCTGGGCAAGGGAAGGTCTTAGACGGCGTGCAAATGTCCCATTACTGTATGCACCATCGATGCCACTAGCACACCACCCTAGTTTTCCTCCAATGCACGACACTGGCTCTATCCAACGCGCACTTCGGATGGGGCTTGCTACATTTGATGACCTCTATCCAGAAAATGAGTTTCTGGCTAGACCACAGAGTCCTGACGGCACTCAGACGCCCATCCTAGAACTCCTTCTCTATTACCAGCTCAAAGCCAACTGTAGACAAATCCATACTTCCTTCCCCTCGGCACCGCCATCGCTGGCTGCACTTGAGAACATATTGGCAAATCCGTCGCCCAAGAAACTAATTACACGTATTCATAACACCACACAACAAACCTCGCCGATCCTGACGCCTAAAGCGCTAGAGCAATGGAGTGTCGATCTAGATCCACCACCTACTGTGAAACAATGGGCTTTCTGCTGCTCTCAGCTTAAATATCTTTCCCCCAACTACAAGCTGAGGCTCAACCATTTTAAATATCTTCACAGACTGTATCGTACACCAATACATCTATAACAAAATGGGCCTCACACCTGACGCCAAATGTTGGAGATGCGCTGATACACAGCCATCCTTTCTCCACCTGGCGTGGACCTGCCAACCCATCTCACAATTTTGGGACAAAGTATTTGACATTATTCACGAAGTGACAGGATCCCATCTGGACCGTACTCCACTAACAGCCCTATTAGGTCATCTGGCTGATGCTCCCCCGGGCAAGGGCCGTTTGTCAGCCATGATGCTCCTCCTGGCCAAGCGTCGTATCGCGATGCACTGGGGCTCACTTAGGACACCCAAAGTAGACACTTGGATACACAATATCACATATTGCCAAGAGATGCTGACGGCATACTGGGACTTAATGCCCATGACATCCAGGCCCAGGGACAAATGGGTCCCATTCGTGGCATGGGCTAACACATGTAAAGAGGGGGTGGCTCCTGAGCCCCTGGGGGCAACAAATACACAATCTTCGACCACCGGATCGCCTATCCCCAGCACTTAAATATACTACTAAGATCACAGGGGGAGATGCAACCCACCCATATAGCACACCATACCTAGACGCCGGGAATAGCCCCAATATGTAGCTTTCTCTATGAATATAGCGGGCACGCAGTCCTGTGTAATATTGCTAATTGTTTGCTGCCATATCAAAATCATGTAATGCTATGTACTGCCTAATCTTTTACACTGTTTCAAGATGATATGTACTGATGCCTGTTGCAGAAAGCGGCTAAGCCCGCTCGCCATCACTCTCCTACTCTGCTGAAGCTGTGAGATGCCTTGTATACGTTATGAACGGATGTATGCTGCAAAATCGATAAATAAAGTTACAAAAAAAAGGTTAGTTACTAAGTATTGCTAATAAGATCAATACATCAGTTTTATTTATGATTTACTTGACCTTTTCTTAGAAGGTGATACTGCCAATTGTGTGGTGTTCAGGCTTTTCATTGTTATAGAGCACAACCAAGGTCCATGTAGACTAATCAAAATACAGCTGCTCATCTGCTCTTGCGCATTCCCAAATATCACTCGATTACCTCTCGTTTATCCTATCTTCGCTGTTTGCTAGTAAGCATATAAAGTTCAAGGCTCTTTGTTTTGCTTGTCACGCTTCCGCAATACTGGTCCAATCCACCCCAGAAAGCAGATCGAACTCCATACTCTTACAAGAGGTTGTCCAAGGATAGACTTACTTTGGTACCTAGGATAACTAGAGCCAGACAGGGAGGATGATCCTTTAGCTGCTTAGGTTCAAAGCTCTGGAATTCCCTCCCATCTCAACTATGATTCTGCCTGAGTGGTGAAACAGTTTTCAAAAAACAATGAAAGACCTGGCTGTTCTTATTTCCTCTGATTTGTCTCAGTTTACAATTTGTTGCAGCACTGGGAAGCCTTTTCTGGGCAGCCATGTACCTTTTATCACAAATATAAACTTGTTTCTAATAGAACATCACTCCTCAACTACAGAATGCAGTTTGGTAGATAGCACCAGTGCTTTTAATATGTATATAGATTATTTTAACACTTTTGTATACAGGGGTTTGTTTGCTGACCAAATTCAGATTTTCATTGAGCGCTTGACTATTGCACAGAGCCGTAACTGTGAACCATACCTCATGGAAATTGAAAGCCTCGTAGTCCATCATTCACCAGTTGTCCAAATATGTGTCATGAGATGATCTTTTGTGCATTCTGATCCAATCAATGTCCTGCAAAGCTATTCTTTGTATGTGGTTTAAAATTCTACTCCAGTTCTGCCAGAGAGGTACAACTTGTTCAGGATTCTCAAGTAAGATACACATCGTCACTTTCAAAATCCTCACTCACGCCTACAAATGCCTTCACAATAACAGACCCAAATACCTCAACGACAGTATCAACTTCCACGTACCCAAAAGAAACCTCCGACCTTCCAACCTCGCACTGGCCGAAACCCCGCGCATCCACAGAGCCAGAGCAGGCGGAAGATCCTTCTCTCACATTGCAGCCAAGACTTGGAACGAGCTACCGGCAGACATCAGACGCGCCCCCTCCCTGAACACCTTCAGGAAGACCCTCAAGACCTGGCTCTTCGGCTAAACAGATCTGCAGACCCCCCCCTCAGCGCCTTGAGACCCTCACGGGTGAGTAGCGCGCTTACAATTCCCTGATTGATTGATTGATTGATCTTTCTGCTCCTCAAAACTAAAGGGAGGTCGTGCACCACTAGTGTGCTAACGAGTATTACATTGCTTTTTTTCCTCCTTCATTACAGGCAGTGTATAAAGGATTAAGAAATAAATGTGAAACAGGGTATCAGAAATGTAGCAGGCATTTTATGTTGTCATGAGATTTGCAGGACTTGTTGAACATTTTTATCTGTTGGATAACACTGTTACAATTTTTGCTTACATCTTAGGGTGACTAAAACTGAGCTGTTCAAAGGAGGTTAAAATGGACCCGGTTAAGCTAGGTAGTAAAGTCAAAGTCAACGCTACCTATAATAAGCCAAAACCTGAAGGTATCCCGGTACTGCCATGACCAAAATTATACAGACAGCCATCTAGACAAAATGAATATTTTGATTCTTCTTCAATTAGAGAAAGCCAAGGATTTTCTAATATCCAGGAGAAGATGAGTCCACCAACAGCCACCCAAAACTTGCATTGGTTTTCAGATAAAAGTCCTCCTTCTACAGGCAAAGGCCACATGTTACTCTTTCTCTAGATACCTAAGAGACCTACAAGGTTTTTAACTTCTCAGCCAGTGTTTCAGATAGTTATAATGTACTGCTCTATAGATCATCGGAAAATCTTAAATTTGTCTTCTTCTGACCTAGGGAGACAATGAAACCTCTGTATCACTGGATTGATATGTTCCTCCCATTTCAAAATGGCTGTGGCTTTTTTTCCAGAGTTCCAACTTTTATGTAGATGGCCCAACAATTTTCTAGTGCCACCAACAAAGAGAAAATTGGAATCATTCCGTCTGAGGCCAATTATAGCTCTAACAAATTTAGCTCTTTTGTCTTCTAGAAGGTAAGGCTGCAGTTTGAAGATCACCCTAGTACACTGAGCGCAGGTCTTAATCAAATAGCTGGCATGGCCATTCAAACTAAGGTTGACATCCAATATGACCCCAGGGGTTTGACTCATCAAAAGTTTTCATTTTATATGCCACTGAGTTCCAAGAGATGTGAGGATCACCCAGATTTGAACAGCAATATTAGGGCCCAGCAACAGCTCAGTTTGATAGGATTATGTACGGACTAGTCTTTCTAAATCCATGTTTGTATCATCTTGATCAGATATTACAGTGCACAGAATCCATATCACACTCTGATGTCACTGGGATCAACAGCTGTGTGTCAACTGAAAATAAATGGACCTACCACCCAATCAGCCAAAAGGTTGTTTAAAGACTTCAGGCAAAATGTTAAACCACACAGGGGGAGAGTGGCCCAATCTGGGCACACCACGTGAAATCTACAATCACCACTGACACCCAATCAATTAACACCTGAGTAGAGAAATTTGGAAGAAAGAATTCAAACCATTTGATAGTGATAAAGGAAACTCTGACAATCTGCTGCATATGATCAATCAGAATACCATGGTGTTGTCACGATGGTGTCAAACACAGCAGGGTGATTTAAGGTCTTAAATCTTTATTTTTCAGTGTAATAATGATAGTCATTGTGATGTGGTCACTTATATTAGCAGTAGTTTTCTTATGTTTTCACTCTTGCCCAAGAGCTTTCCAGTGCATCTTTGTAACTATAATAATACCAAGCTAGGTTACACTGGTCCATTTCTTTCAAGCATACAAGTTTCAGGCTTGACCAGTGAAGAAGATCATGAGGCAATTATGGGGTGCATTTGAGAAGATAATTGTGTTGGAAAAAAGCATTTTTCCTGTTAGTACTGAGAATCTCAGCAGATTGTGTTCACCAGCAATGCAAACTGAGACATTAAAATTGATACTATGATTACTAACGCAACTCAGATCTTTTCTTAAAAAAGCCATAAATGATACCTTACAATTATTGAGACAATCTGACACATTCTCAAAATAGTGATCTAAGTATAATTACAAAACAAAGAAAAAAGAAGTCCTTAACATGAGATAGATTAAAAGAAAAGATTTTAGAAGAATATTTTGGACTTGATTGTCAAAGGATTTTGTGCATCTAAATTCAATTTACGTTTGTAAAAAGTTCATTTTGTGCTTGGAAAATTGTAGGTCTGTTTCATAAATTTAGAATCAGCTGGTTGTTTCCACATCCAAAGTGAATTTTTCCATTTAGCAATTCTGCCAGTAGGTAGACTTTTCACCATAACAAATATGGCTGCACATTGCAGACTAAGCTCATCTGTAGATGTTGATAAATACACACAAACATGCAAGTTTGTTGGCATTCATAAACACTTTGCAGGTGGTTTCACACCATGGAATCACTTACAAATTTACTTTGGTCAAGGGCAGATGTAATTCTGTATCCATGGTGATAGTGAAGAAAATGATTTTAAAAATATTTTCCCCAGGACAAATATTTTAAAAAGTTAAATATGCAAATGAACAATAACCTTACATTTCCTTCTGCAGAAACTTCCACTTGGTAGAAATCCACATTACTTGTGATAAAATAAAAATTGTAGTTTTTAGGAGTATTCATGAAATTGTTTGAGACTTCCTAACATGTCAGACGTTTGCTTCAAAAGGAGGTTCAATCCTTTGGGAGCAAATTTCTGTTTTTTTCACCATGCGAGGCCTGGTCCAATCCTTTATGTATGTACCTGTAAATTTAGTATTTGTAAAATGAAAATCTAGCTAAAAGTCAGCAGAGCACAGTAAAGGTTAAAAAACAGAGACGCAATCAGAAAATCTAGGCAGGGGTGCTGGGTATTGAGGGGAGAGATGGACTATTTACTGTTTTGTGAACTAGAGTTCTTTACAGAGAAGTGTTTTTCCAAATTCAACAAGGGCAGTCCCGATGGAAAAGGTGATATTGTTCCAAAGCCTGTAAGTACAGGTGTAGAAGGACTGATGCCTAGTATTTTCTTTGTTGCACTTCTCTGTAATCAGACTGACAAAGTCCTAGTTTTCGCCGTACCAAGAGCTACCAGAGATGGTGAGCATATTAGCTTGATAGGCAGGGGATGCACATCATGATGGTTTTGTAGATGATTCAACTGCCATTGAAGGTGAATGTGGACAAGCAAGATGAGCTAGTGGAGATCCATTAAGAAGAGGAATGTGATCACATTTTTTCAGGCCCTTGTTGAGGTGAGCTGTGGCAAGTCAGATGCCCCTATAGGGGCCTGGATAGAGACTGGGAGGCAGGGCACTGCTACCACCCAGATCCCAGAGGATGACAGCTGAATAACTGATTCTGAAATCACTTTCTTTAATTGATAATTAGCATTCATTACACTAAAACCACAAAGACTACACTTTATGTTAATTAGTACAATGGTTCTTTAGATGAAAAATCATGGTATACATAATGCAAAAATGTGTAAATTCGAGACCTTCAGAGCAGCAAAATATATCTTGCACACAGTCATTATGCCTTTGTATAGTTGTAGGGAAGGCTTTTTAAAAAATTCAATTGTCTTACTCTCCAATACATAAAGGTTTGTTGATAGATTACAGTTACTGTCTTCAGTTACTGTCTAGGAGCTGAGCTGGAAGAGACATTGGGCTCCAACTTGCACCAAGGCTGCTGTCAGCTACATGCGATCAGAGGGAAGCCAATGATTCACTGAGAAATCTCTCTTCTTGTCCAACATCTCCTTTTCTTCTGCCACAGTACAGTCCACTTCCATTAACACCACTTACCTGTTAACATTCAACCACTATCTCTTGTGGTATTTTTTCATGCATGATATTTTGATTAATAGGGCCAAATGTGAGGGATATTTTCCCAATATCAAAATTTTCTCACACCCTGGCTAACTTGCAAGCTGGTCAGTAATTGGTGCGATATTTATCGTGCCCAATAACATTTGGTTCTGCTGAGTGGTCATTTATTGGGTGCAATACATACAAACCAATAACGAGTTTTGCCTGATTTGAGGTATAACCTGCAGATTTTGCTGCTTACCTCACCACAATCCACATATCCTGAATTTAGTATGCATTTTCTCCCCAATAAAACTTGGCAGGTTTGACCTACAGAAATGTATTTGGGGTATGCAATTTTTAATGTAATGCTTGTATTTCCTGGATAACTGGTGCTACTGCACATATCATAATTTAACAGTCAACTCGTAATGAAGGACAAATTAGTGATGGCAATGTTCACATCTTATGGGCGAAACTTGAAAATTCCCCCCATTACTGAGGCGCATCTTGTAGAGATGTTGGCCAGTGGGAGGGTCCAAACTGAGGTTGCATGGTGGACGAAAAACAATGAATGGGATGCTTCTCGAGTGATTGCCACTAGAATCAAGCTATACTTGGCCGATGAGCCCATAATAAGGGTGAAACGGGTTCTGGGTTGCTTGTTTTCTGTTTCAGGGAGGACATGGTCTGACAGTTCAGATTGGAGCAAGGGGGTAGAGCTTAGTGTTACCTGGCCCTCTTCTACTGGAATCAACTAACCTACGGAAGTGCACAGACCATCTACATTTCAGAAAGCTTCTCAAAACTGAGCTATTCCAATATTAGTTCTGCCTGCCTATGGTTCACTGCGGCGCGGAGATATCCCTTACGGGGTGATTCATGCGCATTATAAATTAAACTAACATAACATAACAGCAGGAATGAGGTATTGTGATAGGGTTTTGAGGGCAGTGATAGCGGCAGGCAGGGAGTGATCTCTTAGGTGAGAGGTGAGGTGAGGTGGCCTACCAAGATGGCGCAAGTGCAGAGACTGACCCTGAGGCAGTGGGGAAGGTGAGAGGAAGGCCTGGAAGAGAGGAGGGCTGCCTGTAGGCCCCACAGATAAGAAACCCAGTGACCTAAAGTCACCCAGGAAAGAGAGATGACGAAGGGGCAGGCATCATCACCTCTGACAAAAACGCTCAGGAAACTGGAGACAGGGGAGAACGTGAGGGAGCGGCCCGAGAAGAGGTTCTGTGAGTGCCAGTTACAAGACATGTGGAAAGGAGGGAGGCCCCCAGGAACCCAGTTCTTGCACTGACTAGATCCCGTTGATAGGCCAGTGCTTGGGACAGAGGCGCTGACATCCCAAGAGGCCAAAAGAAAGGCAGAGGGCTTTCCAGACCCTATACCTGGGGGAAGAAGGGATATGGAATGTCGATAAGCACAGGAAACACCAGGGGGCAGGGGACCCTGACACATCTATCTGGTCAAATCAAAGCTGCGGGGCACTAACAGCATTACCCATAAGAGACACGAAGGGGAGAGATATCCATGAACTGTTCGAGAAAGCGGTGCCAGTAAACTGAGGTGGTACCGTGAATTAACTGGAACATTAGACCACTGGCCAAGGAAGTGAACAAAACTCGGCCATCCCTCTGACTGGACTGAGACACATCCTGCCGGTCATTGTGAAACACCTCCCTAATAAGAAGAAAACCCCTTACAACACACAAAGCCTGGAGGGGAAAGGCAGAGCTAGTGCCCTCTTGCGTTGTCCCTCTGAGCACCAACTCCTTGCCGTCACCAAGCACTCAGACACCATGGCCAAAGACAAGGACTCAAAGCAACCGAAACAAGGAAAAATGGATCGGTATATGAAGCTGGTAGGCCCCGAGGCCGGGCCATAAGAAGAGACACCTAGCATACCAGACAATGCAGCGTTCCTACACTCCTCACAAGAAACCCTGGAGGGGAAAATAGGTGAGGTATGTTCTGAGGTTATCCTACTTAGTCAAGACCTTCAAAATGTCTCTGAAAAAGTCACCCAGGCTGAAAACAGAATATCAGAAGTAGAAGACGTGACACACAGCCTCCACAAATAAGTCACATAACTCAAAGCCACCCAGAAAGATGTGCCTGGAGGGTGGATGATGCTGAAAATTGTGCAAGGAGGAAAAATCTGCACTTTGTAGGCTTCCCAGAGGGAATTGAGGGTTTAAGCAAGGGGACCTTCCTGGAAAAATGGTTGAGAGACTCCCTCCCAACGGGGCAATTTTCATCATGCTTTGTTATTGAGCGGGCTCACAGAACACTAAGAGCTAAACCGTCAGCAGGAGCTCCCAACGACCAGTAATCACCTGTTCTCTTAACCTACAAGGATCAGGACATGATTCTATGGTAGTTGCGAAGAATGGGCGATATCGGGCACGCACATTCTAAAATCATGGATTTTCCTCACTACTGCCATGAAATACAAAAGTAAAGGCAAACCTATAACTCTGTCAAAACTATGGACCCTAAACATACAGTACATGTTGCTATTCCTGGCAAAACTCAAAGTTATCTTTTAAGGTAAAGCAATCTTCTTCCAGATGCCAGAGTAAGCATGGGCCTGGATAGAAGAGGGGTGGGTTACAGACCTCTCAGGCTTAACCTGCGACACAATTGTCATGTTGACGAGAGGGGTAAGGTCCACAGGGAGCGGAAGAGGTTGGGGGTGTGGATGGATTTGTTGGGTTGTTGGATGGGGGTACGTTGTTTTCGCATGAGGAATAGAGTGGGAGTGAACACAGGCAGAGATCACTACACAGGGTACTCAAACACTATCACACAACATGGATGAGTGGGGCTGACACACAAGATGACAGGACATGCTCTATTCTGACCTGGAACATAAACAGGCTAGGAAACAAGATTAAAAGAGGGTTGGTGGCAACATTAGAAGGCCCTCCCGGGGCGGAGACAGACCCCTCTATTATGTGCAAAATTGCAATAGTCCGCAAAGGAATATCAGGCCTCAACACACCAAGAAGCGAAAACTCTGATCCTGACCACACAATGCTGCCTATATGATGCAGGCGATAAAGTGGGCGGCTACTGGCGTGGCTGGGCAGAAAGGAGACGGAGGCAATGGGTACATACTATACAGAGAGATAATGGTGACTGGTATATCACAGCCCAGGAGATTGCCAAAAAATGTGCACAATTTTATGCTGACTTCTATAAGACCAGGTCAATGGTGACACTCCCCAGATAAGAGACTATCTAGGTGGGGTGACAGCCCCAACTCTAACACCTGACAATCGTCTGGCCCTAGTGAAAGAAGTGACTCTTTGAGAGGGATTTGCTGCTATAGGCAAACTAAAAACAGGGAAAACCCCTGGCCATGATGGAAATACGGGCAGAGCTCTTTAAACGAAACGCTGGACTTCTGGGCCCACACCTACTTAAAATGTTCATGGAGTGCCACAACCGTGGTGTTTCATAAGCCCGGGAGGCCCACAATGAAATGCAGCTCCTATCACCCAAACTCAATTTTGAACATTGAGACAAAAATTTGGGTTACAGTACTTGCCACGTAGCTACTGGAAGTGATAACCTCCCTAATTCATAAAGACAAATAGGGCTTTATGCCAAAGAGCTCAACAAGATTTAATCTCTGCAGGCTCTATAATTGGTTAGAAACAGTACGATCAAGAGACGACCCCCATATATTTCCGTTCATTGACCCTTCCTGAGGCAGACCCTGAGGAAGTTGGGTTTGGTCCCAAGTTCCTGGCCTGAATAGCGCTACTTTATAGAGACCTAGTGGGTAGAGTCACAGTGAATGGAGAGATGTCTGTGGAGTTCCCAATCGAGAGGGATGCCCCCATCCCCCCTATTGTTTCCCCTCACATTAGAACTGTTGACTTGTGTGGTTTGAGCACACCCAGACATCACAGGTTTTAGAGATGGGGAGGGGGCGATGGAGGACAAATGGATCTCACTCTATGCGATGACATACTTCTGTATGTCACAAGCCCGAATACAATGTTCCCTGGTGTGTTCCAAATATTCATACAGTATGGAGCAGATATGGGCTATAAGATAAATTGGGACAAATCAAGCTTATATCTGTTGGGAGGCTGCCTCGATGCAAAAGACTTCCCAGGACATCTGCGTATAGACAGAGAGGGGTTCCCATATTTGGGGCTGTACGTGACTTCGAACATGGATTATAGCCTAGACCATAATATTCGGAGAATAATGACAGACTTCCACTGAGACGTGGAAAGATGGAGATCACTGCTCTGAATGCTCCTAGGGAGGGCTACCATGTACAAGATGATAACATTACCAAAACTCCTGTACATCCTCCAAAACGCATATCATAAGATCCCAGAGGAAATCTTTGTCAGAATTGAGGGAGAAGTCTGGACATTACTATGGAATGGGAGAAACCCAAGGGTGGCACTGCTCACACTACAGCTCAATCAGCACAAAAGGGGAATAGCTCTTCCAGATATTCGGGCATACTACAGGCCAGCACATTTAATATTGGTCAACAATTGGGGTCATCTACCTGGAGTCCTCCCAACCTACGCACTAGAGAGACTACAATTTCAATCCTGCACATACCTACATTACCTATACAGTGGAAAGAGGTTAAATAACCTATTGCCAGCAACCCAGATGTCTGTTGCCTGGAAAGTGGCAGAGAGGGGGATGAACTGGGATACAAGGGTCACTCAAGAAACTCCCCTATGGGTAGGAACACACCTGAAGGAAACTTGGAAACTGAGGGGATTCAGGGATTCAGGGCATGGGACACCATCCGGATTTCCAAACTGGGGGATCTGCTGGAGGATGGAGCGCTGGTCCCCTTCATCTCCCTCCAACAGGACTACCAATTGAATAGAACACAACATTTCAAATACATACAACTTAAACACTCCTGGAGGGCAGAGAGACTTGACACAACAGATATCCCGAATACACACCACTACACAGGGGAGACTGCTCCAGGGAGAAATTGCAGAGAAAGCGGTCTTCTGGACTTATAAGACAGTTAATAACAACATGCCCGACTCATTAACGAAACTGAGAGCTAGATGGGAAAGCGCAGTGGGAGAACTGGATGACAGAGATTGGGAGCCGGCCTTAACTTAATGCACCCGAGAGAAGTAGCAATCAAATCAAGATTAAGGCAGCTCCAATTTAAGATCCTCCACAAGACATACTATAACAGGGCCTGCTTACACATATTCCGCAAGGCAGAGTCCCCCAATTGTTTGCGATATGGAACAGAAAGGGGGTCGTTCATGCACACACTATGGGAGTGCCCTAGCATACACTCGTATTGGACCATCATATTGGAAGAGTTCAACAGGGTAATACAGGAAAAACTACTGATTGACCTCAAGTTCATTTTGTTAGGTATACCCACAGAAGAGGGTGTCCCTCGAGCCAAACTCCTTTTTAGTAATTTGGGCCTCATAGTGGCAAAAAGGGACAAAGCTAAGTATTGGGGTCCTCAGAGATGCCAGCCCTCCAGGAGTGGAAAACGGGGATGGACATCTACATGGCTGCTGAAAAGGTCACCTACAAGGCCAGAGGGTGCCCAAAGAAGTTCCACAAAGTTTGGGGTCCCTGGTTGAAACACTACAGTAAAGATATGGAAGAAAGTGAGGAACTGCCACATCCGACACTGCCCCTGTGATGTGTGAGACACACTTGTGTAATGCATTGAACTTATTAGTGAAGGACCACTACTAAAACATTGGCGCTGTACTGAGCTATTGCAAATTGGAATGACTGTGCTTCCACTCCCATGTAATTGTGGTTCTTGGTGAGCATCATGTATTGTTTACAGAAAACCCAAATAAAAATATATATTTTTTAAACTAAAAACATTAGCACTTATTAAATGTAATAAGACAACCCAATGTTATCCCAAGGCAAGGTAGGACTCGTAGTAGTGAAAAATGAATTTAGGAGTTTTTCACTAGCAGTACATGTGAAAACCTAAAAGTACATGTCCACATTTTTAATTACAATGAAACCTGCCGTATGTGCTACCTAAGGCCGCACTTAGGCCTCCCTTGGGTGTGACTTTGGGAGATTAACGCTTGGCAAGGGGGTTATTTTGTCATGCAAAATTGGCAGTTTAAAAATGCATTCAGGCTGGAATGGCAGAACTGGGAAATGTTTTAAGGGGCTACTTATGTGGGTGGTACAATAAGTGCTTGAGGCCCACAAGTAGCATTTAATTTACAGGCACTGGGCATAGGGTATACAACTTTACTAGGGACATATAGGCAAATTAACTATGCCAACTAGGTGCAAACAAATTCTCTCATGTTAGGGAGTGAGCACAAACACTTTAGAACTGGCTGGCAATGGTGAAGGGCACAGAGTCCTAATGCCAGCAAAACCAAATTCAGAAAAATAGGAGGGGAAAAGCTAAATGTTTGGGTAAAGACCACCCTAAGGCTGACAGGTCTTATTATTTCCCCCCAGCTGAAAGTGGGGAGAACTGTACAATCTCATCACTATAGCGGAAGAACCTGGATACTGAAGTGGTCTGATCCAGGGCGGTGTTCCACCGTGAAGTCTATTCCCTGAAGTTTTGGATTCTTACCCCTCATCTGCATAAGCCATCTGAGGGGCTTGTGGTCTGTCTGAACTTAGAAGTGAGTCACAAACTGCTATGGTCTCAGCTTCTTCAGTGCCCAGACCACAGCAAATGCTTCCCTTTCAATAGCACTCCACCTCTGTTCCCTGGGAAGTAGCCTGCTAGAGATGAAAGCTACAGGTTGGTCTAGGCCCTCCTCATTTAACTGTGATAATACTTCCCCTTCGCCATGCTCTGAGGCATCAGTTTTCACAATGAATTCCTGGGAATAGTCGGGGACCTTGAGTACAGGCTTTCTGACAGTCCCCCAGCCAGATCACCTTTTTGGACTGCTTCTTTGAAGTCAGCTCAGTTAAGGGGGCAACAATAGTGCCATATCCATTAACAACCTCCTGTTGCAACTAGTGAGGCCCAGGAAGGCCCTCACTTCTGTCTGGGTTTTGGGGGGCTTCCAGGCCATTATAGTCTCTATTTTGGCCTGGAGGGGCTGCCCCTTACCTGCACCCACAAGGTGTCCCAAGTACAACACAGAACCCTGCCGTATCTGACACTTACTGGCCTTGATGGTCAGGCCTGCCTGTTGCAGTGCCTGAAGCATTTCCTGCAGGTAAAACACATGGCCCTCCCAGCTGCTACTAAAGACAGCTAATGTTCATCCAGGCAAGCAGCACTGAAGGCCTCCTTCCCAGCTAAGACATGACTCACCAACCTCTGGCAGGTGGCAGTGGCATTCTTCTGTCTATCACCTTACATTGAAAGTGGCCCTCTGGGGAAGAGAATGCTGACCTCACTTAGACTACTTCAGTTAGGGCAATCTGTCAGTATCCTGAATGAAGTCAAAGATACTCAGGAACTTGCCAGCCCCTAACTGATCAATGAGCTCACCAGCTCTGGCGATGGGGTGAGAATCTTTCGTGGTGACTGAGTAGAGCCCCCTGTGGTCCACACAGAAACTGCATTTTGGGGTGGTGCCCGGTGGGGCAGCCTTGGGTGCCATCACCACAGGGCTGGACCAGGGACCACTGGAATGCTTAATCACTCCCAGTTCCAAAATCTTTTTTTGGCCATTTGGGGTAGTTCGGGCTTAGGCCCCCATTAGTTTTTGTCCACATAAAGTATCCATGGCAAATTTGTGTCCTTTTTTTCCAGCATCATGGGGATCCTAAAGGTACCCAGGGTTTGTGGATTTCCCTGTAGGGGACCGAATAATTAGCCAAAATATAGCTTGATTTTGGTTTTTGGGGGGAAAATGGGGGAAAAGTGCTGCAGAAGAGAGCATTTGTATTTTCTCCTAAAAAATGGTTCAATGAAGGATTTGTGGTGCTAAAATCACCATCTTCCCAGCTTTCGGGAATAGGCAGACTTGAATCAGAAAACTAAAGTTGTCAACACAGTTTTGGCATTTTATTGGGACATAGCCCATTTTTCCAATCTTTTGTGCATTCAACCTCCTTCCAGTAAGTGGTATAAATGGGTGTGAAACCAATGGTGGATCCCAGAAAGCTATACAGTTCTGAAACGTTTATAAAATTCTGAATTCAGCAATGGGTCAGTAGTGTAGCTCCTTCAAGGTTTTCACATAGATGGTAACAGTTGAAATTAAAAAATATTGTAATTGAGTTATAAAAACAGACATTTGTGTCTACGTTTTCATCTGTAACATCTTGTAACCTGTAACTTCTTGTAACTATGGCAGATTTTTAAAAGCAATATACTGTTACATCCACTGGACCCTTATGGTTGCAGGGATATATGGAGCTCGTAGGTTCTCCTAGAAGCTGAGGCACCCAGAGCCAATAACTGAGCAGCACCTTGCAATGGTTTTTCATTGTGTACCTGGTATACAGCAATTCATTGGGTAAAATATAAACAGTGAAATATAGGTATCAAAGAAACCTATGTATTTCCAAAATTTGCACAACATATGGGGGCAGATTTGCAAGCCCCTTGCGCCACTTTTACGTCATTTTTAACATGGGACAAGTGATGCAAAAGTGGCGCAAGCGGCTTGTAAATCTGCCCCATGGAGTTTAGAAGCAAGGTATATTTGCACATCTCTGAATTTGTGGGTACCCATACTAGCATTTGAATTACAGGACATTTCTCAAAACAACTTCTTTCTTACACCCTGTCTCATGCTTGGAAGGCACGAATGCAGAGAAAGACAATTGGCAATAAAACTTGTTCTACTATTTGGTGTTCCCCTAAGTCTACCCAAAAAATAGTACCTTACTTGTGTGTGTAGACCAAGTGTCCGCGACAGGACACTAGCCAAAACTCAACATGAACACATCACATTTTTCCATCGAAAACAGAGCCTTTTTTTCCAATGTGGTTAGCTCGAGGTTTTGGACCCTTGGTCAGCTGGCACCTATAGAAACTTAGCCAACCTGTAAACTAGACACCTAGAGGTATACAGGGTGAGCTGACTTGTGTGGCTGTCATCACTTTTTTTACCCAGAATCCCTTGCAAACCTCAAACTTTGACTAAAAAAACAAATTTTCCTCACATTTCTGTGATGTAAAGTTCTGGAATCTGCAGGGAGCTACAAACTTCCATCCAAATGGCATTTTCCCAAGTCTCCCGATACAAATGGTACCTCACTTGTGTGGGTAGGCCTAGTGTATGCGACAGGAAACATCACAAAACGCAACATGGACGCATTACATTTTTTCACCTAAAACCGAGCCTTTTTTTTCAATGTGAGTAGCTTTAGATTTTAGACCCTAGCTCAGCCAGCAACTATGTAAACCTGGTCAACTGTACATTTTTGAAATCTAGACAACTAGAGGTATCCAGGGTGGGCTGACTTGTGTGGTAGTCACCACATTATTTTACCCAGAATCCCTTGCAAACCTCAAACTTTGACTAAAAAAACTATTTTTCCTCACATTTCTGTGATGGAAAGTTCTGGAATCTGCCGGGAACTACAATCATCCAGCCAACTGACATTTTTCCAAGTCTACTGATACAAAAATGGTACCTCACTTGTGTGGGTAGTCCTAGTGCCCATGACAGGAAGTGTCCCAAAATGGAACATGGATGCATCGCATTTTTCCACCTAAAATTGAGCCTTTTTTTCAACGTGGGTAGCTCTAGATTTTGGACCCTAGCTCAGCCAGCACCTATATAAACCTGGCCAACTGTACATTTTTCAAAATTAGACACCTAGGGGTATCCAGGATGGGCTGACTTGCGTGGCTCTCACCAGGTTTTTTCTTTACCCAGGACCCCTGCAAAGCTCAAACGTTGCCTAAAAAACATATTCCTTGTAGTTCTGTGAGGAAAAGTTCTAGAATCTGCAAGCAGCCACAAATTTCCTCTCACCCAGTGTCCCCCCAGGTCTCCTGACGGGGAAGGGCCCATAACATATTGTGGACACATCAAAACAATCACAAAACAACCTGTTTTTGTAAGGGGGTACCTGTGTTTTTGGACCCGGGCTCGGCAGCCATCTAGGGATACCTGCCACACCCAGACATTTCTGAAAACCTAGTGTTAAGTCTAGGGAGTTGTGGCTTGCACGGATCTCCCAATGTTTTCTCACCCAGAATCCCCTGCAAACCTCAAATTTAGAAGTCACATTTTCCTCATTTTGTGTGCGAAAGTTGTGAGATCAGTAGGCCAGTACAAGTTTCCTACCACACAGTGTTCTCTTCGGTCTCCCAATATAAATGATACCTCACTTGTGTTTGGTGGGCCAAGTGCCTGCGACAGGGAAGGGCCATAAGCGTGTAGAATGGCAATGCTTCAAAGGGCTCAGAACGCCGCCGCGCAGATGCTTCTGAGCATTCCAAAATATTCCTCCACAGGTACAGCTCTTTAAAAGCTCCACTGGCTTCCCATTCATGATGGAGTTTTTTTTAAAGCATTATGTTTCTGTCACAGAATTATAAATCAGAAAGGTCCTCGCTACCTTGTTCCTATGATTGAACCTTATCTTGCAAACAGATGCCTCAGATCTTCAGGGTCGGCTAGGATAGGATCAGATGCCTCAGATCTTCACTCTCGCCAGGCGATTGCGCCTCAAGATGGTGCCTGGGATTGAGCGGACTCGCGCTTGATCGTAGTAGAGCAGGGGCCGCGACATAGGGAGCAGGCCCCCGGGAAACTACTCCTGACCGTGTGGCAATCGACCTTCAGCTGCCACAACGAAAATCCAACAACCGGACCCCTGACCCGGACCCTTACAGCGCTGCTCCCGCTCCTACCGCACTCTGAACACCCAAATCCCTGACGCCGAGTCCCTGCTTGGGCTCTCAGAGCGGGCGATCCCGTTTAAATTGGGTTCTTCGTGGTAAAGTAAATTCTATCTAAAATCTACCTCTTATAAGGGATAAGCACCTTTGCGGCAGTTTGAATGATGCTGGAAGTTGCGAAGGAAATTATCGATGCAGCCTGACCCCAAGATGGTGGCCGTTCGATGGGATACGGCGAACGCCTCAGCCTTCGCCTAGGTGAGCGATGGGGGCTTTGGCGCGCCGCGGGGAGCAGCATCACAGTCCCTGACGAGAAGTAGCAAGGAGAGGGTGATTTCAGCCAAGAAAACGGGGCACCTCTACCCCAGCGTGTCCCACAGAAAGAAACCTCACTGGAGCGGGTAGCCTGATTCCAACATGGCGCCCGCATTGGACAAAAATAACTGTACGGACAGCATCCGGGGTTAAGGAGGCATTTTGAGCAGACGTGTAGGAGTTGACCGCTGTGATGACCTAGGCATTGTAGAAGGGGAGGGCCCATGCCTGACCCTGAAATGGTACTGACATGACTCAAGGGAGGGCATCTACAGCTATTCTACCTCCAAAGAGACCCAAGTAAGCCCTTTTCTGGCTTTCTTACTTTGCCTAATGCTATCAAACCCTTTCACCTCACCAACCTCCGTCCTGCCTCAGATGCCTGACCTTAATATGGCGGACCTACCTGCAATCGACCACCACCAAATTGGCCTCCACCCACCTCCTCTCGCTCCACAGATCTGCAGCAAAGAGAGAAGCCCCTCCAACCTCCCCATAGTGCTGGATGCCCACGTATATCTAGGGCTTCCTTCTAAGCCCCAATCTAAGTCCTTGGGGCCACTATTTACTCGAAACTAAGGTTGATGGGTGCCTGACCCTTACATGGCCGCCAGTGATGACTTTCTTTTCCCTGAGCTGAACTTTTCCTTACATAACCCTACCAGGACTGTGCCTGACCTCAAGATGGCGTCTGGATTTCATTCGGACCATGGCTTCTCACTCACCCCCCCGGCGCTAATCTGACAACCTCTGAGTACACCTGATCATCCCAGGATGCTTGTTTCCGGTCCAGGGAAGACATGGCTTGGCAGTTCGGGCTGGACTGTTCCCATGAGGCACAGGGTCAGACTGATTTGCATATGCCCATGTCTGAACTGGGGTGGCGGAGTGAGCTAAAGAATGATGATGGATTAAACCCAGATCAGTTGACTGGGGGTGAGTGCTTGCAATGTTCAACACTCCGTCCATCATCCCCTTTGGTTTTGCTACACCTGATCACTATCCTGACAGTGGAGTCCGAGCATTATGTCCGACGCTCGGTGGAGCTGCTCTGTTCAGCTATTGAGGAGATCGGCCTTGGTTCATCCCCTTGACTGTCACCTACCCAGCCGGACTTTGGGCACAGTTTCTCCCCGTCTCCCTGTCTCGCCCATTCCCCCCTCATCGTTTCTCTGTAACTCTGCTTTCTCCTTATCTCCTATCTATCTATCTGACCGATGCCTATCCTAACAGCGGAGTCTGAGCATTATGTCCGACGCCCGGTGGAGCTGCTCTGTTCAGCTATTGAGGCGATCAGCCTTGGTTTCATCCCCTTGACCGTCACCTGCCCAGCCGGACTTTGGGCACAGTTTTCTCCCCATCTACCTGTCTCACCCATTCCCCCCTCATCGTTTTCTGTAACTCTGCTTTTTCCTTGTCTCCTATCTATCTATCTATCTATCTATCTATCTATCTATCTATCTATCTATCTATCTGACCGATGCCCGATGGAGCTACCTTGAGAGCTATAGGGGTGATTGGCTGTGGATTCCCTCCTCGGCCGTCACCTACCCAGTCGGCCATTGAGCAGACTTTCCATTCGTCTCTCATACCACTACCTCCTCTTCCTCTCCCTTCTCACTACCCCTCTCCCCCTTTCCGCTATATTTTGTCTCTCCCTCTCGCTCTTAAAAGTGTTGCATATATTTGATGTAATGTGTAATTGTTATCATTGTTGTATCATTGTTGATCCTTATGTAAAGCGCTCTGATACCTACGGGTCTAGCCAGCGCTATATAAAACTCTTAAAATAAATAAATAAAAATAGTAATTCCAAAAATACAAAGAATGCGTCTGGGAGGTGGTTCCTTTAGCTTCTTGGCTGCCAGGCTTTGGAATCTACGCCCTGTGGACCTAAGAATGAGTACATCTCAAATCACAACTCTTTGAGAAAGAGCAGCGCTGGGTGTTCTGTTTGAAGACACACCTCAATGGCCTGAGTGAAAATATCCCATGGGGCCAGTTCATCAAGTAACAATCTATTTTTGATCTTATGTGTCCTTCATCATTATTAATATAATTATTATTATTTTTATTTATTTCCATTTTATCCAACATTGATAACAAGATGTTACATACCACCCTTGTAACTCACATGACACCATTTCTGTTATTTCATAAAGTCTCAAAAAGATTTTTTACATTTACTGAATTTTTTCATCCCATTTACCATTTTTACTTTCAACTATTTTTTTCCCCCATGTTAGACTTGGCATCTTTTGGCGTGTTTCCCCTGACTTTTTGCTTTCTGACCTCCTGGTTTTGACTCTGTTTTTGCTGGTGTAATGATTCTGCGCACTTTCCTCACTGCTGTCCAGTGGGAAAGTGCAAGTGCTCCTGTATAAAATGTGTATGGATTGGTATTTCCATGATTGGTCTATTTGATCTATGTGTCAGTCCCTAGTAAAGTGCACTGCGAGTGCCAGGGCCTATAGATCAAATGCTGTTGGTGGGCTGCAGCACTAGATTGTGCCACCCACGCAAACAGCCCGTAAAGTGTAACTCTGGCCTGCCATTGCAGAGCCTGTGCGCAGCCTGGGGCTGCCATGTCGACTTGGCACGTGCACACACTTGCAAGTCCCTAAACCTGCCCTTTTCTACATGTTAGTCACCCCTAAGGTAGGCCCAAGGTACCCCTGTGGGCAGGGTGCATTGTATGTGAAAGGTAGGACATGCCCTGGTGTGTGTGGCATGTCCTGATAGTGAATTACAGCCTACTTCGTTTTTCACTATTGCAAGGCTACCTGTTCTCCATAGGCCAGAATGGGCAGTTTGATTATTACATCTTATAATCCTAACTGACCCAGGGAACATGGTAGAAATTCGAGTTTAGTATGCCTGAACTCAGAATGATAAAATGCATCTTCTAGTGAAGTTGGTTTTAACATTCTGTGTTTGAAAATACCACTTTTAGAAAGTAGGTATTTTCTTGCCTAACCATCCAAGCCTGCCTCTGCTAGGTTGTGTATTCCTTGTCTGGAGTGTGAGTGACAGGGGCTGGGGGATTCCAGGAGACAGGGTGAGTCAGCACAGGGCTGAATAGCAAGATCTACATGTAGATGGGTGGGAGGAGTTGCACCTGGGACCTGAATAGGGCTGTGCCTTCCCTCCACAATGCTGGCTCCACCTCCTGTGGTGCGTCTGATGTCCCTGGCCTGCACTGTGAAAGGAAAGAAGGAGTCTTGTCAACAAAGTGCTCCAGGACTGACCAGAACTGGTTTGGACTAGGCAAAGGCCTCTCTGCCTTCAGAGAACAAAGAGAAATTGAGGATAAAAAGGGGGACCCAAACCCCAGAACTTTAGATCTCGCTGGAATCAAGGAACCTGCCAAGATGAAGAGCTGGAAGAGCTGCCAGGAGGAGTACTGCCCCTTTGCTGTGTTGTTGCTTTGTTGGGTTGGCCTGCAGTTGCTGCTTCTGCCTTGGGCAGTGAAAGGACTGGACTGAACTTTCTCTACTTGTGCTGAGTATCTCCAAGGGCCTGAACTGAGCTGGCCTCCTGTTAAGAAGTCTCAGGGACTACAAAGACTTCACCAACCTCTGGGTACCGCTCCTGGAACTGTTGTTTCAGTTGCCACAGAGAAGAGGGAACCGCGACCGACTCTGTCAACCGACTCCGTAGCTGGCCTTGTGTCCTGAAGGCACCGCAAGCCGCACCGACTCGCCCTGCACCGTAAGCCTTGGTCTCACCGACTCCGTCACCGAGCCGCTGCCTGCACCGCATCGAGAGACACCGCGACCTGCATCGCCTCGCTTCACCTCGCTGGCCTGGGCTCACCGACACGGTCGCTGCTGGCTCGACACCCGTGACCGACTCATCACGCACATCTGTCCGGCTCGACCAGCGCCAATTCCCGCCAACCGGCTCTGTAGATCGCATCGCAACTTGCCAGCACCGCATCGAGCACCGACTCGCCCTGCACCGCCAGCCTTGGTCTCACCGACGCCATCTGCACCGCTTCCATTTTGCATCGCGACCGCGACGGATGCCCAGACCGACTCGCACGCCTGTGTGAGCCGCACTAAGAAAGGTACTGTGAACAAATCTGTCCCACTGTTGCTGGCCCGTACCGACACGGTCAGCGGGAACTGCGAGACTCGCGGTAGGCTCGGACCAAGCTACCGACTCGTACGAACTGTGTTTTTCAACGTATTTTGCAACTTAAAGACAGTTTCAGAAGTAACTATTTTTGAAGTACTGTATAGTGGATTTTTATCGTATTTGGTCTTGTTTTAAGTATATAAAAATATTGGATATTTTTCTAAACTGGTGTGGTGTCCGTTTGTAGTGCTTACATTGTATTACTGTTGGTTATGTGCAAATGCTTTACACACTGCCTCTAGAATAAGCCTGACTGCTCGTGCCAAGTTACCAAGGGGGTGAGCAGGGGTTATTTTAGGAGTGTAACTCCCTTATCCTGACTAGGAAGAAGGGTCCCTACTTGGACAAAGGTGCAAGCCCTTGCCAACTAGAGACCCCCATTTCTAACATTGGTTGTCAGCGGTGAGGATAGGACTTGTGTTTGCACTTGACTTACAGTGATTGGTGTGCACTACTACCATATCGCAGACCATTACGTACCACATACAGGTTCTTTTTCTTTTGGCTTATTTTTGATCTTGCCAGTTTGAACTTGCTACTTCAACATGCCTGAATCTATAGTATCATCAATTGCATCAGTAGAAATTGCCTTTGAGGAGGATCGATTGGAAGCCTACAATGTCAAGGAGTTAAAATCGATTTGCAAGAACCTAAAAGTCCAGGTCAGAGGCCTCATCAGGAAGGATGAGCTACAAAGGCGCTGAGGGCCTGGGTAGCAGCCAGAGGTGCCAGTGGGCAATCTGGTGATCTCACTGGAGAGGTGGAGGAGCCTGTTCCTAGGGTGGATGTGCTTTTGGGAGGGGGGGAGCCCTCCAGGCCAGGCAGCAGTAGCTTGTCCCCAGAGGAGCTGGAGGACAGGCGGGAAGTAAGGAGTTTTGAATTGGAGAAACTCAGAATAGAAAGTCAGAGGGAAGACAAGAGAATAGCCATGGAGGAAAGGCAGATGATGTTAGATCATGAGAGAATGATTAAGGAGCTGGAGCTAAAAAGTAGAACCGGCTCAGATGGTGGCAGCAATTCTTCAGCACACACAGACAGGATCGTACACATCCCCAAGAATGTAGGTAAAGAGTACAAGAAGGGTGATGACATTCAAAGGTGGTTTCAAGGGTACGAGTCGTCTATTCATATGAATGGGGTCCCTGAGAGGAACTGGGAGCGGGGTTGTGGCCTCTCTTTCCAGAGGAAGCTAGGGATACTCTGATAGCTTTGGGTAAGGGGCAGGACCTCACCTATGCTGACATGAAAGACGCTCTCCTCACTAGATATGGGCTCACACCTGAAAAGTACAGGGATCAGTTTAGGTCCAGTAAAAAGTCTGAGGCCAACACTTGGTTGGAATGTGTGGATATGTTCTGTAGGTCGCTGGATGGTTGGGTGAAGGGCAGTAATGTAACAGATTTTCAGGGGCTCTACAATTTGATTGCATGGGAGCACTTGTCTAGTCTATGTTTTGCAGATCTGCGCCAGCACCTAGTTGACAGTAAGCTAACTGACCCCAGAAAGCTTGCTATGGAGGCGGACCACTGGGTGAGTACCAGGGTCCACAAGAAAGCATTTGGGGAGACTCAGCCAAAGGTGGGCAGGGTCCCCAGCAGAAGAATGGGGGGGACAAGGGTAAAACTCAGGAGTTCTCTAAAGGGCCCCAAACTAGTACCCAGGGTAAAGGTTCCCATCCCCCAGGTGAGAAGAAGAAAGGGGTCTCTACAGGAAAGCCTGTTGAGACCGGCCCCCACAAGTGTTATGCATGTGACCAGGTAGGTCACTTCAAGGGGGACCCCAAGTGCCCAAAGGGGACACAGCCGCCCACCGGTGGACAGTCTAAAGTGTTGGCTAGTGTAGCGCTTGGGGAGGAGGGGTGCCCACAGGAGAGGGGGATCCCGCAGAAATTACCCTTGTCTCACTAGGGGACAGTGAGATGGTCCCAGGAAACCAGGTGCCCCTAACACAAAGAAATATAGCACCTGGGTGACCATTAATGGGAACAGGGTAGAGGCTCTCAGAGATACTGGAGCCAGTGTGACCTCAGTCCGGTGTCACCTGGTCTCTGAGAAGCAGGTAGTCCCAGGGGCATTCCACCAAGTAGTTGCTGTGGACAACTCTGAGCGCCAGTGTATGGTGGCGCAGGTTCCCTTCGAATGGGGGGGTCTCAGGTCCCTTGAGGGTGGTTGTGAGCCCTACCATGCCTGTAGATTGTCTGCTAGGTAACGACCTGGAGCAGTCCTTATGGAAGGATGTTGAGCTCAGGTCTCACTTGGAGATGCTTGGGTTGCCAGAGTGGGCATGCGTGTCTACTCGGTCAATGGCAGCCAGAAAGGGTGATCAAGAGGACTTGGAGCCTGGAACAATGGCCCAAGTCCCTGCCAAGAGGAAGGGCAGGGGGCGCGGGAAACCGGCCCCCAAGTTCCCACGGACTGGGAGGAGGCGGACCTCGAGGGGGACGCCCCGGTGCCTACGGGGGAGCAGGTAGGCAAACTGGGAGACATCTCTGAGCTGACCCATTGGCAGCAAGAAGGGGGTCCCACCAGGGAGGAGTTCTGCAGGGAGCAGAACGGGTGCCTTACTCTGGAGGGTCTGCGGCGGCAGGCTGCAGACCAGGCAGCCGGTAATCAGTCCGGGTCACATCTGATCTACTGGGAGAATCGTCTCCTATACAGTGAGCCTAAGGTTGCTGAGCCTGGGTCAGCCCGTGTGCTGGTGGTACCCCAGCGCTTCAGGACCTTCCTACTGGGTCTGGCTCATGACGTGCCTTTGGCAGGACATTTGGGGCAGGACAAGACCTTTGACAGGCTTGTCACCCACTTCTTTTGGCCCCAAATGTGAAGGCAGTCAGATGCACACTGTAGGTCTTGCCAAACTTGCCAGGCAAGTGGTAAGAGTGGGAGGAAGGTCAAAGCTCCTCTCCAACCTTTTCCGGTTGTTGGAACACCCTTTGAAAGGGTAGGGATGGATATTGTGGGGCCACTGGATCCCAAGACAGCCATGAGCAACAGGTACATCCTGGTCTTGGTGGACCATGCCACCCGGTACCCGGAGGCAATCCCTCTCAGGACAACGACGGCACCAGTGGTGGGCCGGGCGTTAATGGGGATCTTTTCCCGTGTGGGATTCCCCAGAGAGGTGGTTTCTGACAGGGGGACCAATTTCATATCCAAGTATATGACATCCCTGTGGCAGGAGTGTGGTGTAACCTACAAGTTCACCAC
Organism: Calotriton arnoldi; assembly: GCA_963921515.1. Lineage (NCBI taxonomy): Eukaryota > Metazoa > Chordata > Amphibia > Caudata > Salamandridae > Calotriton > Calotriton arnoldi. The sequence continues at coordinate 88,756 of CAWUFW010014064.1, forward strand.
GCCTTACCACCCACAAGGAAACGGTCTGGTGGAGAGATTCAACCAGACCTTGAAAGGCATGATCAAGGGTCTAACAGAACTCATGAGGCGTAAGTGGGACGTCCTCTTGCCATGCCTACTCTTTGCATACAGGGAGGTGCCTCAGAAGTCTCTTGGGTACAGCCCCTTTGAGCTCCTGTATGGCCACCCTGTCAGAGGACCTCTGAGTTTGGTAAAGGAAGGCTGGGAGGCAGCTCCCAGGAAAACTCCCCAGGATGTGTTTAGTTACATGCTGGCCTTTAGAAACCAAACTGCCCGCTTCAGGAAACTCGCTCAGGCGAACCTAGAAGCAAGCCAGGAAGAAATGAAGAGGTGGTATGACCAGAATGCCACTCTGGTCGAATTTCAACCTGGGCAAAAAGTGTGGGTCATGGCCCCAGTGGAACCTTGTGCCTTACAGGACAAGTGGACTGGGCCATATGAGGTGGTGGAGCGCAAAAGTGACGTCACCTACCTGGTGGATTTGCAGGCTCCAAGGAACCCTTTGAGGGACCTTCACGTGAACCGCCTCAAGCCCCACTTCGAGAGGTCCGAAGTGAGTATGCTCTTGGCGACTGATGATGGGGTGGAAGAGGAGAGTGAGCCTCTCCCTGACCTCCTGTCTACCAAGGAGCATGATGGGTCAGTGGAGGGTGTGATCCTCTCCCCTACACTGACTCAGGAGCAGCAGGGGGACTGTCACCAGTTGTTGGGACAGTTCGCCCCACTGTTCTCTCTGACCCCCGGTGTTACTCACTGGTCTACCCATGACGTGGACACTGGTGACAGCCCTCCTGTGAAGCACAAGATTTACAGGTTGACTGACCGGGTCAGGGCCAGCATCAAGGAGGGGGTCTCTAAGATGTTGGCGTTAGGGGTGATTGAGCCCTACAACAGTCCTTGGGCCAGCCCAGTGGTCTTGGTCCCAAAGGCTGCTGCACCCGGTGCCACTCCAGAACTGCGGTTTTGTGTGGACTACCGTGGGCTCAATGCCGTCACCAGGACTGACGCGCACCCCATCACCAGAGCTGACGAGCTCATTGATCGGTTGGGAGCTGCCCGGTTCCTCAGCACGTTTGACTTAACGTCTGGGTACTGGCAGATTGCCTTAACCGATGGGGCCAAGGAGAGATCGGCATTCTCAACCCCAGAAGGTCATTACCAGTTTTGGGTGATGCCCTTTGGGTTGAAGAATGCCCCTGCCACCTTTCAGAGGTTGGTCAATCAGGTGTTGGCTGGACTGTAGGATTTCAGTGCCGCCTACCTGGATGACATTGCTGTGTTCAGTTCCAGCTGGGAAGAACATTTACAGCACCTTGAGAAAGTGTTGAGGGCTCTGCAAGGTGCAGGCCTCACGATCAAGGCCAGTAAGTGCCAGATCAGGCAGGGTTCTGTGGTGTACTTGGGACACCAGGTAGGAAGCGGCCAGGTGGCGCCCCTAAAACCCAAGATTGACACCATCCTGGCTTGGGAGCCCCCCAAGACCCAGACAGAGGTGAGAGCCTTCTTAGGTCTCACCGGCTACTATAGGAGATTTGTTAAGGGCTACGGCACCATCGTTGTCCCCTTAACAGAGCTGACTTCGAAGAAGCAGCCCAGGAAGGTGATCTGGACTGAGTCCTGCCAGAAAGCTTTTGATGCCCTGAAGGCCGCCATGTGCACGGCGCCCGTGCTCAAGGCACCTGACTTCTCCAAAGAATTTGTTGTGCAGACTGACGCTTCAGAGCATGGTGTGGGAGCGGTGCTATCACAACTGAACGAAGAGGGCCTGGATCAGCCTGTAGTCTTCCTTAACAGGAGACTACTCCCCAGGGAACAGAGGTGGAGTGCCATAGAAAGGGAAGCTTTTGCTGTGGTCTGGGCACTGAAGAAGCTGAGACCATACCTGTTTGGGACTCACTTCCGGGTTCAGACAGACCACAGGCCCCTCAGATGGTTGATGCAAATGAGGGGTGAGAATCCAAAACTGCTGAGGTGGTCCATCTCCCTACAGGGAATGGACTTTACGGTGGAACACCGCCCTGGCACAGAACACGCCAACGCAGATGGTCTGTCCAGGTTCTTCCGCCTTAGTGAAGAGAACTCCCAGGGGGTTGGGTAGTTCTCCCTACTTTCAGCTGGAGGGGACATGTGTTAGACTTGGCATCTTTTGGCGTGTTTCCCCTGACTTTTTGCTTTCTGACCTCCTGGTTTTGACTCTGTTTTTGCTGGTGTAATGATTCTGCGCACTTTCCTCACTGCTGTCCAGTGGGAAAGTGCAAGTGCTCCTGTATAAAATGTGTATGGATTGGTATTTCCATGATTGGCCTATTTGATCTATGTGTCAGTCCCTAGTAAAGTGCACTGCGAGTGCCAGGGCCTATAGATCAAATGCTGTTGGTGGGCTGCAGCACTAGATTGTGCCACCCACGCAAACAGCCCGTAAAGTGTAACTCTGGCCTGCCATTGCAGAGCCTGTGCGCAGCCTGGGGCTGCCATGTCGACTTGGCACGTGCACACACTTGCAAGTCCCTAAACCTGCCCTTTTCTACATGTTAGTCACCCCTAAGGTAGACCCAAGGTACCCCTGTGGGCAGGGTGCATTGTATGTGAAAGGTAGGACATGCCCTGGTGTGTGTGGCATGTCCTGATAGTGAATTACAGCCTACTTCGTTTTTCACTATTTCTAGGCTACCTGTTCTCCATAGGCCAGAATGGGCAGTTTGATTATTACATCTTATAATCCTAACTGACCCAGAGAACATGGTAGAAATTCGAGTTTAGTATGCCTGAACTCAGAATGATAAAATGCATCTTCTAGTGAAGTTGGTTTTAACATTCTGTGTTTGAAAATACCACTTTTAGAAAGTAGGTATTTTCTTGCCTAACCATCCAAGCCTGCCTCTGCTAGGTTGTGTATTCCTTGTCTGGAGTGTGAGTGACAGGGGCTGGGGGATTCCAGGAGACAGGGTGAGTCAGCACAGGGCTGAATAGCAAGATCTACATGTAGATGGGTGGGAGGAGTTGCACCTGGGACCTGAATAGGGCTGTGCCTTCCCTCCACAATGCTGGCTCCACCTCCTGTGGTGCGTCTGATGTCCCTGGCCTGCACTGTGAAAGGAAAGAAGGAGTCTTGTCAACAAAGTGCTCCAGGACTGACCAGAACTGGTTTGGACTAGGCAAAGGCCTCTCTGCCTTCAGAGAACAAAGAGAAATTGAGGATAAAAGGGGGACCCAAACCCCAGAACTTTAGATCTCGCTGGAATCAAGGAACCTGCCAAGACGAAGAGCTGGAAGAGCTGCCAGGAGGAGTACTGCCCCTTTGCTGTGTTGTTGCTTTGTTGGGTTGGCCTGCAGTTGCTGCTTCTGCCTTGGGCAGTGAAAGGACTGGACTGAACTTTCTCTACTTGTGCTGAGTATCTCCAAGGGCCTGAACTGAGCTGGCCTCCTGTTAAGAAGTCTCAGGGACTACAAAGACTTCACCAACCTCTGGGTACCGCTCCTGGAACTGTTGTTTCAGTTGCCACAGAGAAGAGGGAACCGCAACCGACTCTGTCAACCGACTCCGTCGCTGGCCTTGTGTCCTGAAGGCACCGCAAGCCGCACCGACTCGCCCTGCACCGTAAGCCTTGGTCTCACCAACTCCGTCACCAAGCCGCTGCCTGCACCGCATCGAGAGACACCGCGACCTGCATCGCCTCGCTTCACCTCGCTGGCCTGAGCTCACCGACACGGTCGCTGCTGGCTCGACACCCTCGACCGACTCGTCACGCACAGCTGTCCGGCTCGACCAGCGCCAATTCCCGCCAACCGGCTCTGTAGATCGCATCGCAACTTGCCAGCACCGCATCGAGCACCGACTCGCCCTGCACCGCCAGCCTTGGTCTCACCGACGCCGTCTGCACGATCGTCACCGAGCCGCTGCTCGCACCGCATCGAGGGACACCGCACCTTGCACCGCTTCCATTTGGCATCGCGACCGCGACGGATGCCCAGACCGACTCGCACGCCTGTGTGAGCCGCACTTAGAAAGGTACTGTGAACAAATCTGTCCCGCTGTTGCTGGCCCGTACCGACGCGGTCAGCGGGAACTGCGAGACTCTGTTGTTTTCAGCATCGCGGTAGGCTCGGACCGAGCTACCGACTCGTACGAACAGTGTTTTTCAACGTATTTTGCAACTTAAAGACAGTTTGAGAAGTAACTATTTTTGAAGTACTGTATAGTGGATTTTTATCGTATTTGGTCTTGTTTTAAGTATATAAAAATATTGGATATTTTTCTAAACTGGTGTGGTGTCCGTTTGTAGTGCTTACACTGTATTACTGTTGGTTATGTGCAAATGCTTTACACACTGCCTCTAGAATAAGCCTGACTGCTCGTGCCAAGTTACCAAGGGGGTGAGCAGGGGTTATTTTAGGAGTGTAACTCCCTTATCCTGACTAGGAAGAAGGATCCCTACTTGGACAAAGGTGCAAGCCCTTGCCAACTAGAGACCCCCATTTCTAACACCCCTCAAATCACCTTTTCCTTTCCCTCAATCCGGCGACACGAGGTTTCGCCAAAGAACCAGGAAGTGGCTCCATTAACGGCAGCCATTTTGTACAGTCAGCGTCTGAGTCTTACCCCAGACACGAGGACGCTGACATTCCACCGCCGTGGCTCCTACAAAAGGCCTGCAGAAGCACACTACAGGCACCTATGGAGTCACGGACGGGCGCCACCCCTAGCAAGGGAGTAACCTTGACACAGTTAGTACGGCATAGCTGTTTCCTGACAGGAACAACCGCATGACGCAGACCCGACTGGTAGTGCTAATCGCTCTCTACCATATTTGACTTTTTTGGGTCTATTTTCAGTCTCATGTTGCACATTGGCAGCAAAAGATATGTATGTTCATTGAAACTACATTATATGTTAAGTGTTTGTTTCTTGTCCTGTGTATACATCATGTTCTCCGTTTAGTACAAAATATATTTTGGGTGCACTAGAAGTTTGTCACCATTACTGCGAGAAATATATCACGTTTATTCTCACGCAGGTGATTATGGCATGCAAATGCACGATTAGGCTGAATACCTTGACAACCTAACTTTTGTTTTTCTTTCCTATACAGCATTTTCTACAGAATATCCTGATAAAAACACCATTTGGTGCTGTATGTAGTTTACTATATATTTCTCCCACAGTCTCTTTCTCTTTATTAGGAGAGTATATCAGAGTGGTATCAGGGAGTATCCTTTTTAGGTCCTGAAGAATAGCCTTGGGGTAGGGCTAGAAACATGTCGACCAGTGGAACTAAGTCACATTGTTACCCCTAAGTTCCCCCATTTCCCCATATTTTAATCATACTGGATGGAGGTAAAATAAAGAGTTTTCTCCTACTAGCCAGGTATTTTTAATTTACTCCCACTCCCATTTTGATATGCTTCATCTGAATATATCTTTTACCACCTATTAGTGCTCCAACGTAACTCGTAGGTTGTAGCATGCTCGTTCCACAGCAGAACGGGGAGAACCCAATGATGAAGCATGCCACCAAGGGGAAACCCTGGTGGTTGAGGATTATTTAACAAAAACTCACCATTTTCCTAACTAACCTTTGAGTGGGAAAAAAACCAACCTTTCTTTTTACACAGAAGGGCTCTTCTTGATTAACACAGACCTAAGAATGGAACCTTCTAAAGCCCTTCTTCGGAAAAAACTGAAGACTTGGATCTCCAGGCAATTTTCAGGCCATTAGTTAGTTCTGGTAGGTTTCTGTGATGCTCTAAGTGGGAATCCAGCACTGGGACACTCTGAATTGAGTAACCAGGTGCTTTTTAAGCTTCTAACATAACATAACAGAGAGATTGCCCTTTGGTCCCCCCTCAGTTTTTCATTTTATACGTTTTTAGGTTGACTCTGCTTTGGGCACCCACACAAGTGAGGTATCATTTTCATTGGGAGACTGAGGGGAACACTGGGTGGTAGGACATGTGTGCCAGCCCTGTGATCCCACAACTTTCCCACACAGAAATGTGAGGTTTTCAGGGCATTCTGGGTAAGAAAACTTTGGGGGATCCACGCAAGCCACACCTCGCTGGACTCCCCTGAGTGTCCAGCTTTCAGGAATGTCTGGGTTTGGTAGGTATCCATAGATGGCTGCCGTGCCCGTGACCAAAAAACGTGTGTGCCCCCCTTGCAAAAACAGGTTTTGTGATAGATTATTTTGATGTGCCCACAGTATGTTTTGGGCCCATTCCTGTCACGGGCCCTTGGCCCACCCACACAAGTGAGGTATGATTTTTATCGGGAGGCCTGGGGAAATGCAGGGTTGTAGGAAATTTGTGATTTCCTTCTGATTCTGGAAGAATATGTCACAGACATGGAAGGAAAATATGTGCTTTTAGTCAAATTTTAAGGTTTGAGGGGATCAATGAGAGGCACACCACCCTGTCCTCCCCTGGATAACTAGTTTACGAAAATATCTAAAGTTGGCACATTTTCCCTACAGACAATGTACACCCTGGCAGAGAAAGACAGAAAAGACAAATATTACTTCACAACCATCTGTTCCTCAAGTACAAACACATACTGGTTGAATTTGGCACGAGGGTGAGTGAAAGGTCCAAAATGTAAATTTTGATAGTAAGAGATTTAAAAAAAATGAAATTGTTAATAATTGAAAGGTCAAAAAACTGAACCAATGAGCTTGTGAGCTGTAAAGCCGTGTCAAGGTACCAGCCACTTTACAGGCCATTAACACACCTTTTGTGCGTGACACACACAAGACCATTCACACCCCCAGCTGCGGGCCCAGCACATTACAACACTGACATCAACAGAAGGCACCATTCAAGGGCCCATCACTTTAATACGCCCACTTGACACAGCATTCACACCGGCTGGTGGCTGACGGAGTGTGTGGACTAGTGTTTGGTTAGCAGTGTGTTTAGTGACCAGGAGCAAGTCACTACTCTCACACCGCCAGCAAAATGCCAGCTCACACACATCGCCAGCCAAACGCCAGTTCACACACACCGCCTGTCAAGCACCTGTCCACACATACCACCAGTCAAGCTCCAGTCCACGCACACCGCCAGTCAAGCGCCAGTCCACGGACACCGCCAGCCAAACGCCAGTCCACGCACACCACCATCATATTTTTTTAAACAAAAACAAAAAAAACAATTGGAAGTAGATGCAAAACTACACCTGCAAATCATCAACTATAACTAAATGCATCACTTTAATGCCAACCATGACATAAGAACAAAAAACATAAAATGATACAGACCAGTCAGTTCACTTTTACGCTCACAGTTGCTCCCAATAACTATGTTACATGTGGTACAATTTAAAACATGCGGTCACACATAGCTCAGGATTAGAAGGACACTGGGGGCACTACATACGACTCTCCTTCCGCACACCTCTTCGGACACAGACTCTACATCTCCCACTGGGAAAGATTTTTGTGGGTGTGGGAGGAATGTAATCAGGAAAGTGGTGATGTTTCAATCTAGCCACATCCTCCACCACTCCAACTCTAGGAACACTTGCCTGTTCCACTACATCAAGGCTGCCTATCACAGATGCTGAAACTGAAGAAATTTCATTTTTCCATCTGGAGAACGATCCTTGAATACAACAAAAGCATTGAAGGTTGATAGATTAACAAATGCATAGCCAACTTCTCATGCCAGATGTAAGCCTTACGAACAGCAGTGTAAGGCTCCAACTTCTGGTCTGCTCTATCACTACCAACCATAAGCTTATTGTAGTCGAAAATGCACACAGGCTTGTGCACTTCAGCAACCTTACCCTGAACAGTCACAGGTGAAGTACTTTAATCATGAATGGTTGTCGGCATATGAACGTCACTCCTATCTGAAAACTTCACAGGTAGAAATTCATCACTATGCAATGCACTGCACTGTCCCCTCTGAAGCTTTTTACATACAAGCTCTTTAGGGTAAACTTTACGGTTAGGGCGGATTGTGCACAAGCAACAGTGTCCGCTTTGAACAATTCCATGAACAATTGCACATCAGTGCAGAAGTTATCTATGTATAAATGGTGACCTTTGTTAAAGAAAAGTCCTCTACCAAGTTCCCACACAATTTTCTCATTAACTTCAAAAGCCGGCGGAAAACCAGGGGGGTCAATTGTGGAATACCTACCAGTGTACACCCTGAAATTGTAGACATATCCAGTAATACTCTCAGAGAGCATTTACATCCTAATTCCATAATGTGACCTCTTGCTAGGAATGTACTGTCTAAAAACCAAACAGCCATTGAACAGCACCAAAGACTCATCCACAGCTATTTCTTTCCCTGGAACATAGATCTGTGAAAATCATTCTACAAAGTGATCAAGGACAGGCCGAGTCTTAAAAAGTTGGTCATAATCAGGGTGATCTCATGGCAACGCTAAAGCATTATCAACAAAATGCAGCATCTGAAGCTGAAGCAAATACTGATCATGGCGCATGGTTGCAGGAAATATAGTTTTTGCCATCAAGGGACTAGCAGACCAATTTGAAGACAGTGACGGCTTCCTTATCAAGCCCATCAAAAAAGTTAAGCCCCAGACCTTCTTCAACTCATCCAGATTTGTGGGAGTGCACCGGCTAGCTCTAGAGTGGGTTTAAATCTGGCACTATTGTCCCTCAAATACTGTTCAGCATACAAATTAGTCTGGTCAACAATCTCATCCAAAATACATTGTCCAGAAACAACTGAAAGAAATGTAGGCAAAAGGTTTTCAGTATTCACTCTACACCCTGCAACATCAGTAAAGGCAAGCAACGCCGGCTGCACCATATTTGGGCAACCCAGAGTTCAGCACTTCCAGTTCGAAACCTTTCAGCCACAGGCGCAATCCTCTTGCTGCACTATCAGCACATCAGTGTCCTCCTCTAAAAGAGGCACTTCCTCTGCACTGAGAGTGACTTCATCATCAGATAATTCCTCTTGGACAGAAAATTCACTGCCAGAATCTTAGACTTCCTCCCCTGCGTAAGATGCAGAGTCAGTCTCATAATCATGGTCAGATGAAGAATCAAAAAGCAACCTGTTGAGCGGAAATCCTGTGGCTAGCCATAATCCTTACTAATAAAATTAACTTGACAAATAAGTCGACAATAACCAACACTGTGTAAAATAAGTAATAATTAAAATATGGCTTGATCAAATGGAAAGTATAACTACTTGTGATCTGAAAGGAAAAGTCAATCAATACAAAGCACACAAAGACCTATATACTAAAACATGAGCCCACTCACTTGCCAGAGACAGCTAGACTCACCAGCACCTACTCTGCACAGACACAACAAGCACCAACGACATCCCACTAGAAATGAAAAACAAAAGAAAATACACACAAGACGACACAATACACATTTTGTACAAATCCAAGGAGAATTTCACACACAATAAACAAAAGATAAATATGCTGCTAATATTACAGCATTTACAAAAAAACACATTTATGCAGAGAAATGATACTCAGAGTAAACATTCCAAAAAACGTTTTCTTACCGAACACATCCAACTACACAAACTGCAGATCTGCCAGTGCCGAACCTGCAAGCAGAAGTCACAGCAAATAAAATCAAAAGCTTTGCACCAGAATGAAAAGGAGAAATAAAACATTACAATCACAAATGCAAATGATTACAAGAAATAAAACATTTCACATTATAAAATGCTTTGTTTTTCATCACCACCCAAATGCCAGCCACACGCATTGCCAGCCAAAAGTCAGTCGACACACACAGTCAGGAAAATTCCCAGTTCAAACACACCATCAGCCAAAGGCCAGTGCACACATACTGTCAGCCAAGCACTAGTCCACACACACCGCCAGCCACACACACCACCAGCCTAATGCCAGTCCATACAATCCACCAGCCGAGCGCCAGTCCATACACACTGTCAGAAAATGCCCAAAATATTAACCCCATAATGGGGAGCGACCCATGCCCAAGGGACTACCCCCGACATATAAATGAAAAAAACCCTAGTCTTTAGTGGCTTTCTGCCCCCTTCGGGGCAGATGGTCCAAAAATATGGCCGATCTGCCCCCAGGGAGGGAAGAAAATAGCCTGAACATTGCTCTCAATCACCTCTTAGGGCCCTGTCCAATGGTCTTGCAAGGCCCTGGGATCCACTGGCTCCATAATCCACACTTTGTGGCCAGCTTGAAACGCCACCAGAGGAGCCTTCTGGTCATACCAAAGTTTCATGACTTCATGGCTAGCATACATGTTCTCAGAGGCCTTCTTTCAGAACTTAGCCATCTGGTTTCTGAAGGCTAGCATGTAGCTAGCTATATCCTGGGGGACTTCTTGGAAGCTTGCTCTTACCCCTCCTTCACCAAGCTGAAAGGTCCCCTAACAGGGTGTCCATAAAGAATTTCAAATGGGTTAAACCCAACTCCCTTCTATGGCACCTCCATGTAGGCACAAAGCAGGTACTATAAGAGGACGTTCCAATACTGCCTCAGCGAGTCAGGTAGGCCCATAATCATAATCTTCAGGGTCTTGTTGAATCTTTCAACAGGTCCATTGGTTTGAGGGTGATAGGGTGTGGAGAACTTGTAGGTTACGCCACACTCCTGCCACATGGACTTTATGTATGGAGACATGAAGTTGGTGCCCCTGGCAGATACCATTTCCTTGCGAAACCCTACCTGGGTGAAGAACCACATCAGGGCAATAGCCACTGCAGGTGCAGTCACAGCTGTCAGAGGGATTACCTCTGGGTATCTAGTAGCATGGTTCACCAAAACCAGGATAAACCTGTTGCCAAAAAGTCAGTTCTGTGGTGCAAGGGACCGGCAATGTTGATGCCCACCCTTTTATTGGGGGTGCCAATGACAGGTAAGTGATTCAGGGGAGCCTTTTTCCTGTTTTCCCACTGGTCTGGCAGGTGAGACATGTCATGCCGAACATATCTGAGGATATCTTCATCCAGGGCCAATAAAAGTGGGAGACAGTCCTGGTAAAGGTCTTGTCCAGCCACAGATGTCCTGCAAGGGTAATTGTATGAGCCAGTCCCAGTAGGAAGGCCCAGTACCATTGGAGGACCACCAACACGCGTTACTCCATGCACAGACACCCTAGGCTCACTCTACAGGAGGTCATTCTCCTAATAGATGAGGTGATCTCTAGAAGTTTCAAAAGCTGACTGACCTTCATCTGGCTGCATCATGGACTCTATGGTTAGCCACTCTTTCTGTGCCTTGCAGAGCTCCTCCCTGGTATGCCCACCCTCAGCTTGCTCACAAGCTCAGGTAGGTCCCCTAAGGAGGCAATGCGGCAATGTCTTCCTAGATAGGCTCTGGGAGGCCTGTTCCAGCACCCCATGTACCTGTGCCATGGGAGTTTCAGGGGCTGGTTTCCCACACCCCCTGCCCTTCGTTTTCTTGGCAGCTGCCTTGGACATTCTTGCAGGCTTTAGGCCTCCTTCGCTCCTCTACTGGCCAGCCATGGACCTTGTGGTCATTCAGGGCCATTTAGGTAACTCCAACATTTCCAGGTGTGACCTGTACTCCACTTCTTTTCAGGCAGTGGGCTCCAGATCATTCCTGTTAGACCTGGCATCCTTGGCGTGGGTCTCCCTTCCATTTTTTCATAATGCCTCCACTGTTGTCGATATGTTTTTGCTGGACTAGATGCTCATGGGCACTTTGCCACTGCTAATCAGTGCCAAAGTGCAAGTGCTCCCTATTGTAAATTGTGATGTGAATTAGTGACTCCATGTTTGGCTTATTTGAATTACTGTCAGACCCTAGTACAGTGCACTGAGTGTGCCCAGGGCTTGTAAATCAAATGCTGCTGGTGGGCTTGCAGCACTGGTTGTGCCACCCACAGAAGTAGCTTGTAAAGTGTGTCTCAGGCCTGCCATTGCAGAGCCTGTGTGCAGTCTGTGACTGCCATGTCGAATTGGTAAGTGCACCCACCTACCAGTCCCCAAACCTTCCCTTTTCTTCATATCAGACACCCCTATGGTAGGCCTACGGGCAGGGTGCATTGTAAGGATAAGGTGGGACATGCCTGGTGTGTGTGGCATGTTCCACCTAGTGAATTACAGCCATAGGCCAGAATGAGCAGTTTGATTATAACATCTTATAATCCTAAACTGACTCAGGGAACTAGGTAGAAATTCGAGTTTAGTATGCCTGAACTCAGAATGATAAAATACATCTTTTAGTGAAGTTGGTTTTAACATTCTGTGTTTGAAAATACCACTTTTAGAAAGTGGGTATTTTCTTGCCTAACCATCCAGACTGCCTCTGCCAGCTTGTGTATTGTGTGTCTGGTTTGTGCGTGACAGGGGCTGGGGGTGGCCACAGGAGACAGGGTGAGGCAGCCCAGGGCTGAATAGAGAGATCTGCATCCAGAGTGGAGGGAGGAGTTGCATCTGGGTCTGAATAGGGCTGTGCCTGCCTGCCACAATGCTGGCTCCACCTCCTGCCGGGCGTCTGAGTACCCTGCCCCACATTCTGAAAGGAAAAGAAGGAGACATGTACACAGAGTGCTCCAAAGCTGCACAGAACTGGTTTAAACTAGGCAAAGGCCTCTCTGCCTTCAGAGAACAAAGAGAAAAGGAGTATAAGTACTGGGGCCCAAACCCAGGAACTTTAGATCACTTTTGGGAACAAGAAGAAACCTTTGCTGAGGAGCGGAACCAAGAAGAAACTGAGGAGAGACTATCCCTAAGCCTGAAGTGCTGCTTGGGGATTGGCCTGCAGTGGTTTGCCTGACTGCCAAAGAAAGGAGAAAGGAACTTTTGCTTTGCTGTGACTTTCATCAACTTGTGAAGGATCTCCAAGGGCTTGGAAGAGAGCTTGCCCCCTGATCGAAGTCCCAGGACCATTGGACTTCACCCCCTTTGTGAATTGCTGCTGGAAACTCTGTTTCAGTGGCTACAGAGGTAGGGAGCTGTGACTGACTCTCCCGACCGGCTCGGTGTCCTGTTGGCACCGCATCGAGCAACGCCCGCATCTTGCAACGCATGGCCTTGGTCTCACCGACTCCGTCAACGAGCCACTGCCTGCACCGTAACCTGTGAGCACCGCACCTTGCAACGCCTCGCTACACCGAATCCATCTGGTCCGACCGACACGGTCACTGTTGCTGAGTTCGAGTCCTGTGACCACACCGGAGTTGGGCACCGCTCTCACGCTTCGCGACGCACCGCCCGACTCGCATCGCTCTCCGGACTGATCGACGCCAGCTCCTGAATCCGGCTCCGTCGCCGCACCGCAACCTGCCAGCACCGCATCGAAGCACCGTCTCGCCCTGCAACGCCCGGCCTTGGTCTCACCGACTCCGTCTCGACGACGTCAACGAGCCGCTGCCTGCACCGCCTCGAAGGACAACGCGTCCTGCAACGCTTCCATTTGGCAACGCAACCGCGACGAACGGCCATCCGGCTCGCACGCCCGTGCCTGCCGCTTCAAGTAAAAGGTACTGTGACCGAGTCCGTCTACGCTGTGTTGGCCCGTCTCGACGCGGTCAGCTGGATTTGATAGACTCTGTTTGTTCTTTACATCGCAGTAGCCGGAGAAGGCTACCGACTCGCACAGAACCTTGATTTAACCCCTTCGATGCGCGTGACGAGCTCAGCTCGTCATGCTGCGTGGTAGCGCTGTGCGCATGACGAGCTCAGCTCGTCACGACCGCACCCACGATCGGAATGTCCAGCACACGAGCGGAATTCCGATCGCGGTCAAGGGGTTAAGCATTTTTAACCAGAACTCTTGATTTTTGACAGTATTGTGGATTATTTTTGTCGTTTATGGTCTTGTGGTAATTCTATATAAAATATTCTTATTTTTATAAATATACAAACTGTGTGGTGTCCATTTGTAGTGTTGTCACTTGATTACTGTATGTGTTCACAAATGCTTTACACACTGCCTCTGAGATAAGCCTGTCTGCTCGTGCCAAGCTACCAAGAGGGTGAGCAGGGGTTATTTTAGGAGTGTACCTACTTTCCCTGACTAGACTCAAGGGTCCCTATTTGGACAAAGGTACCTACCTCTGCCAACTAGAGACCCCCAAATCTAACATTGGTGGTCAGCGGTGAGGATTCTGGACTTGCATTTGTGACTCATGTACAGTAATTGGTGAACACTACTTAGTGAGTGCAGACCAAAACGCAACCACATACTCTTTGATAGCATTTTTTCTGGGATTTTCTATTTTTGCAACTGCCAAGTTTAATCACCATGGAGAAACCAGCATCAGTAGCCTCTGTTGAGTGTGATTGGGAAGAGGATAGGCTAGAATGCTACACCCTCAAGCAGCTCAAGCATTTTTGCAGGAAGTTTAAAGTCTCCATGACCGGGCTCACCAAGAAGGATGAGCACCAAAAGGCGCTGAGGGCCTGGGTCGAATCAAGGAGTGCCCCTGTGGAGGGGGCTGAGAATGCAGAAGGGCAGCTGGAGGGGCTATTGGGTCTAGGGGCTGGAAGACCACCTTCCCCAGTAGGTAGCAGTGTTTCTGCCAGAGGACTGTCCCCAGAAGAGTTGGAGGACAGGAAAGAGAGTAGGATGCACGAAATGGAGCTGACCAAGCTCAAGCTGAATGGGCAGTTAGAATTTGAAATGCAAACTAGGAAATTAGCCCTAGAGGAAAAGAAAATGCAGTTTGAACATGAGAAAGTTTTGAGGGAGTTGGAATTGAAGGCCAAAAGGTTAGAGATTACTCCCTCTGGTGGCAGTGTACCGCCTGTGCCTGTTGAAGCTAGGGTGTATATTCCCAAAGATGTGGTGAAGGAGTTTTTTCTAAAATGATGACATTGGGCAGTGGTTCAAAGCCTATGAGGTAGCCATGTCTTCCCACCGGGTCCCTGAGAAGGATTGGGGAGCGGGGTTGTGGGGACGGTTCCTTAGTGAGGGGCGGGATACCTTGTTGGATTTGCCCTCTGAAGTCTATAATTCATACAGCCACATGAAAGATGCATTGATGACTAGAAATGGTTTAACCCCTGAGCTTTATAGGCAGAGGTTCAGGAACTGTAAGAAGATTGAAGGCAGTACCTGGGTTGAATATGTGACCTTCTTTTGCAGAGCCTTGGATGGATGGGTAAAGGGTAGCAAAGCGACTGATTTTCAGGCGCTCTTTGATTTGATTGCCTGGGAGCACTTGTCCAGTAATTGTTTTCCTGAGCTACGCCGGCACCTGATTGATAGTAAGCTGACTAGCCCTAGGCAGCTTGCTGAGGAGGCGGACCGCTGGGTGAGTACCCGGGTCCACAAGGGTCACGTGGGAGACTCCGCCAAGAGTGGGCAGGTTCCCCAGCAGAAGAGTGGGGGGACAAGGGTAAACAGAGGGAGTTCCATAAAGGGCCCCAAAGTAGACCCCAAGGGAACCAAGGGAAAGGTTCCTAGCCTCCCCCTGAGAAGAAGCCAGTGGAACTGACAGGCCCCCCTGTTCACCGGGGACCACTGGTGTGTTATAAGTGTGGCGCCCCTGGCCACAAGGCAAATGATCCTCGTTGCCCTTTGCATGGAAAACCAGCACCCACTGGTGCAGTCCCCCGGCAGTTGGCTAGTGTAGCCCTGGGGAAGGAGTGGGGTGCCCAAGGGGTCTCGGGTACTCTTCAAGTAGCTGTGAGGCCAGCCATGCCTGTTGACTGTTTGTTAGGGAACGACTTGGAGAGCTCGCCTAGGGCTAAGGTGGAGCGGAGTGCGCATTTAGAAATGTTGGGCTTGCCTGATTGGGCATGTGTGACCACCCGGTCAATGGCAGCTAAAGATGTTCAAGAGGACCTGGAGCCTGAAAGGGAGGCCCAGGTGCCTGCCAGAGAGAGAGGAGGCAGGGGGCGTGGGAAACCAGCCCCCGAAATTCCCACGGTCCAGGAGGAGGCAGACCCTGAGGGGGATGCCCTGGAGCCTACAGGGGAACAGGTAGCTGAACTGGGGGACCTGCCTGAGCTGACCCATTGGCAGCAAGAAGGAGGACCCTTCAGGGAGGAGTTCTGTGAGGAGCAGAACACATGCCCTTCTCTCGTGGGTCTGAGGCAACAAGCCACAGACCAGGCAGCAGGTGATCAGTCTGGATCACATTGGATTTACTGGGAGAATGGTCTCCTGTATTCAGAGCCTAAGGTTGCTGAGCCTGGGTCAGCCAGTGTGCTGGTGGTACCCCAGCGCTTCAGAGCCTTCCTACTGGGGTTGGCTCATGATGTACCGTTAGCAGGACATCTGGGGCAGGACAAGACCTTTGAAAGGCTTGTCACCCATTTCTATTGGCCCCAGATGCGCAGGAGTGCCGCCACTCACTGCAGGACATGTCAGACTTGCCAGACAAGTGGAAAGAGTGGGAGGAAGCACAAGGCTCCTCTCCAGCCATTCCCTGTGGTCAGCACCCCCTTTGAACGGGTGGGTATTGACATTGTGGGGCCACTGGACCCCAAGACAGCCATGGGCAACAGGTTTATCCTGGTCTTGGTGGACCATGCCACCCGGTACCCTGAAGCCATCCCTCTGAGGACAGTGACGGCCCCCGTGGTGGGACGGGCACTGATGGGAATTTTCTCACGTGTAGGATTCCCTCAAGAGGTGGTGTCTGACAGAGGTACCAACTTCGTGTCCAAGTACATGAAGTCCCTGTGGCAGGAGTGCGGTGTAACTTACAAGTTCACCACTCCTTACCACCCTCAAGGAAATGGGCTGGTTGAGAGATTCAACCGGACCCTAAAGGGCATGATTATGGGTCTGGAAGAACCCATGAGGCGTAAATGGGACGTCCTCTTACCATGCCTTTTGTTTGCATACCGGGAGGTGCCACAGAAGTCTCTAGGGTTCAGCCCCTTTGAGCTCCTCTATGGACACCCGGTGCGAGGACCTCTGAGTTTGGTCAAGGAAGGCTGGGAGCAATCTCCCAGGAAACCTCCCCAGGATGTATACAGTTACATGCTGGCCTTCAGGAACCAGACTAGGCGTTTCAGAGAGCTTGCTGAGGCAAATCTGGAAGCCAGCCAGGAGGAGATGAAGCGGTGGTACGACCAGAATGCCACTCTGGTCGAGCTTCAGCCTGGTCAGAAAGTGTGGGTCATGGCCCCTGTGGAGCCTTGTGCGCTCCAGGACAGGTGGACCGGCCCTTTCACGGTGGTGGAGCGCAAGAGTCCAGTTACCTACTTGGTGGTCTTGCAGTCTCCCAGGAACCCCTTGCGGGTCCTGCATGTGAACCGCCTAAAGCCCCACTTGGAGAGGTCCCAAGTGGGCATGCTCTTAGCCACAGATGATGGGATGGAGGAGGAGACCGAGCCTCTTCCTGACCTCCTGTCAGGCCGAGAGCAAGATGGATCAGTGGAGGGAGTAAACCTCTCTACTTCCCTCACACCTAAGCAGCAGGGTGACTGTCGCCAGCTGTTGGGACAGTTCCCTGACCTGTTCTCCCTGGTTCCTAGTGTCACTCATTGGTGCGTCCATGATGTGGACACTGGGGACAGTCTTCCTGTGAAGCACAAGGCTTACAGGGTGACTGACAGGGTCAGAGCCTGCATCAAGGAGGAGGTCTCCAAGATGTTTGCGCTAGGGGTGATTGAGTCCTCTAACAGCCCTTGGGCCAGCCCAGTGGTCTTGGTTCCAAAGGCTGCCGCGCCTGGTGCCACACCAGAACTCCGGTTCTGTGTGGACTACAGGGGACTCAATTCCGTCACCAGGACTGACGCCCACCCCATCCCCAGAGCTGATGAGCTCATAGATCGGTTAGAGGCTGCGCGGTACCTCAGCACGTTTGACTTAACGTCTGGGTACTGGCAGATCGCCTTGACTGATGGGGAAAAAGAGAGGTCAGCATTCTCCACACCAGATGGGCACTACCAGTTCCGGGTGATGCCCTTTGGGATGAAGAATGCCCCTGCCACCTTTCAGAGGTTGGTCAACCAGGTGTTGGTTGGACTGGAGGATTTCAGTGCCGCCTACCTGGATGACATCGCAGTGTTCAGTGCCAGTTGGGAGGACCATCTGCGCCACCTCTGGGAAGTGTTGATGGCGCTGCAGAGGGCAGGCCTCACAATCAAGGCAAGTAAGTGCCAGATTGGGCAGGGTTCTGTGATGTACTTGGGACACCAGGTTGGGAGCGGCCAGGTGGCGCCCTCCAACCGAAAATTGATACCATTCTGGCTTGGGAGCCCCCAAGACCCAGACAGAGGTGAGAGCCTTCCTAGGACTCACCGGGTATTACAGGAGATTCGTCAAGGGGTATGGCAGCATTGTTGCCCCCTTGACAGAGCTGACTTCCAAGAAGCAGCCCAGGAAAGTGATTTGGACTGACGCCTGTCAAAAAGCTTTTGACACCTTGAAGACTGCCATGTGCACGGCGCCTGTGCTCCAGGCACCCAACTTCTCCAATGAGTTCATTGTTCAGACGGACGCTTCAGAGCATGGTGTAGGGGCTGTTCTATCACAGATCAATGAGGAGGGCCTAGACCAACCTGTAGCCTTCATCAGTAGTAGGTTACTTCCCGGGAACAGAGATGGAGTGCTATTGAGCGTGAGGCATTTGCTGTGGTCTGGGCACTGAAGAAGCTGAGACCATACCTGTTTGGGACTCACTTCCGGGTTCAGACAGACCACAGGCCCCTCAGATGGTTGATGCAGATGAGGGGTGAGAATCCAAAGCTGTTGAGGTGGTCCATTTCCCTACAGGGGATGGACTTTACGGTGGAACACCGCCCTGGTACAGAACACGCAAATGCTGATGGTCTGTCCAGATTTTTCCGCCTTAGTGATGAGAACTCCCTAGGGGTAGGATAGTTCTCCCCACATTTCAGCTGGAGGGGACACGTGTTAGACCTGGCATCCTTGGCGTGGGTCTCCCTTCCATTTTTTCATAATGCCTCCACTGTTGTCGATATGTTTTTGCTGGACTAGATGCTCATGGGCACTTTGCCACTGCTAATCAGTGTCAAAGTGCAAGTGCTCCCTATTGTAAATTGTGATGTGAATTAGTGACTCCATGTTTGGCTTATTTGAATTACTGTCAGACCCTAGTACAGTGCACTGAGTGTGCCCAGGGCTTGTAAATCAAATGCTGCTGGTGGGCTTGCAGCACTGGTTGTGCCACCCACAGAAGTAGCTTGTAAAGTGTGTCTCAGGCCTGCCATTGCAGAGCCTGTGTGCAGTCTGTGACTGCCATGTCGACTTGGTAAGTGCACCCACCTACCAGTCCCCAAACCTTCCCTTTTCTTCATATCAGACACCCCTATGGTAGGCCTACGGACAAGGTGCATTGTAAGGATAAGGTGGGACATGCCTGGTGTGTGTGGCATGTCCTAATAGTGAATTACAGCCATTTTCGTTTTTCACTATTGCAAGGCTACCTGTTCCCCATAGGCCAGAATGGGCAGTTTGATTATAACATCTTATAATCCTAAACTGACTCAGGGAACTAGGTAGAAATTCGAGTTTAGTATGCCTGAACTCAGAATGATAAAATACATCTTTTAGTGAAGTTGGTTTTAACATTCTGTGTTTGAAAATACCACTTTTAGAAAGTGGGTATTTTCTTTCCTAACCATCCAGCCTGCCTCTGCCAGCTTGTGTATTGTGTGTCTGGTTTGTGCGTGACAGGGGCTGGGGGTGGCCACAGGAGACAGGGTGAGGCAGCCCAGGGCTGAATAGAGAGATCTGCATCCAGAGTGGAGGGAGGAGTTGCATCTGGGTCTGAATAGGGCTGTGCCTGCCTGCCACAATGCTGGCTCCACCTCCTGCCGGGCGTCTGAGTACCCTGCCCCACATACTGAAAGGAAAAGAAGGAGACATGTACACAGAGTGCTCCAAAGCTGCACATAACTGGTTTAAACTAGGCAAAGGCCTCTCTGCCTTCAAGAGAACAAAGAGAAAAGGAGTATAAGTACTGGGCCCCAAACCCAGGAACTTTAGATCACTTTTGGGAACAAGAAGAAACCTTTGCTGAGGAGCGGAACCAGGAAGAATCTGAGGAGAGACTATCCCTAAGCCTGAAGTGCTGCTTGGGGGATTGGCCTGCAGTGGTTTGCCTGACTGCCAAAGAAAGGAGAAAGGAACTTTTGCTTTGCTGTGACTTTCATCAACTTGTGAAGGATCTCCAAGGGCTTGGAAGAGAGCTTGCCCCCTGATCGAAGTCCCAGGACCATTGGACTTCACCCCCTTTGTGAATTGCTGCTGGAAACTCTGTTTCAGTGGCTATAGAGGTAGGGAGCTGTGACCGACTCTCCCGACCGGCTCGGTGTCCTGTTGGCACCGCATCGAGCAACGCCTGCATCTTGCAACGCACGGCCTTGGTCTCACTGACTCCGTCAACGAGCCACTGCCTGCACCGTAACCTGTGAGCACCGCACCTTGCAATGCCTCGCTACACCGAATCCATCTGGTCCGACCGACACGGTCACTGTTGCTGAGTTCGAGTCCTGTGACCGCACCGGAGTTGGGCACCGCTCGCACGCTTCGCGTCGCACCGCCCGACTCGCACCGCTGTCCGGACTGATCGACGCCAGCTCCTGAATAATGCTCCGTCGCCGCACCGCAACCTGCCAGCACCGCATCGAAGCACCATCTCGCCTGCAACGCACGGCCTTGGTCTCACCGACTCTGTCTCGACGACGTCAACGAGCCGCTGCCTGCACCGCCTCGAGGGACAACGTGTCCTGCAACTCTTCCATTTGGCAACGCAACCGCGACGAACGGCCATCCGGCTCGCACGCCTGTGCCTGCCGCTTCAAATAAAAGGTACTGTGACCGAGTCCGTCTACGCTGTGTTGGCCCGTCTCGACGCGGTCAGCTGGATTTGATAGACTCTGTTTGTTCTTTACATCGCAGTAGCCGGAGAAGGCTACCGACTCGCACAGAACCTTGATTTAAGCATTTTTAACCAGAACTCTTGATTTTTGTCAGTATTGTGGATTATTTTTGTCGTTTATGGTCTTGTGGTAATTCTATATAAAATATTCTTATTTTTTTAAATATACAAACTGTGTGGTGTCCATTTGTAGTGTTGTCACTTGATTACTGTATGTGTTCACAAATGCTTTATACACTGCCTCTGAGATAAGCCTGTCTGCTCGTGCCAAGCTACCAAGAGGGTGAGCAGGGGTTATTTTAGGAGTGTACCTACTTTCCCTGACTAGACTCAAGGGTCCCTATTTGGACAAAGGTACCTACCTCTGCCAACTAGAGACCCCCAAATCTAACAATTCCCAAGCAAACAATCCACAGGCATGGCAGGGCACACAGCTATGCCAACAGAACTAGAGACGACCCCCCATTCAAAGTGAACCAGAGCCACCAGGTAGGTGCTCTCACAGTCATCTGCTACTAAAACCTTTGTGAACTCTATTAGTTATCATCTGCTTTGAGGACACTAGATGACAGCTGACAGTAGTTATACTATCTCCTGTGTCCCTCAGAGCTTCCATACTCTTTCCATTGATGGTGACCCATTGCCAGTACTGCACGTATTTGAAGGTATGTGAACATTGGGCACATCTCTCTGTCACCCAGGCATACTAGGGTACCCTCAGCTGTCTCTCCCAAACTAACTGGGCCCATCTCCTCGCCAAGAGCTACACTAGCCGACGCCGGTAACTTCCCACCAGTGTGGGACTGGGCCCTTTTATGGCACTTGGGCTCACCCTTTGAGTGCTCTAATCTGTAGCACTCATAGCACTTGTCCCCAAATGCAGGTTTCTTGTGGTCAGTTTGGGACTGGGACCCTCCACTTGAGAACCATTTTAGGTTCCTTGAGAGAACTCCTTCTTGTTTTTATCTCTCCCCCTCCTTCTTCTTGTGGGAACCCTGACCACCCTTTTGGAAGTTCCCCCAGATACCTTCTTGGACATTCTGGTACTGACCCAGTGGTCTGCCACCTTAGCAAGCTCCCAGGGCTCAGTGGGCTTACTGTCCACTAGGTACCGGGGCAGCTCTGTAAAACAAGTATTGAGCATGTGCTCCTTCAAGATTAAGTTGCACAGTTCAATATAAGTGCCATGTTTGCTGGCTCTCACCCAGCCATACAGTGTCTTGTTGGAGTAGTCTAAAAAATCCAACAAATACTGGTTTAGTAATTTGTGGCTATCTCTGAACCTCTGGTGGTACTTCTCAGGGGTTAACCCAGATCTGGAGACACATATAGCTTTCATATTTTATGGGGATGTACTTGGTCTGGTCACTAACCTCTTGTGTAAGAAGTGTATCCTCCCCACTGTTGGCATGTGTGTACATCAGCTATCCCCCAGTACTCCACTGTCTATCCTCCGGACTATCTTTTAGGGAGAAAAACAGTTGTCTATGTCATCTCCCACCACATAACTAGGCACCATGTCTTGTGGTAAGCAGGCCCTCACCTCTCCATGGGACACCACAGGTATGCTGCCACCATCACTGCTGGACTCCAAAGTTTGCCTGGCCTTGAGCACCAGTTCATTCATATTCATTTCATACTCCAGCAGCAGTTTCTTTTCAGTCAAGGCCCACTCAGCCTCAGCATTCCTTTCCTCTGCTTCCAGCTTCATCTTGGCTAGCTGCAGTTTGAGCACCCTCTCAATCAATCAATCAAGTAGATTTATATAGGGGGGCTAATCACATGAGAGGGTATCCAGGCTCTTGAGGGTCATGATGGTTCAGGTGACTCAGTCGAGCAGCCAGGTCTTGAGTGCTCTCTGGAATTACAGTAGAGAGGTGGAGGTCAGTAGCTGCAGAGGAAGGTCATTCCAGGTTTTAGCCGCGAGGTAGGAGAGGGAGCATCATTCGCTGTTGCTTCAATGGATGTAGCGGGTATAGGCAAGTTAGAGGGAGGTGGAGCGTAGTTGTCTGCTAGGGTGGAATAAATTGGTTGATGTAGGCTGGTCCTTGGTTGTGTAGGGTTTTGTAGGCATGGATCATCAGCTTGAATAGGGTTGCTTCTGTATGGGGAGCCAGTGGAGTTTTCTGAGGTGGGGGTGATGTAGGTTCTTCTGGGGAGATCGAAGACAAGTCTGGCAGCGGAGATCTGTATGGTCTGGAGTCTCTTCAGAAAAATGTTTGGTGATCTCACCGTAGAGTGCATTGCCGTAGTCTAATTGGCTGGTGATTAGGACCTGAGTGATGGTACGCCTGGTGTCAAGAGGGAGCCACTCGAAGACTTTACGTAGCATGCAAAGTGTGCGAAAGCAGGCAGAGCAAACTGCATTGATCTTGGACTTCAGGGTCAGTTTGCTGTCCAGAATTATGCAGAGCTTTCTGGTGTGGTAGGTCGGTTTGGCCACCAGGAGTTGTTCCAAGGGGTGGTGTTGATGCCGAAGATCAGCACTTCCATTTTGTCTATGTTGAGATTCAGGCAGTTGTCCTTCATCCAGTTTCCAACGCTCGTAATGCACCTGTGGAAGTTGTTTCTTGTGCTGGCAGGATCTTCTGAAGGAGAGAGAGGATAAGTTGGGTGTCAACTGCCTAGGAAATGATGTTCAGTCCATAGGATCTGACGATGTTGGCCAAGGGGGTCATGTAAGTGTTGAAGAGGGTGGGGCTGGGAGAGGATCCTTGAAAGACAGCGCAGATGACGTCCTTGGTTTGGAGGTGAGTGGAGGTAAGCAGACCTTCTGCGTTTTTATGGTGAGGAGAATATAATCCACTTCAGGGTGTTTCCTTTGATACTGATATGATGCAGTGTTCTGATCAGGGTGTGATAAGATATGGTGTCAAAGGTTGCTGAGAGGATGAGGATGAGCAGAGCTGCTGTTACTCCCCGGTCGTGAAGGGCTCTGATGTCATCAGTGACTTCGATTAAAGCAGACTCGGTGCTGTGGTTGGCACAATATCCAGATTGGGAGGTATCTAGGAGAAGGTTATGCTCCAGATATTTAGTGAGTTGTCGATTGGCTGACGGGGAAAGGGAGAAGGGAGATGGGGCGGTAGTTTTTGAGTTCACTCGGGGTGGCAGATGGTTTTTTGAGGACGGGTTTGATTTATACATGTTTCCAGTATTCGGGAAAGGCAGCTGTGGCAAGTGAGGAGTTGAAGAAGGTGGTCAACTCCCTGATGATCCTGAGGCTTCTGAGGTTTAAAATGTGTTGCTGGCAGAGGTCCTTGGGGTCTCCTCTCCACCTTCCTGTCCTCCAGCTCCTCTATGGACTGCCCCGAGCAGACACATTGCTCCCTGCCCCCTTATGGGCAGCCTCCGGTGATGTGTTGTGCTCCTCCGTCAGCTCTGGACTCAGGTTTGGGTTCTCCTCCTCCTCATCATTCAGGTTTTCTCCCTTGTCAGGGTAAAACTCCTCTGTGGTGGCCTGCCAGCTCTGCGCTTCCTCATTTTTCTAAGGTCTATCTGGAGGTCCAACTTTGTGGCCTTCTTGCTTGCCTTTAGCCCCCTTTTTTTGCAGAGTCTCTGCAGCTCAGCCGCACTGAGGGTGTTGATGTTGACCAGCTCTAGCTGCAATCAAGGGTGATAGGGTACTTACATTTAGAAAAAGAAGAAAACAGCCAATAGAAAACTAAGAATAATTTAAAAAGAGATTAACTCTGGTGTCAAACTACCTTTATGGGATTTTTGTGTTATACAAATCACTGTCTGGTACTGCACAAACACGAGTAGTGGACCACACCACTGATCATCAATATGGAAAATTGGGTTGTTGGTTGAGTGTTTCCTGCCCAGGAGAGTGCAGGCAAGGAATATGGAATGTTTTCCCTTCTCGCACTTTCCCAGGCAGGGAACACAGCTTTGTTCCTGGCTACCACCAGCGATACAATGGGAGATAGCTGGGGAGCCGGCAGGGGCAGCAGGAGCCTTGGGTATCCCTGCTGAAGCCCCGAACTTAAATAAAATAAGGTGTGGGTGCTCATGGAGGGCACTGGGGCAGCCACTGTAAAAAAGTGTTGCCAGCTCCTGCTGGCACCCAGTATGGGTGCTGGCTGGGGAAGCAGCAGGGGCCAACAGGCCTTGGGGCTACCCCCACAGCTCCTAACATGTGCCATGTTGTGGGTGCACTAAGTAGACCTGGGACACCTATAAAAAAGAAACACCCCAAAAAATTATAAATGAGCGTCAGGAGACACTCATTTTTGTATTCATTGCTCCATGCGAGGAGCGCCCCATAATGCCCTGTGTTTTTTTAATTATATATTTTCTTCCTGGTTGTGCTCCTAGAAGGGGCAGGGGCACCAACAATCATTTTTAGGTCTCGCCTAGCGATGCAGCGCAAAGCGCTGCTCGCTATGCGAGATCTATTGTTGCCGACTTTTGCTCCGATGCGGGACAGGAGATGTGCACGCGCATGGTGCGAGCAGGAGTTGTAATAGCGCCGCAAGCCGTACGCGTGCACATCAACTGTCTGTGCCGAAACTTAACAGACAGGAGATGTGCACGCGTTCGGCTCGCGGCGTTATCACAACGCCTGCTCGCACCATACGCGTGCACATCTCCTGTCCAGGCAGCCGATGCGCACGCTCACGGCGTGTCTTCAGCGTCGTGGTACGGGCTGGAGGCGCCCTTCCGAGAGGAGCACGAGCGGCGGATTCTGCCAACATGGAAAGTTCTGGAGAGGCGCTGCCAGAATCCACGTCAGCGAAATGCTGTGGGTTGAGGTAAACCGGCCCGTCCTTGGCGCTGACACAGGGTCCTGGTGACACAGAGCAGTCCCGGTGAGGGGTAGGTGGCAAACTCAGAGGCCTGCCACACCGCGGACAGCGCGCAGTGTGGGATGTGAGTGGCACCGGCTGCCAAAGCAAAGCATGCCTGTGGGAGCACGAGGGCCTGGCCGGAAGTGAGCTGAGGGTCCATTCGAGCCTTTAATTCCCTGTGGGAAGGATGGAGCAGATTGCTGCTTCCGATGGCGAGCCCTGAGGTTGTGCGTGTTGTTTTGGTAGTACACAACTGAAGACGTCTGGGCCTAGGGAATGTTTGTCCCCTCGGTTAATTTAGCTTCAAAGAAGTATCTGCACTCTTGTTTTAATAGCTGTGACATTGTTGTGCTTCGAAATACTTCTGGGGAGTGTTAAATTGTGTTTGCACATTATTATCAAATATATCACGCTCATGCTGTTCTGCATGCGTCTTCAGCCATCTCCAATCGGTGCACATTCAAACAGATGCTCAAATTTAACAGCCCCTGGAAGCTTGCCTTGTTTTTAAATGCTTCTATCGATATAGATGCAGCTACACGCTGCACTCCGTGCGGGGCCCTCCCCAGGCATTACCTCATGTTCTTAAAAAAATGCTTTTCTCAACATACATGCAGCTACGCGCTGCACTTCGTGCTGTAGGGCACAGCACGAAGTGCAGCGCGTAGCTGCATGTATGTCGAGAAAACATTTTGGGGACTCCGCCGCCATTCACAGCACTCCGTGCTGTGCTCTTCTCCACCATTACGTCATATCGTATTTTTAAATGCTTTTCTCCACATAGATGCAGCCACGCGCTGCACTGCGTGCAGTGCCCTACTCCGTGCAGTGCCCTCCCCCACCATTACCTCATGTTGCGGTTTAAAAAAAAATGCTTCCGTTGACATAGCTGCAACTACGCGCTGCACTCAGTGCTCAATTATATAGCTGCGGTTAGCCAATTTCTTAAAAACGATGTGCCATGCCGTGATCAAGCACATCGTTTATCTGACTATTCTGTGCAAAAGAGCAGCACTGTAATATTGGCTAACTCCTCATATTGTACTCTCTATATGTAGGGGGTGGCTTAACGGCTAGGGCGGCCGACTGTGAAGCGGGTTAGATTCTGGTGGGAGGCTCAATCATCCTGGGATTCTGGGCGAATACTTAATCCCATATCAATTAATTATCTAATTCCAGTTGCTAATGCAAAGACATGTGTGAGTTAGGGGATGAGGCGCCCACGAAGCACCCCTTGCCGCTGCCAGGATTAACTCTTTTGTCACTATAACCCCGTTGCATTCTGGGTCTTGTAGTTTCTGTCCGTAAGACACGCGGACCGGACGCGCCCGCCCTGACAGAGAGTTAACTAAAGTCAGGGCCAGCTGAGGGGGCGAGTTTGTGACCACTTGGGCATATGCCCCTCTTCTGTCCCATTACCCTTGGACTTTAACCCCTGGTGCCCCTACATATGTCACCTATGGCCCTAGCCTTACTTCAAACCATGGCTGGAAACGAAACATAGTTAAGTAAGTTGCCAAAGAGCTCCACCATTTTCCCCTTGGAGAAGAGAGCCTGGGTGACTCCGCCTTTCATCCGTGTGGAGGAGAGTCAGGGTGACTCCACCTTTATCCGTGTGGAGGAGAGTCAGGGTGACTCCACCTTTTCCCTATGAAGGAGAGGGCCACGGTGACTTCACGTTTTATCCGTGTGGATGACAGCGCCAAGGTGACTACACCTTTAATCCTTATAAAGGGTAGAGTCTGGGTGACTGGCTGCACCTTTTATTTGTTTGCAGGAGAGTCTGGGTGATTGTACTTTTTATCCATGTGGAGGAGAAAGTTCGAGTGTGCTCCTGCACACAACACACGCCCCCGCACTCCCTGGCAGTGTCATCACGGGAGTTTAAACCCTACAATGGCCCTGTCCTCGGGAACTGAACATAGCTTGAAAATAGAGCAGGTGAAAAAAAACACAACTCCTCTCCCGGATCCGGTGCGTAAAGCGCGGCGCACAGGCACCATCTCCCTGGTTGTGACATCTATAAACCACAACATAACACTCCCACTGCTGGCTGCTTCACGAAGGGGGAAAAAAAAAAAACAATAACATTTTCAATGCCAATAGCTCAAAACAATGTCATTGCGAGACCTATTGCATTGTAAATGCTTGTTTATAATGTTTTGGAGTGCTGCAGGAAGCACAGCAGCCCTTCAGCAACATTGAAAAATGCACACTAAGTGGCCGATTCCGATCTCGGCCGGAATCTCACCGAACGGGATTCGCCCGGGAAAAATACGAGCCGTGCGCGTTTTTACCGACTGACTCGTACAGCTATCCGAACGAGCTAGTACGATGAGAATGTACGCGTTGATTCCGACCGACTCGTTTCCGGGTCTGAACCGCTCCGACCGACCCGTACGGACACGACTCGCACCACGCAATAGAGACGTTACCCGACCGAGCAAGTAAGATGCGCGCTTCGAACAGCCCGACCGACTTGTACCGTCCGGCTCCAAAGAGCTGTCGGAGCCGGACTTCGGGGGTCCGTGTCGGACCCCCCTTCACCCGTAGCCTTGCGAGTCACACACAGGGGGGACCCATGGGTCCCCCCTACACATGCATGTACGGTGCGGGTTGCACCGACGCGTACCCGCTGTAGGGGGCACCCTTGTTCGGGACGTACCCATTCAGTCAATGGGAGCCCGTGTACGTGTCATACGACCGGCTCCCATTGACTTCTATGGGAATCCGACCGAATCGAGTCCGGCAGCATACGGCCGCATCGTACTCGTTCGGTCGGACTGCAGGAGTCCGGTTCGGTCGGAAATCTCTCCGGGTCCGGCTCGGTCTGAGAGATTTCCGTCCCAGATCGGAATCGGCCCCTAAGTCTCCTGGGTCATTGAATCCCTAACCTCAGGAGAGCTTACTATATTTCTTAAAGCACTCCAAGCTAGGGCTCTATGCTCTTCAGCTGGAGTACAGGGACCTCTTGTGGTTGGTTCTATGGGTGCACTTTGTGGCCTTAAAAATGATTAAAAAAGACTCAAAGACAGGTGTAATGTTTTTTAAATGCTTTATTGCAAATATTTTGAGACAATCACTGTTATTAAACATTGTAATGTGTAAATTTCTGAAACATACATTTAATTATAATTATTGTGGACTTTTTGACAAAACCAATATGTCTTCTATGATATATGCTGATCCCTTGATAAAGCCAACAGGCTAAGCCACTTTTTATATTTTGGAATTTTGAGGCTTTGACAAAGCCAATTGGTCTGCTTTACCTAAAGGATACCCTTTATTTTATTACATTACATTGTCAGCTGTGGGTGCCTGTGGGGGGAGGGAGGCTGGAGCCAACCCCATGCCATGCAGAGCAATGGACATCTGACTTTACATTTAAAAAAACATCGAAATTCACTGCAAAAGCTAAGGTTAAAGTGATGTTCTAGTTCAGCTTGGTAATCCATCATTTTGACAAATTCCTCAAATAAGGAAAGTTGACCTGATGGTAACAGGCTGGCAAACCTTCATTTTTGCGAAAACATAAAATAAATATGTTTTCCAATGACAGTTTAATTTTTTTTAATTGTAAATGTAGAGAAAGAAAAGAACAGAGTGCCAAAGAGGTAAGATTGGAAAATGGGTGGGTATACAGTTCAGGGGTAGCGTACAGGAGGTTTGCAAAAAAAATAATAATAATAGCAGGAGTGATAGTAAGGGGGCTGTAAAAAAATGGGAATAAAGTGAGAGGGGGAATAAACAGTTTTCTAAAAATGGATACGGGGAGTAAGGTTTGGTAAGGAGTTTGTGACAAAATGGGAGTAAAGAGGAGGGGTAAGTGGATTTATAATAAAAGGAAGTAAAGCGGGAGGGGGGAATAAGCTTTTCTTTTTAAAAGGGAGTAAAGCAGGAGCAGGAGTAAGGGGGTTGTTAAAACGTGAATCAAGTGAAAGAGGGAGAAGAAGTTTGTAAAAACTGAGTAAAGTGGGAGGGGGAATAAAGGGTTTGAAAAATAAGCACATTAAATCTGGAAGGGGAATAAAGTAGGAAGAAAGTAGAGTTTTCAAAAAATAAATGAAGCAAAGTGTGAATGAGAATAAGGGGGTTGTAAAAAAAATGGACCCCTTCTTAAAGCCACAAAATGAAAATGAAACATACAAGAAACAAATATTGCTTCAGGAACAGCTTTCACCTGGTTGGATTCATCAACCTGGTGAAAACAATTCTAAAAGAGAAATTTGTCAACAATAATCTGACTAAATACATTTGTAAGAACCATTTTCCACATGTTGGGTTTTTGTTGAGTTCACATACAACACTCAACTCTAGTAAAGATGCCTAGTATTAAGGTTAGAAATCTGCTACCACCTTAGAGTCAACATCCATTTTCATGATGGTATATGGCCTGTAAGAAATTGGGTTGCTGGTTGAGGGAGGTAAAACCTTAATTAAGCAGAAACCACAATCCTTGTCAGGGTGAAGTCACAAGCAAACCCTTAATTAACCTGTGCTGAACCCCTGGTACCTTGGCACAGAACAATCAGGCTTAACTTAGAGGCAATATGTAAAGTACTTGTGCAACTCTTCAAACAGTAACACAGTGAAAACACACCCCAAAAGGATCCCACACTAGATTTAGAAAGATAGACTAATCTTTAAAAAATAAAAAAGACCAAAATGACAAACATCCAATCAGTAGAACCGGAGAAATGAGGGTTTAAATATTTCAATAAATACAGAGTCAAAAAGCACAAACCACCCATTATGGATATCTGGTTGCGCCGGACCGAGACAAACTCATAAGTTCAAGCCGACCACAATGGAGTGTGGGCCAGCTACATGGATCCAGTGAGGCCGACTGAACAGGAGTACCTTAAATCCTTGTTTGCGGAGCGTTGGGAGGTACCACCCTGAGGATGCGTTGCGGATCTGAGGAGATGCATCAGTTCTGAGGAGCTGCAGAGCTACGATGTGAGGTCCTGCATCGTTGTTGAGGATCCGGTGGATGAGAGATTTATGATGTGAGGATCTGCATCAGTAAAGCTTTGCACAGCAGCGGTTTCAATGTGGGCTGCAAGGTCGAAGCGGAGTCCTTTGCTTCAAGAACCCTCGCAGCAGAGGTGATGTGTCAGTTCTGCTCAGGATTGCGCCACTTCACAGAGCGCAGAGGAGATTCATCGGTTTTGGCTTAGCCCACAGCTGGAGAAGCACCTTAAGGCCCACTTCCATGGGTCCAGGACTGGGGCGGCACCCCTTGGCAGGGTAGGACTCACAGTTGGCAGAGTCCAGGTCCTGGGTTCAAAGTTGTTAAAGCCTTCTGTACCCAAGGCTCTAATCAGGAGGCCAGACAACTAGCCCAAGGAGTCAATTTTGGGGTCCTGGGTTCAACAAATGCAGGTCCAGTCTTTCTCACCCAGGCAAGAGGGCAGCACAGCATTGCAGCAGTTCCTTCAATGCAGTAGTCCAGCAGAGTGACAGTCATTTCAGCAGCACTGCCGTCCTTCTTCCTGGCAGAGTATCCACAGGTCCAGAAATGTATTGAAGAGGTGGTGTCTGAGGTCCAATATTTATACTTGGTGCCCTTCCTCTAGAAGGTGCGGGAAGCTTCTAGAAATTCTCTTTGAAGTGCACAAGCTTTCTACCTTTCCTGCTTTGACTCCAGACAAGCTACAGGGGTTATGCAACCCTTTGTATGGAGGCAGGACACATCCTATTCATCTGTACAGAGGGCCATGCCCTGCTCCGCACTCTCATCCTGCCAGTAATGGCCCATCCAGGTACAACTAAACTATCTATTGTGTGGCAGTCTAGGAGGACTACTAAAAGCCCAACTGTCAGCTACACCCAGTCATGTGTCTCAGAGATAGGCTACAAATGGCTGACGCAAGAAATTGCAGTTTAAGAGTTGGACTTTGCCATAAGAGAGGATTTTTCATTACAATTCCAAAGACAACAAACATGAACTGATTACCTGTTCCCACTTTGAAGTTACAGCGTATTAAATGTAATAAGATAGCTCCAATGTTATCCTATGGGAGAGGTAGGCCTTACATTAGTGAAAAGCGAATTTAAGAGTTTTTCACTACCAGGAAATGTAACATTTAAAAGTAAATGTCCAACTTTTTAAATACACTGCACCCTGAACTGGTCTGTTCAGAGCTTAGAGTAGAGGTGACATAAGTATTAAAAAAAGAAGGTTTTGGGCAGGCAAAACTTTTAGCCTGGCCAAAACAATCAGGATGCTTGTTTCCGGTCCAGGGAAGACATGGCTTCGCAGTTCGGGCTAAACTGTTCCCATGAGGCACAGGGTCAAGACTGATTTGCATATAGCTGTGTCTGAACTGGGGCGGCGAAGTGAGCTAAAGAACGATGATGGATTCAACCCAGATCTGTGACTGGGGGTGAGTGTCTGAAAAGTTTCAGCGCTCCGTCCATCATCTCCTTGTGTTTGCAAAACTTTTTTTTTGCCAGGTCGAAATGGCAGTTTAAAACTGCACACACAGGCTGCAATGGCAGACCTGAGACATGTTTAAAGGGCTACTTAAGTGAGTGGCACAATCTATGCTGCAGGTCCACAAGTAGCATTACATTGTCAGGCCCTGGATACATGTAGTACCACTTGACTAGGGGCCTACAAGCAAATTAAATATGCCAATTGCGGCTAAGCCATTGTTACCATGGTTTAAGGAGTGAGTACATGCACCTTAGCACTGGTTAGCAGTGGTAAAGTGTGCTGAGTCTAAAGGCCAGCAAAAAACAGGATAAGCAAAAATAAGGGGAGGAAGGCAAAAAGTTTGGGGAAGACCCCCGAAGTCTGACAGGTCAAACACGGCCTTACCTGTAGTTAACCTTTCTGTCAGTGCCACGGCTCAAAACATCTTTCTTTGGGCAACATTGTTATGTCCGCTAGGCTTACAGTAGCTTCTGGTGTTGCTGGGAGTTGTTGGAGACATTATTGAAGCAATTTCAGTGTCAGTAAACAGCACTGCTTATTCTTTTTCCTGTTCATGAAATCTTTCTGTTCATTCTCTATATCCGGGGAGTAGTTTTGAACACTTACCCTGCTGATTAATATGCTGCTGCTGTGGTTACTGCTGTGCCTATCAGTTCTGGGTACATGTCTGGACATGCACGGGTGAAATATTTGAAACAGAGTCCAGTGAGAAGGTCACTGTTCCAGTACCAGTCACTGCTTTACTATGCGAACAGTACACGGGAAAAACATTCTCCTGGTTAGTCCGTCCTCCCCTCTTTCTCCCCCCCTGTCTCCTTCCCCTTCCCCCCTTCTCTCCCACCCTCCCCCTCCTAGTTCTCCTTTTCCATTCTCCTGTTTTCTCTGCCCCTCTCATACCACAATTATCGCCTTTCCAGTAGGACATAGCTCTTCCTCTACTCATTATGTTGCTTGTTGTGCAACAATAGAAGACAACCGCTTTCAATGTAGGCTGAATGTGTAGGAGACCTGGCTATCAATATCAGCTGCCTGTCATATGTTTAACACTGTGGTTTAAGTTGTTAACCTTCAAAAAAAGGATTGACAAAGAAAAACATTCTCCTCCAGAGATGTGCATAGAGAGTAGAATCTATCGAGCAGCATCTGATATTTCTGGAATGTATCCTCTCTGCAGCACAGATAACAGAAAAACATGAAGGTGTAACTTACAACAGCAGGTCACAAATAGAATCCCGCGTGAACAAATGCACAGCTGCAATGCAAACGACGGCACCAAATCTACAAGATTCACAGTGCTGGCGCTCAAAGGGTAGATAATGGTGCCTCACCTGGAACTTGTACTTGAGGGACACCCTTAAATATGAATTCCTATGAAATAAACACAATAACAACAGTCAAAAGGTATTTCGTTGAAAGTACACATGTGAAGGAATATAATGCCATTTTGCAGTTGTCCATTGTTTGCGCCTGGTTTGATTTGGTGTTAGAACAGACTAACCACATGAGAATGGGTTCCTGTGCACAGAGACGACAATACACTATCAGGGGCACACAATTACTATAAATGCAGTAAACAAACCAGCCAACATTTACCACTTTAAAATGGCCGCCACACTATAGTACAAAAAACCATGGGAGTATCCGACGTGGAAACACCACTCTAAGATGGCCGCCATTTCCAACTAGGAACAGACTCCCACCTTTTTGGTTAGAGACGTCCCACTTTAGAAAGCAGCGACGGACTATAAAAATAGATCAGCAACTGACAACTTCACTTCCCGGACCCGGTAGATGTGGGTAGGTCGACTCGATACGTGACAACAGCACAAAAGTGAGTATTGCCAATGCGCGCGCTGTTTCCTTGCCATACAGACACTGAGAATGGTAGTTATAAATAGTTATAAATAGATAATCCCTCTAGTTTTCACCTATACCACCATCCTGAGCTATTGGCTGTCCCCCTTGATGGTGATTTAGATATACATTCTGTGAACCACGAGCCCGATGAGAGTGAGGTGTGTGGACAAAAAAGATGTTCTCAATACAACAAGCTCCCCTGAAATATAATTGCATAAGTCATGAACCCATTATGAATGAGTATGTAGACTATGAATTGAGGTGTTCAAGGCAACTAGATTTTTATAAGCAGTATGACTGACCTTTGCACCATCCATGCTCTCTCCTAATTGACCTCGTGTAGCTCGTGAGGAACTCCTCCTAGTTTGACCTAACGGGTACTGATGCCGCCTGGTTAGCTTACAACAATGGGTGAGTCCAAACGATATTTACCTGCTGCAGTACACTTGTGCCACTATGGTTGTAGTTCACACTAGCTCACTGTGGGCACTCATCGTAGTAACACAGTTGTTTTTACAATGTTTTTAATTCTCTAAACTTTGGCTTTCACAATTCACTGACAGAAAACTAAATTTGAGTCACAAGGGAAATGATACTGTATGCATATTCGAATGTGTACCATTAATACCAATGTCACCCTTCTCTCCCCACACAGGTAGGACCAGGTCTGACAGGTACACAATTTACGTAGTTACCTGGTTGATGTGAGTATGTTGCCACGTCGCCAATTTTAAGTGTAGATAGTTTCCACAATATAGGTCCTGATGAATCGCTTGTAGACTATTACAGTGAGCGAGAAACATGTTGACCTCATTTGCACCAATAGCGACGCTTAGACCTAAGACATAATACTTAGCCAAGCACCGCATTGTTTATATTTTTAACTAGGGTAGGAGACCCACTGATTAAAAATTGTCTTCACGGATACTCCAAACCTTATTTTAAATCACACATATACATCTACACAGTTCTGGCCCCTCACCCCCACTTCACCATACGGCTATTGGAAAAAGATCTCCGCCAAAGTGCCCCTACTACAGGGAGCCCGTTGGGTATTGCACCGCCGACCCGACGAGGAGCAGCCCAGATGATGAAGCATGACACCCAATTGGGTGTGTGAGGGCATTACAATCCAATAAATGGACTCCCAACTCTGAACCCAAACGTTCAGGGTGGGTCAATTTCCCTTGTTCGTACACTCTTGAGGAACAGCATAACCTTCTTCTTCTAATACTCCCATACTTTACACCATACCCAAGATTCACAAGAATCTTGGGCAACCACTAGGACGCCCGATTGTCTCGGGGATAGATTCCATTCTAGAACCTCTGTCTAAATTCGCAGATGCGTTTCTCCGTCCTCTGGTCCAAGCCAAAGGAACCTACTTGAGAGACACCAAGGCGGTCCTGCAACTACTCCAGGATATTGAGTTTGACCAGGAGAAGAACCTCCTCATCGGACTCGATGTGGAGAGCCTGTATACGAGTCTCCCACACGATGAGACACTGACCATTATTGAGGAAGTATTATTCTCCACCGAATGGGAATATCAAACACCACGGAATGTGGTGATGGAGTGCGTATCGTGAGCACTCACGAGGAATTACTTCATGTATGAGGACACCTTCTACCAACAGAAACACGGGACCAGCATGGGGAGCACTTTTGCTCCCAGCATAGCTGGTCTCTACGTGTACCACCTAGAGACAAAGAAAATCCTGAACGCCAGCAACCCCTTCTTCCGTCATATAAAAACTTGGAGATGGTACATCGATGATGTCCTAGTAATATGGTAAGGGGACATCCCGTCTACGGAAGCCTTCATGATTTGGATAAATCAGCAGAACAATTTTCTAAAATTCACGAGCACAACCTCACGAGACAACCTGGTTTTTCTGGACCTCAACATATATCCAGATGAAGGGACGCTGAAAACGACGACACACTTTAAAGCAACAGCAAAGAACTGCTTACTTCTGTATAACAGCTTTCATCCTCGCCATCTCAGGGAGAATCTTCCCTACGGACAATTCCTCCGCCTCCGGAGAAATTGTACGAAACTACAGGATTTCAGGAGCCAAGCATCCGACCTGCAAACTAAACTTTTGAAACGAAATTACCCCAAAAGATTCATCGACAAGGCTATGAAGAGGGCAAGAAACAATAACAGGGACTCCCTGTTGGAGGACAGAGTTACCCTTGAGCAGGAAGAAAGACCTATCTGTGTTACCACGTTTAACACACATTCAAACCAGATCACGAAAATTGTTAACAGGCACTGGAGACTCCTTAACTGCTGCCAACTGAATATCCCTAAACCCATGTTTGCACACAGGAGAGGAAGAAATTTGAAGGACATGCTCATCCACACTAGACCAAGGATAACTCCACCAACAAGACCAACAGGCCAACTACTACCACCAGTGCAGGGTCATCACCCATGTGGCAACTGCAGTACATGCCACCTAACCTGCAGGAGCAAGCACATAAAATTCAGAAATGGTAGCGAGTGGGAACAAAGAGGTTTTACGAATTGCAACAGCAAGAATGTTGTGTATATGATCACCTGCCCGTGTGGCCTGGAGTAATAAGAATGACCACCAGACCCATCAAGGTTCGCATTGGGGAGCACAGGAGCAACATTCGCATGCGGGAGAAGCACAACCAAGATGTCGACCCACTACCTGACCACCAAACA
Source organism: Calotriton arnoldi (assembly GCA_963921515.1). Classification (NCBI taxonomy): domain Eukaryota; kingdom Metazoa; phylum Chordata; class Amphibia; order Caudata; family Salamandridae; genus Calotriton; species Calotriton arnoldi. The sequence continues at coordinate 125,329 of CAWUFW010014064.1, forward strand.
CGGGGTGGAGGACCTGAAATGGACCGCAATTGAACAACTGGATGGCAAGAGCGGCCTATTTGAAAAAGAACAGCTGTGGGTGTTCCGCCTTGGAACGCACACCAGAGGGCTCAATGACGATATACCATGGAACCAGTTCTCCTGAAGAAATTTCCGGTTCCTAGTTTACATATGAACGTACACTGCCACGTACGCTAAAATATAGCCTAGAGGTTTTCCATTTTTCTTTTTTCTTCCTCTTGCGACCTACCCAATCACCTCATTCTGGAGAAACACAAGAGCTGTGTTGTAGGCCGTTGGGAACTACACAACCCCCGGCATCAATAACTGACCCCAGGGTACCCGACCGCTGGCATCAGTAACTACCCCCAGGCACTAATAAATATGGCACGAGGACCTTGATAGAACACGCACAACCAACACAGTGTACTCCCAACCCTTGCTGATCATAAATGAGGCCTGGGCAAGATACGTGTCTTCATTTTTTTGCTGATCATGCGACTGGAATAAATAACCCTGTCATCTAATAAAGCAAGGGACCTCTGTCAAGTATACTAATACTTCCCTTTGGAACCATATCCGTATCTTATTTTTTTTAAGTTTTCGACACTTGAGGGGGTAAGGCCAATGATGCGCCAACTCCGATTCAGGTGACCACGTACCGTCCATAGTTTATTAAGTCTGGCATGACCGATTTCCTTTATTTTAGCACGATACACAATTCAGGTTGGCAGTCTAGTCTCAATCGAGCACGACGTCAACCTCACTATGTTTGTATCACTTCCGGGTCAATACTTGGATGCACAACGTGAGGCGGACATCATAGGTTGGCGCATTAGCGTACAGCGACCCAGTGGTTGGCGCTTTCGCGTACAACGACCAAACGGGTTTCTGGGATACCTTCCGGGACAATACTTGGATGCACGATGTGACGGCAGTCACGAGGGGTGACACCAGAGGTTGGCGCACTAGCATACATGGACCAAGGGGATTCTGGGATACCTTCCGGTTGAGGACAGGTGTAACACCTTACACCCGTAATCACCGGCGGGAACAATAATTAATGGTCCTACTTAAGGACCCCCCTGACTCAGCTCCATTGTTCAGCGGAGCTGCGGGGAGGCCAGACACGGCGGGGCAGTGTCCCAGGAGCAGTGAGTACGGCATAGCCAGGGAGCAATCTTGATATAGAGTAGGTCTCTGACCGACACAACTACTTTAAAACAAATTGCCTATTCGTCTTGCCTACTCTCTAGATTGCAACTACAGGCCCCCCTCCCACCCGTAACAGGCTCATGGGGCATTTTTCCATTTACGATCAAGTAGGTTGACATTTCTGCTACCTAGACGCACTTTTCTCCCGCAGAAGCTTGAAATACAGTGATATCTAGTATGTGTAGTAATACAAGTACTCTTTGGACTAAATGGATCAAGTCCATTGATATAGAGTGTGTGCTTTATGTTCTATGTGTGTTTGTCTCTGTGATTGTCATTTTTTCCTTTGTTAACAGCAGGACACATCACCATCATTTTTCACTATGATTAACGATAAGGAGGACATTGTCACACATCACTCTTTTCTTGCAGGTCACCACTTGGCACGATGGATGATGTAATTGTCTTGCATTTTAATATTATGCCGTTTTTCTTCCAGATAACGATGTAAGATACCTATTTAGGTGTTGTATAACGTGCAGTGAAAATTCACATGCGCTACATATAACCATTAATTTGCACAAACACATATCGTAGATAAGTTTAGTAAATCACGCACCACGTTAGTAAGTGAGTGTAGGAGGGATCCTTTTGGTCCTGAAGAAGAAGCCAGGGGAGGGCTTCGAAAGATGTTGACAGACATAGGAGGCACGGCTCATTGAGGCAACATACCTCCTTCCCCATATTTTAATAATACCAGCTCAAAGGTATATTAAAGTTTTTTTGACCAACGAGCCAGGTATTTTTTAACTTCACCTTTCCATTCACTCCTGACCCTTCCACTCACACTCCTACACGACACATAGTCATCTCACAACAACAGTGCTCCCGCGTAGCCGTAGGTCGTAGCACGCCCCGTCCCGTAGAGGGGCAGGAAGACCCCCATGATGAAGCATGACACCAAGGGTCCTTTTGGTGTGTGAGGGGTATTTAAACAAACTGTGTGTTTTTCCCACCATTGTAGGAAACACGTTTAATCTGGGAGGACATGGCTTTTAAGTCTATCTGAGGGTGGATCTTTTTGTTTTGTAGCTATATAAATACAACCACAGCACAGTACCACACCTGAACACCTTATTCTGTCCCTATTGTGGACATAAAAAGTATTGATGAGGATATAGCTTTGTTGACATGTGTCAGTGACTTCTGAGATGCATCAAAATGTTAAATGGTAAGAGGGTATAATAAGTAATATTGATAATGGATAATAGCAACAAATAGTAACTTCACAATTTCCGCCAGGGGTGAGTATATATTTAATTTGAAATCTGCCTTAGTTTACTTGACAAGAACGATCAACGTTGGTTCCTGTTTTTTACATGGGCATTTGCCGAGTTGTAGCTTTGACAGTGATCTTTTCAGCACTCAAGCATTCAGATTTGTTATGTGTCAGATCCTTAAAATTTCCAAATTTAATAGAAATCATAGGCAGTTGTCTAGGAGACCCTTCTATCTTCCCGGCAGAGGTCAATCACAGATGCATCTATGGCTGCATAATGGGACATGAATGGATACCAGAATTTGCATAAGTAACATTCACTTTCAGAAAAAGGGTAGCCAGAAAATTAAAATACCCCCACTTTGAAATAAAAACTCTGATGGCACTAAGCAAGCAAGGCAAGTCATCCCACCCTTCCTAGAAGATCTTCAGTGCCCCTTTCATCCACCCTATGATATCTACAATTTCACCTTCACATTCTATCATCCATTGATTTTTTTTATTTATCATTCAATCGTTCCACATTTCATCCACCCATCTACTCTACCATCCACCCATCCATCCATCCTTGCCCTCCATCCATCAGTTCATCCACTCTGCCATTAATCCATCCATCCACTTTGCTGTCGAGCTGAGTCTGGTGGTTTGTGGATTAATCCTCCAACTTCAGGGCCTGTGTTTAAACTCATGGTCACAGGTTCAAATCCCAGTGGGTCCACTCAGCTTTTCATCCTTCTGAGGTTGATAAAATGAGTACTGTTGGGTAACAATAAACAACTGTTATTCAGCGCCAAGATACCCTTCTGGGTGAACGTGTGCTTTACAAATGCATGTCATGTCCAGCCATCCATTCTGCTACTCATTCACTCATCTATCCTCTCTCCCATCCTTTCACCCACTCATCTATCCATCCCTCTCTTTACTCTACCATCCTTTCACAAGTCCATAAACCTATCCATCCCTTTTCTCTGCCATCCCTTCACCTGTCCCTCCATCCATCATCCCTTTACTCTGCCAACATTTCACCTGTCCATCCACCTATCCATCCATCCTTTTACTCTGCAATCCTTTCACTTGTCCACACAGTTATCCATCCACTCACCCATCCATTCATTCTGCCATCCTTTCACCAAGCCATCCATCCACCCATCAATACATAGCTTTACTTTGCCATCCTTTCACCTGTCCACCCCATCCATTCACTCATCCTTTCACCCACTCATCCATTCACTCTTTCATCAAGCCACTCCTTCATCCACTTGCACATCCATCCATCCTTCCTTTCACCCTTTGGTCTATTCAATATTCATTCATTCTTTCCCTTTCCTATTTACACATCTTTTGTTTTTACTTGCTCCAGCTTCTTCTTCTTTTGTCGCAAAATTTCTTTATAGGGTTATTTATGAGCTTAAAAACCCCACCCCTGTTGTGGCTGCTAAAGGAGGGTTCAAGCTGCACCTGCCTGTTTCACATAAGAAGGTTTACCCGTTGTAGCCTCTATGGATATAATTCAACTGAGACATTATTGCAGATTAGGCTTCACGGCCATTCTACCTCACCAACAAGCATTGCTAAGCTACAAACTGGAACAGACGCTAGTGTTTGCTACCTTGTCTTTACCAGACAGGGGGGCATATTCTCAAGGACTCATCGCCGAATCAGCGGCACTTTTCCGCCACGAAAGTGGCGATAGAATTATCGCCCTATTCACAAGCCTGCGCTAACAGCCGACATCGTCAGTTTACCTGCGATAGCTGCCGCTAAAAACATCGCCAAGGCTGACAGCGACAACTAACGCTAATCATATGCAGAGTAGGCGTTCCCGTGCCAAAACTCACGATAACACCACTTCGCGATATTCTCAACGACCAGCCAGATCGCCGATGCTGTCCAAAAACAGGCGATAAGGCACGTTAGCAGCAGGGACTTAAGACCTGCTTTTTTCTGGTCTTAAGTAGGACGAAAACCTGCAGTTAAAGGTAGCCCAGCCCAGAGCCACATCTGAAGCCCAACAGATGCCAGGGAGCTACTAATCATGCAGCTTGGAGACCCAAGAGGGCCACAACACCCACCACCACCACCCCCAGGACCACTTCCACCCACAGGACCACCCCCGGACTGCCACCGAGGCAGCGCAGAACAAGACAGCGGACCTTCCGAAACGCACCAGCCTCAGAGACTTAACGCCAGAGGATGTCATTGCCCACTACAGGCTCTAAAGGACAACCATCCTCCGCATCCTGACCCACATTGCCCACAGGCTGACGGTACCAACACAGCGGACAACCAACATCCCTCCGCAGACAAAGCTGCTGGCTGTTCTGCACTTGTTGGCCTCTGGTACCTTCCAACCAACAACTGCCAGAGTCGGAGGAGTCTCACAGCCAGCCATATCAAAGTTCCTCACACCTGTCTTGGATGCCATCATCAGCTTGATACCCCAGCAACTTCACTTCCCCCACACTGCGCAGGAACAGCTGGAGACCAAGCAAGGCTTCTACGCCATAGCTGGCTTCCTGCACGTGTTGGGGGCAATTGACTGCACACATGTCCTACTTGTGCCCCCTGCCGACACTGCACACAATTACCGCAACAGAAAGCACACGCATTCCATCAATGTGCAGGCAATAATGGACCACCGGGGACTGTTCACCAATGTCGTCGCCAACTTCCCAGGCAGTGTGCATGATTCCTACATCTTCCGACAGTCCATCATCAACCAGCGCTTTCAGGATGGCACCTATGGAAATGCACTGCTCGTTGGTAAGTACCAATGGAACACACCACACACCTCAACTCCACAATCATACAACTCACAACTGGGAGAATGCACACGTAACAAAATCACATACAACATGCCAACCAACATGCCCACCTACCAGACACGACAACACAAGTAACTGTGGTAACAGGGGCCAGACATGTAGACAAACCATCCACAAAGGCTTAGCCCCTCTGCCACACAATTGCAGAATGTGGGGAGAGGTGGGAACCAAGAATGTGCAAAGGAGGCAATGGACCCATGAATAAGAATGTACACAATGCCAAGTGTGGCGGTGATGTGCTGGACATTCTTGAGTATGCAGAGCACAGACATGTCCATGTGGACATATACTGCTGGTGTATGTAGTGTTGTGGACATTGGACGCAACCATGTTACCTCAGGCAGTGGGGAAGACCTTGGACATGTAGCTATGTTGCCCCCCCTGTAAGCGTAGTGGGCTGGGCCGGCGTACGCCAGTCCAGCGTAGGAGTGTGAATAAGTAGCCCGGGGCTCTGGGCGTGGTTCACTTCCGGAATGGCCACTAAAGTAACTACTGCGTGTGTCTCTGTGTCTGCCATATCCTGACCATAGGCCTACACACACGTGGCCGACCACCTTCAACGGCCAAATTTACACCGGCGACAAGGTGGCTACGTCACATGCCACCCGGCGCACATCTCGTCATCGCCTGTAGGGGCGTGTCTGCCAGGGCGACGCCCCTCACCCTGCCACGAGGCCGCCGCCATGACCGGTGGTGCCTGCGTGATCCTGTGTGCCTGCTGCACCCCAGCCTGCTGGTCCCCAGACCCGTCCGGCGCCCAGTGGTGATTGCCCGCCCCTGCGCACCCAGGCCTCACTGCTCACCTGCCTCCACCGGCGTGTCTCCAAGAGGGCCCATCACGTGCCGCTGCAATCTTCAAGCCTGAGGCCCGCGAGCTTGGCAGCCTCCTCAGCCGATCGCTGGCTTCCGCACAACAGGCCCCCAGCGCACCCTGCGGCACCGCACCGCGGAGTTCTGTGTGTGCTGACTGCTCCCTCCGGCCTACACTGCGGTCCAGCAGGTCTCAGACAAATACAGATTCATAGATGACATTTTTGTCCTTTGGAGTGGCACCAGCGCAGAACTGCTAAAGGAATTGGACAAATTAAACCTCATTGATGATAGAATACAATTCACATATGAGATTCAAGAACAAACTATCACATTCTTGGACGTAAGCATCACTAAAACGAACACAGGATTTGTAACGGATTTGTTCAGAAAAATCACTGACAGAAACAACCTGTTGCGTCATGGCAGTTTTCATCAACCAGCACTGAAACAACATTTACCATACTCTCAACTACTAAGAGTTAAGAAAATTGTATCCGATCCCATCAAAAGTACTGAACGCATCGATGAAACACTACTACGCTTTAAAGCAAGACAATATCCGAATGAAGTACTAAGTCAAGCAAAACAAAGGATGCAAACCATCACCAGGGAAGAACTACTGACACCATATGAAAAACCTTCACACAACCGCATGACAGTAATATCTAAATTTTCTACAAAAAGTACCATATACAAAAGAATCATCAATAAACATTGGCCAATCTTGGTCTTAGAACCGGACTTCAACCATATCTTTGATGAAAAACCAATATTCGCATATACCAGGGGAAAAACTTATGGGAGATCATCAAACCCTACAGAACAGAAGTACAGACCACTACATACAAGGGAACAAATCCATGCTGGAATTGTAACAATTGTCACAACGTGATCAAGAGCGCTCAAATAACACATCCTATGAAGGGCTACAAAATCAAATTAAAAGTTAATGCCACGTGTGACACGAGCAATCTTATCTACATGTTGAAATGCCCTTGTGGCAAAGTATATGTTGGCAAAACTGAACGTAAACTCAAAATCAGAGTTAATGAACACAAAAGTAACATCAGAACAAAATCATTAAAATCAACAGTAGCAAGCCATTTTGTGGAAGCTCATGTTAGCCAGTTAAAGTTTTGCGCCTGGAAGTTGTGGAACAACAAGAAGGAAGAAACAACCGGAACTACTTATTACAGCGAGAAAACTACTGGATACTACATCTTAACTCGCTAAAACCACATGGATTAAATGACAGAATGGAATTTCAATGCTACTTATGACCACAATGATGATTACCATCACTTGTTGACTATGATCAGAACTGAACATTGTAATCTGAATTGGTCTCCTTTACCGCGCAGTTTCTACCCTTTTTCTACCTTTTTTCCCTATTATTTTTCACTTTAGCATTTTTTATCCTCACCCTCATATAGCTTTCAACCATTGTACTTTAATTTTTTTGATATATTTTTTATAAATCTTTTAGCATTAATCTTTAACTTCACTATAAGCCACCACAACAGTCCGTCGAGTCTGTTGTTTAGCTCAATAGTAGTTCACTGAAACGGCCCAATAGCAGTTCACTGAAACGGCTCTTGTCACGTGAGAGTCCGTAATAACGTGCACGTCTGCCGGCTCACCTTTGCAGCAGAACGTGAGATCTCGGGTTCACATCCACAATCTCTACGAGTAAGTACCAAGCGGACACACGCTCACGCTCACATAATGTCGCTTTATATAACACCTGAGCACTTTGATATCATAATAATTTCATCGGACATCGCCATCTGTATAGGGAAGTAACGGTTGTAACTTTATTGCACGCAACGGCTGCTTTTTGAACTAGTGTTGTGGAACAATGACACTGATAGATTCATCCCGAGCACTTATCACTTGAGTAATACACACGTTTTTATTTTATTTTATTTTATTTTATTTTTTAAGGCATGTAACGGTATTTCATTGAACTGTTGGCACATATTTTAATCTTTCACCTCATTGAGCCGAGGAATGCACACGGAATTCACTCGAGCATTTGTTAACCGCACGTAGTCCTTACGTAAACGTAAGCATGTTTCACAGATATAACAGTAAGAGATGTGGCATTTTTTCATGTATTGGTGAATGAGAGATGTATTTAATTATTTCACAGATAGTCCCCAGATGAAGGCCTCATAGCCGAAATGCATTGGGACCAAGTGAATGTTATCGATTTCACGTTTATGAATGTAATGATGATTGAATTACACTCAAGGAAATAAAAAGAATCAAATGAACAACAAGATGGTATAACTACTATTCATTATCACTTCAACCAGCTACAAACAAAACTGTGACATTTAACTGATTAAACCCCAGGAGGGGGGCTAAACACTGTGCCCTAGGGACGCTCCTCACAGTTGTGGGAGTGCATCCACGTTCATTAATCCATCACTCTTGTACAGAGAGTGATACCCAGGAGGCACGTTTAAATCTAGACTACATCAGGAGCTCACCTTGAGGTTGTGCACGCACTATACTTTCCTTCACTTCCGGGATGGCCACTAAAGTAACTACTGCGTGTGTCTCTGTGTCCGCCATATCCTGACCATAGGCCTACACACACGTGGCCGACCACCTTCAACGGCCAAATTTACACCGGCGACAAGGTGGCTACATCACATGCCACCCGGCGCACATCTCGTCATCGCCTGCAGGGGCGTGTCTGCCAGGGCGACGCCCCTCACCCTTCCACGAGGCCGCCGCCATGACCGGTGGTGCCTGCGCGATCCTGTGTGCCTGCTGCACCCCAGCCTGCTGGTCCCCAGACCCGTCCAGCGCCCAGTGGTGATTGCCCGCCCCTGCGCACCCAGGCCTCACTGCTCACCTGCCTCCACCGGCGTGTCTCCAAGAGGGCCCACCACGTGCCGCTGCAATCTTCAAGCCTGAGGCCCGCGAGCTTGGCAGCCTCCTCAGCCGATCGCTGGCTTCCGCACAACAGGCCCCCAGCGCACCCTGCGGCACCGCACCGCGGAGTTCTGTGTGTGCTGACTGCTCCCTCCGGCCTACACTGCGGTCCAGCAGGTCTCAGACAAATACATTCCAGTCCGGACCTCCAGGCCTACTGCATCATCGCAGGCTGCACACCCGCTCAGCTCTTCAGGTGGGCCTACCTCAGTGCACCGCAAGTCATCTCCACGTGGCGGTAGGCCCGTGCCGGACGCAGTGCCTCAGGTGCCACTACCTCTGTGCACCACAAGTCACCGTCCAGCCTCCAGGCATACTGCATCATCGCAGGCTGCACACCCGCTCAGCTCTTCAGGTGGGCCTACCTCAGTGCACCGCAAGTCATCGCCACGTGGCGGTAGGCCCGTGCCGGATGCAGTGCCTCAGGTGCCCCTACCTCTGTGCACCACAAGTCACCGTCCAGCCTCCAGGCCTACTGCATCATTGCAGGCTGCACACCCGCTCAGCTCTTCAGGTGGGCCTACCTCAGTGCACCGCAAGTCATCGCCACGTGGCGGTAGGCCCGTGCCGGACGCAGTGCCTCAGGTGCCGCTACCTCTGTGCACCACAAGTCATCATCCTGTGGGGCAAACCCACAAGTCCGCCTCCAGCAGCCAACAGCATGTCCTCGGTAACGCCACTGGAGCCCTTCACAGTCACGGGGCCACCCCCGTCCCAGGCAGGCCGCTGGAAAGCCTGGGTGGAACGTCTGGCCACGTACTCCGAAGCGCATAACATCCCAGCGCCACAGCGGCGGCGCACACGTAGGCGTGTGAGGAGTGTGAAGAAATGGCCCGGGGCTCTGGTTCAGTTCTGGGCTCTGGGCATGGTTCAGTTCCGGGCTGGCCACAAAAGTAACTATGGTGTGTGCCTCTGTTGTAGTGTCGGCGCCACCCGGCCCTTTATCGACAATGTTGCAATGTAGCATGCACCCGGAGGGCGGGCTCGCCCAAATGGATATATAAAGGAGCGCAAGACCGCTCTGGGTCTTGGCTCATACATGCCAACTGTTGTGTGTGTATCTTCATTGCCGTAGCATAAGCCAAAGGCCTAGCCTCAATCGCAGCGCGAGTTCAGCCAGGCCTGAACTCTACATCTGTGTCCGCCCTATCCTTACCATAGGCCTACAAACACGTGGCCGCCCACCTTCAAAGTCCAACATTACAGTGTTGTTGTCAGGCTTGCGGACATGCGCAGACAGGCATGACAATGGTGTGCCGTAGGAGTGCAAGTGATGCAACCGCGCAGCGCACACAAGTAAATAGGCTAGGGGGGAGGGAAGAGCAGCTGTGAGGCTACATAATACACATTGATCCCGCACATTTGCCAGAAGCAATACATGGCAAACATGAATCCCAAAGTCGCACAAATCACACACCACAAAACTTGTAAGTCTGCCAACAAAGCATGCAGAACCACCAATTTACACTAATCTCACTTACCTCTCACAGGTGATCAAGGATATGCACTCTGCCCGTGGATGATGACACCCCTCCGAGCCCCGAACACCCCGGCTCTGAGGCAGCACAATGTGGGCCACAAACGCACCAGGGGCATTGTTGAGCGCACATTTGGCGTGTTAAAGTCACTTTTCAGGTGCCTGGACATCACAGGTGGAAGACTTCTGTACAGCCCAGAAATAGTGTGCAAGATGATCATTGCATGTTGTGTATTGCACAACATATGTGTACGCACCAATGCCCCATGGATCCAAGTGCCAGATGCACCGGACGATGATGAGGAAGATGAGGCAGGTGGACCACACCCCACTGCAGCTGCAGCAGGAATAGCCCGAAGGAACACAATCATTAACAATTTCTTCGCATGAGCACGTCACATTGTGACTGTCCTTAGCAATCATGGAACAGTACAAAATGACCACATGAACAGCATGTGCAAATAAATTCATTGCAACACACATTCCCTGTGTGCATGTCAGTCCTCTGCATTAGCACATCACTCTGACAAGTGTAAGTGCAACATTAAGTGCTAACAATCTCACAAATAGCAAATAGATGGTGGGTATGTCACCTCTGTACAGAGAGGCTGTTTAGGGTGTCACGTATTCGAAATGCCATTTCAGGTTGTGTCAAATGTAGTACGTAATCCCACTCATCAGCGTATCACATGTGTACAAAAACATGACATGAATCTGTCATTGGTGTTCATAAAAAGACAACAGGGTGTCATTTGGGGTCAAATATGACATTTCGGGTGTCTTTTGGGGTCAAATATGAAATTGCGGGTGTCATTTGGGGTCAAATATGACATTTCGGTTGTCTTTAGGGGTCAAATATGAAATTGCGGGTGTCATTTTTGGGTCAAATATGAATCACCCTGATGCAGAGATGCACCCTGTGACTCAAGTCCCACAACATGAGCAACATGGACGTAAGGGGGATGGGGGCACAGTGAACACCTCAGCAACATGGGAGATGCACACCAGCCAAAAAGCCAGCAGGAATACCTTGCGTGGAACACACCAAGGTGTCCCCTGGACATATGTGCCATGTACAGATCACAAGTGTACACAGACGTCATCCATCAATAGTAGTGAACAGTGTCAGCTAATAGGTGCAAGGTGAGAAGTCACGCGCCTCCTCACAGCTACCTGTACCCATCACTGTCAGACTGCAGCAAAACACCACTGCTACATCAGAGCATGCAAAATTGACCGTGAGGGCACGTACATGGCTGGTAAGGGTTCAACCGTGCCGGAAGGCGAAGCAGTGACATCCCCCCCCCCCAAAATCCACATCACATTTCCAGAATGCAAGCAGATGACAAACTAACATTAGGGATGAAAGCTCCTTTGTCTGAACTAGAAGGCGGTAGCACATCTGCACCTCCGACCTTGGAATTGCATGCGCCCGGCACCCCCTGAGAGATACCATAGCAGCTGATGACGACTCCCACACTACGCACAGCGCTAACCAAAGACCAACGTATACACACCCCACACACAGAAGTCCTTGCTCGCAGTTCTCTTGCATGGAATGACCTTCACACTTACGCACAGACCATCCCAGGAGTCCAACCGCTGCACACTCAAACAAATCATTGCTCCGAGCTGTGGCATCCACATAACTTTGACTTTGACTTTTTTACACACAGCCCTATTTCCTACATTGACGTGGGGCTAAGTTGGGAAATTGCGAGATTGTTGTTTAGGAGCAATGAGGCCACAGCTAGTTCACACATTCCCAGTCATCTCACTGCCTATCTGGGTCACGGTCAAACATGCGCATTGATATCAGTTCCCAGGGAGTACCTTTTTTTGGAATCACTGCCCCTACATTCATCCATACTTTCATACTTGCTTGATCATAGACATGACACATCTGTGTGAATTAGAATGTTTTAATCACATTCGGTGGAGTGTTGAAGCTGGACCAGTACATGGCCATGCAAACCCCACTTTACATTGTTGCCCCGTGGAGGGCCAGCCAGAGTCCTTTAGGGATTGACAAGTTCATCGGAAGAGAAAGAGTTCAGTCCGCAGTCTGATTGCTGTGTCATTGGTAACCAAACCAAATATGGCAGTCCATGTCGAGGGCCAAGGTGAGTGTCGCAGAGTGTATCGGGGGACAGTGGAAGGTGTTATTCCAGGGCATGATGCAGAGGGCAGAACCAAGCTGAAACAGGCCATATGGCGGAGATGAATGCTACCGCTTCCTTCTTACCACAAAGGCAGAATCATCCACATCATCGTCCTCTGATGTGTGATGTGCCTCACATGTGGGTGGTGGTGTTTTGTCTGCAGCACTGTGTGGCACTGACACATCAGGGGCCGGAGGTGGAATGTCTGCCGCACTGTGTGGCAGTGACACATCAGGGGCCGGAGGTGGATTGTCTGCCGCACTGTGAGGCACTGACACATCAGGGGGCGGAGATGTGGATGGAGTAGTAGCAGCAGCATTCATCTGCGCCAGGCCTTGTGGCAGCAATGCCATGATGAGGATCTGCAGGGCATGGAAGATCCCAGCTACATCTCGCTGGTGTGCAGCCGTGGCAGCCATTCTTTCCGCCTGCATCCGCTCCATGTTCTCCATGATCCTCCGCATGTGTCCCAACTCCCGGCTGACATCGCTGGAGCCACTCTGACTAGACAGTTGTTCTTGTCTCAGAGTCATGACTCCAGCGATGTCAGCCATGGCTTGTTGGAGAGCATGGAGCGGACTGTGGGTGTCCGTTAGGGACTGTAAGTGGTCCCTGATGGGACTTAGACACCCACGTATGGCAACTAGTTTGGCTGCCATGAGGTCGAACCCCACCCGCACCTGATCAGCCATCTCCTTCTGGCCCTCTAACACACGGCGTTGGAATGCCATGTGTTGGTCGTGGGGGTCCTGGGAGACAGCCGTGGTGGTGGGTGCTTCCTGCTGTGTGGTCTGTGCAGGGGGTGGGGTCTCCTCGATGCAGCTGGGCTGCCCTGCTCCTGGGGGTGGGGTGCTGAGGGTGTCCATGAGCTGTTGGAGGGCGTCGGTGTCGATGGTGTGGAGGTCCTCTTCATCATCAGTGAAGAGATGTACGGTCTGCTCTGCAGGAGGTGTTGATTCTCGCTCTGCAATGTAAAGGGGAGATGCAGTTTAACAGTGTGTTCCATGTATGTTCACGCATTGGACAAGTTTACAAACAGACTGCATGACAATGTACATTGTGACTGTTTGGGAGGAGATGCCTATTTGATGCGGGACAGTGGACATTTCTACACCATCAGGGATGTGGGGTTGTACTTGTACATTATCATCTCACAGTTTCCTGCTATGCCAAATGTGATTGGCCAGTTTCTACACACAAGCGGCAGCAGTTGTGTCCTCTGTTCTGTTGTGAAAGTGTTGCAGTTTGTACCACATTGTTGTCAATGTTGATGTGCTCTGATTCTTATGTGTGTGTGCTGCATTGTGGGAGAGTCGCCCCTGCAGCTCTGATTTTGCTGGCCCTTATCCCTTTCAGGCGGTGTGCCTTTCACTTCTGTGCTTATACAGTGCTGAGATGTTGCAGACTTGGGTAAATTGGGCTCTTGGTGGGAGTTGGGACTCTTGGGCATGGTTTGTCCGCAGATGTCTTGTTGACGTCAGGGGTTGTTTGTGCACGTGGATGTGTCAGAGTGTGACCTGCTCCTTTACGGATGTGGTCCACACTCAGCCACCTCAGTGTCGTGGCGTGCACCATGTCATGATAATTGGACTGCAGCCATGCTAATCGTCATGCAGTGTCACTTGCATTGTCAGTGTGGCTCACGGACCCGCAGCTTTGCTGGGTTCAGCACATGTGCATGGGTTTGTTGTGAGATTAGTGATGTGTGGGGAGGGCCCCTCTGGGCACATTGTCGACGGGGGCCTACTTGCTGTTTCTATGTGTGCTGCAGTATGCCAAGGAGATCAGGGACATGATCCAGAGTCATTGTGGGTGTGCACTGTGCTATACTTAATTGTGCATGTGTGCCATTGTGCCCATCTCCCCCGTCCCCCAGTCCCTGGTCGTTACTCACCCTGTTGCTGTTGGGTCAGGTCATGTTGAGCCTTGTCCGGTCCCCCAACTCCTGCCACTGTCTCCCCACTGATGACTGTGGACACCATTTCCTCCATCTCATCCAGCTCCTGCTGTGGCGCTGGACTCCCACCTCCAGTCTGCATTGCTGCTTTCCGGTTGTTAGCGAGTTTCAGCTTGGTTTTGCGCTTCAAATCATTCCAGCGCTTCTTGCAGTCGTCCACTTCCCTTCTCTTCACTCCGACTGCATTCACCTTGGCCAAGATGGACTGCCATATTGCATTTTTAGTTGCCAATGACACAGTGGAGGTGATGAACAGTTGTTGGTGGTGTTCTATCACCTCCGTAATCAGGATCTTGTTTTCCTGCGGACTGAATCGCGGGTTCCTCTTCTTCTTCTCCTTGCCCTTCTCCTTCCCCGAGGTCCCTGGCTGGTCCTCCGGGGGGGTTTGTGGGGTTCTGGTTGGCCTCTGTAGTTGCTCCAACTTCCTCCATGGTGCTTCTCAGTTGTTTGTGTTTTGTTTTGTTTTTATTTTTATTTATTTTTTGCAGCTTTTATGGTGATTTTTCCCGCCTGACGTGGGAATAGCAAGCCTGGCGCTGCTTATCGCTGATATTTTTATCGCTGTTGGGCCCATCGCCACTTTTTTCACGTTCGGGTTTCCTTTTTTATCGGCGTCCCGGTAATTTTAACGCGGACATTTGACGCGTTATCGGGGAACTATCGCCTGTTGCCGGCGTGTTGAGAATACGCCGTTAACACAGCGTTAGTTTCCCGCGATAGATGGCGTTATGTAAAATTGCGTTAACCTAGGTTGGCGATAATTATCGCCCGTTCTTGAGAATATCCCCCAATGTTTGCAAGACACAAACTTATTCTTAACTGTTATTTACAGATGAATAGAGCTGAATTAAGATTTGCCTGATCGTGCTGCACTTGGTTTTGTTGGGATGGCTTCATTCAGATATTTGTTTTTAAGGAAAACCTGCCTAATTTGTTCTGTTTTTACATCATATATGGAAAAGACGGTTCGTTGCAGTCGATAGTGAATTGGTTTTTTTTTGCTTCCTGACTCGAATTTCTCGTTCTTGCAGAAAGCATAGAGACGCTGTATCCGGATGTGATGCAAAATACCCTATAAATACTAGTAATTTGTGCTGTAGATACGAACTTTTATTTGACTGTTCTGATTTATAGGTTGCGCCTAAACGTCTGCGTATCCCCCTGCAATATTTCCAATGCATAGAAATCGTTCTCCTTCAGTTGTGGTACATTAATATGTACACATGATAGCCCTTAGGCTAGCCTGCTATATTTCTATTTTTCCTCCATATTTATGTCTCCCTGTGGCAGAATATGTTTATGTCACAAATATTCAAAACAGATGATGCAAAGTGTTTCAGCCGGAAAAGTCATTAATACAATGGCAGTGAATCGCGGCCATGACCAGAGTTCCTGCAATAGCCAGGGATCTTATAACATGATGAAAGTAGCACATTATGGCGGGGTTGGCTGTAAACCAAGAGCTAGAACACAGCAATCTGTTTTTTGGTCAAAACAGAGAACAATATCTGCTGTGACTAAAGTGATGGATGGCGCCGCTGAAAACTTCGACATCTTGTCTGAGGCATGCGGTGTAATTAGTTGATCAGAAGACAGATTCTTGGAACCAGCATCATTGCAAGGACATGCTCTATGTACATCGCAGGGAGCAGAGGCGCGGCCCTTAACACCTTCAAGAAACCGCTCCCCTCACGTGAATGATTACATTTTCTTCCAACTGCGAAGAAACAGCCAATTTTGCTTTTAAAAAGCTGACTCCTGAAATCGGCTCTGTCTGGACAATTTATTAAAATATTCTTGCCAAGCTAGTTGAAGGGTTATGGAGACAGCAGTAAAATAGCATTTTGGTCCTTGAAATAGATTAAATGTTGACACTGCTGTAGACTCTATCCTTTTATTTATCTGCTATAGGGATTCTCGTAAACTAGGGCACGCTAGTGTTAGTTGACTTCATTGAGAGTTGGTGTAAGGTGCCTGTAGGCATGCGGAACCCTGTGGTTTTTAGTGTTCATCACCATGAATCTCTTTCAATCAAGAGTGAATCAGGAGCACGCTAGTGTTAGTTGACTTCATTGAGAGTTGGTGTAAGGTGCCTGTAGGCATGCGGAACCCTGTGGTTTTTAGTGTTCATCACCATGAATCTCTTTCAATCAAGAGTGAATCTGTGCTGATTCTCCAGTAACACTGCCCCGGCTTTACTGAGAAGATGGACATGCCTTGGCAGTTTCAAAGCCCACAGAATTTCCTACAATGCTTTGAGAGTGATCTCAGGAACTGCCTGTCAGGAGAGGAAAATTAGCAATGGGTGCGTATTGAAGGAAGTGACGAGTGTCGCCCAACTGCTCTCCGAGGAGTTTAACAGGAAAAATAAAATGACAATAACTCAACGTTATTATCATTTTATTTTTCCAACTGCAGTTGCTCAGTTTCATGCGGGGCTGGCTAGAGCAGGGGGGAGGAGTGGTGACACTCTCTAAGTGCGCATGATGGCTTGGCCGCACGTCTTGGGCCAGCCAAACAGTCATGCACACTTTGCATGTTCCCCACCAGGTTGTAATGCACAGCCTGGTGGGGAACATGCACAGGCTCCCAGTCCCCGTCTGAGCACCGAACCACTGCGCTCAGATCAATCACGACTCTGCTGTCATGGTGACAGAAGCGTTGTGATTGGCTTAGGGGAGCCTTGGAGCCCGTGTGCTTCCTGCTGCCGGGACTCGAGACAGGAAGAAGATGAAGAGGATGGAGGAGAGGCGGTGGCTGGCCAACCGGCCGTACTCAGGTAAGCGGTTTTTTTTTCATTCCCTCACACCGCCCCGCCCTCTCCGCCCCATCACCCCTGTCAGGTAGCAGCCGCTACTGATTGAAAGACAAAGCATAGGATGCCAGAAGTATCAAAAGATGGTGAAAAGAGATAACAGAAGCATTGCCAAGTAAGTTTGAAGGGTCTGAGGTGAGACCTCAATGTTTTCCAGAGTATTAGCTAGTCAAGTCTGACATGTGCTGTGCTGTCAGACCGTTACAAAATGGTGAAATGTTGCCACGAAGAGATCTTCCACTGCACGTTCTATATTTTGCTAGACAACCAGGGAATGAGCCATGGTGGTTGACCTAAGACATCTAGTTGGGTTTGTGCTGGAGAGTATGGAAGCGGTCTCCATTATGGCTGTCATGAAGCACCTTATGACAGAAACAAGGTCCAAAACTGTAATCTCATTTTATTGAGTACGAACGTATGGTCTTCTGGCCAGGAGGGACTGGGTCATTTTAAAAAATTTTTTTTTTTAAAACAAACTTTATTAATTTTCCATTAAACAGTCGGTATGACTAGCCATGCAATTAAACCATGCATTTATGATACATGTCACAATATACAGTGGTGGCATACATGTTATATCTTCAATAGCAACAAAATCTCGGACATCGTTCGTCAGGTGTATGCCCAGTACTATTCATCTTGTAAGCATTCTGTAAATGTTTAGCAAAGCCGTTAACCAACATACCCCGCCCGTCCCTCCTCCCCCCTCCCACTTTCGTTCCGGCAACCTCTACTGTATGTGCGTGTATTATTGCGTCCTGTTCAAACAATGAGTAATCTTTAACTTTAATGAGTGTGGCGTTTAACGTAACCTGTCTTAAACTGTATGTCTGTGTATTACAACTATGTTATGGACTGCTGTGCGTTCGGGGTACTAGCTATGGGGTCCATGTCTACTCCTTTGAGGGCTTCTAGCATAATATTCCATTCCATGGATGTCAGGTTTTTCCGTAATCCCCTGGCCTCCTCCCGCCGTATTGCGGCACTCTCAGCCCCGCCCCAACGTAGCATTTCACTTTGCCAGGCGTATCCAGTAGGGGGTTTTGCTGACTTCTAGCGCATGTTTATGGACCGCTTGGCTATGATTAGGGCGAGGTCCATGAATCGGAACTGCACCTTCTGTTTGGTCGAGCGTTTACGTAGGCCTAAAAGACACTCCTCTACCGAACCCCCACATGTAACTGTGTAACTGTCAGTATGTGGAGCCGAATTGACTCCCAGAAGCTTCTCAAACGGGGGCATGCCCATAACATGTGGTTTGAGTCTGCCTCGTCTAACTGGCACCGAGGGCAGTGATGTTGCGCATTTGGGAACATCCGCTGCAGTCGCCGTGGTGTGAGATAGGCTCTTTGCGTTTCGAGTCACTTTTTTGGGGTACTCCAGTATTCCAGCCCATTCCTTGTCCGAGAACTCCCGTCCAATATCCTCCACCCATTTGGCTCGTAAGTCTGTAAGCGGTACCACAGCGTGCGTTCGTATTCCTACATATAACCATTTGATAAGGTGAAGTCCCATCCCCATGTAATATAGGGCCTTAACCAATTCATGAGTCGGGGGTTCGTTTCTCTGGGTGGCTCAGTGCTTCCTGACATATTGTAATAGTGCGGCATGTATCAGGTATAAGTGATTTGGCACTCCTGTTTCCCGCACAAAGTTCTCGTGGTCCATTAAAATTTCATTGTTAAATAAGTCCTCTACCGTGACGACTCCTTTATCCAGCCAGGCCCCTATCCTGCGCTTTGTGAGCCTACCACTAAGAATTGGGATTCCTACTAGTGGGATGTTCCCCGCATGGGGGGGGCATCGGGACATGTATTGCAGCACTGCCTTCCAGCACAATAGTGCCGTGCGCAGCAGGGGTGGCACGTTCGGGGGGATTTTACATTGCGGTAGTAGTAATGTGTGTAGGGTACCTTGGTCAATATCACGCATCGTGTAGCCTATCTCCTGTAGGTTGCGACCAGCTGTCCAGTAGGACAGCCATTGCAGCTGACTCGCATAATAATATGCTCTAAGGTCCGGTACTCCCAACCCCCCTCTGTTGGTCTCTAGCTGTAGTTTTTTAAGGCTTACTCTACGTCTCCCGGCCCCCCATATAAGATCTGAGAGTATAGTGTCTAGGGTTCAGAAAGCAGCGGGAGGTTCTATGATTGGTAGGTTAGTAAAATAATATAAAAGCCAGGGAGGACCACCATTTTTGACACTGCCGTGTTGCCCATTGCAAAAAGGGGCAGCATAGTCCAGAAGGTGACTCTCGAGCATATGGAACTGATCGCCCTAGTAAGGTTACCCTCTAGCATGTCCGTGTGGGACCGGTATATGTGTATATATTTGTTCAAACCTATAGAAAATGTCAGGGATGGGGTCCAGCAACCCATTAGGTCTTCTGTGTATATTATTATATCATCCGCATAAGCAGATATCAGATGTGTGGAGTTGCCTATCGGGATTCCGAGGTGATGAGCCCTTAAACGTAGCTTAAGTGCCAGTGGCTCCAACGCAAGAATGAATAACAGTGGCAACAGGGTGCACCCCTGTCGCGTGCCCCTGAATACCGAATATTCGTGTGAACTGTGTCTTCCCGTGCGGACTCTCGCGGTGGGGGTCTCGTACAGTAGCCATAGCCATCGAAGGTACTCCGGGGGCAATCCGAACTTCCCTATAGCTTTGAACATGTAGTCCCACGTGAGTGAGTCGAACGCTTGCCTTAGGTCTAGTGCGACACAGCCCGCGTTTGCATAGTTTTCAGGGGTTGTTCCCATGATGTGGTGTAGCCTCCTAACGTTTAAGGATGTGCTGCGTGCTGGTAGGAACCCGCATTGATCTATATGGATGAGCTTATTTAAATAAGGAAGGAGCCTGTTCGCAAGTATTTTGCTTAGTATTTTGTACTCTGTCGCCAGGAGAGAGAATGGGTGGTATCCGGACATGTCTGACCTATCCCTCCCGGGTTTGGGAAGTGAGACAACTAATGCCTGTGTTGTGGTAGGGGGAAGGTGGCCTAGTTCTAATGACCTATGGTATAGGTTCTCCAGTTGGGGAATTAAGGCCTCAGCATAAGTATCGAAAAACTCAGCCGGGAGGCCATCCAGTCCCGGCACCTTGTTCCGTGGGAGCCCTTTGATAGCTGCCTTTATTTCGGCTTTGGTGATAGGACCTGCCAGTGCGTCCCAAGACTCTGCAGGTAGGGCAGGCCGTCTAGGAATGCGTCTATGTGAGTGTCGTCTATAGGATCTGGTTTGTCATAGAGTGTAGCATAATACGTACTAAAGGCTTCGTTTATATCTTGCTGAGTAATAACTGTGGCTCCCCTAGGTGTTGTAATTTAACTAACTATAATGGTCGGGGGGTCATCTCTCAATATTCTGGCCAGAAGTGTCCCAGATTTGTCTGCGTCTGTATGTTTTAGTTGAGTATATGCCCTATAATCTATGAGCCTAAGGGACTCTAGTAGTTCCGCATACTGGATATGCGCCTCTTGCAGGGGAGCCTGTTTTTCCGGATCACTCGCTGGTTCCTGTTCCAGCCCATTCATCTTGTTCTTTACCGCCAGTAGATTTTTGCGTACTTCTTGCCTAGCGCCCACTGTAGCACTGATCGCGACGCCCCGAATAACTGCCTTAAACGCGTCCCATTCGACTGAAATGGAAGATGCAGTGTTACCATTCTCCGCAAAGTAGTGCGTGATTGTTTTGGCCAGGGTAGTGCGGAACACAGCATCCTCTAACATCTGGGGCCATAGCTTCCACGACGTGGGTACAGGGGTGGGGATTCTGCCCCAGTTGATGGTAATTTCTAGAGGGTTGTGGTCTGAGAAAGTCTTAGCTAAGTATGTGGTATGGGTTACTTGTGTAGCTATTGCTAGTGAGCAGAGAATTCTATCAATTCTCGTGTGTAGTTGATGGACTGGAGAATAAAAGGAATACTCTTTGTTTGACAAATACCTCAGTCTCCACACATCGCTCAGTGCCAATTCATCAACCCATCTACAAAGGGCCTCTGCCTGTTTGATGGTTCCCGCTCCGTGTAGGGGAGGGTGTGAGCGATCGAGCCCAACGTCCATGACCGCATTACAATCACCCCCTATGATCCAAGGGTATGTTTCCCATGCCGTTAAAACCTGGTTTAGCCCTATGAAGAAATTATCCTGGTCAAAGTTTGTGGCGTATATGTTACCCAGCACGATGTGTGTACCATCGAGTGTCCCGTGTAGAAATATGTACCTTCCCTGCGTGTCCATTCGCCTTTCTAGTTCTATAAACGGGACCCCATGTCTGATCCATGTCGTCGTTCCCCTGGCAAAGGCAGAGTAAATGGTAGAGAAGATTTGCCCCTTCCATTTCTTACGCATTTTCGCCGCTTCCGGTTCTGTGAGGTGTGATTCCTGCATAAACACTATCTGTGCCTTATGCCTGAGTAATTGCACGTGTACCCTATGACGCTTTTGTACTGACCCTAGACCCCGTACATTCCAAGTGATTAAGTTGTAGGAGCTAAGCATGTGTGGTGCGCAGTGATGATGAAGTTAGTGTCACAGGTGTAAAAGAAAGGCCACAATCCAGAGCAGGACATCAGCTGTGTGCCAGAACCCCAAACCTCCCGCTGAACTTCTAATACAAGGCCCGGTTGGTGAACTATACCGGTCCAAACAAAAAACACAACATGTGTAATTGTGCTGCATTTACACGGTGCGTTCGCAAATAGGGGGTTGCCGCTCGCGTCGCTCACGGTGTAGTAACTACTTATATACGAGCTCAGCTGAGCCCAGGGCTAATATACGCACTAATACAGTTCCATTTAGATCGCATAAAAGGATATATGTCATGCTATTAAATTGCATGTCTCATCTCACAAGCTTAATGTCCGTCTGGGCTATCAGGATAGTCTTTCTTGTGTTGCATCAGTCCAGTAAACCGCCTGCAGTCTGGGGCGTCACCGTTCGAAACAAAGTCAGGCTGCTCTCAGAATCCGATCGGACCGTGCTTCCCTCCGAGGATTCAGAGGCCGTATGAAGTGCACAGTCTCTGAACGTGGTCGCTGTCGCCAGGGCTATATCCTTGCTCCGTAGCACTTGTTCCTGTGTTGGGCTGTGTGACTGTGATTTGTGGGCTGACTTCACATTGCGGAGCGACCACCTGTCCAGCTTTCGCCCAGGGCTCTTAGGTAGACTCTGGGAGGCGGCTCCAGGCAGCGAGGTCGGGTCCATGACTTCTATCCATTCTTCTATGTCTTCTGGGCTCTCGAAAAAATATGTCTTTTGGTCATGTATGATTTTCAGGCGGGCAGGGAATAAGAGCGCATATTTAAGGTTCATGGTCCTTAGTTTTTTTTTTACAGCCAGGAAGGAGGATCTTTGTCGCTGGACCATGAGGGTATAATCAGGATACAACGATATTCGGCAGTTTTCGAAACATATCTGGGTCCGTTCTCGCGCTTTCTGGAGCAGTAGGTCGCGATCCCTATAGTTTAGGTTCCTGGCTATCAGCGGTCACAGCGGATCACCCGCTTTGGGTCTCCCCGTAGGTATCCTGTGGGCCCTTTCCACACAAAAGTAGTCCGATAGTCCGTCAGGGGCCACATGATCACGAAACCACTGCTCCAAATAATTTGCGGCGTTGGGGCCCTCGCTGCGTTCTGGAAGCCCAATGACGCGCACGTTGTTTCGTCTGGCCCTTCCTTCTGCATCCTCTACTCTGTCCTGCAGTCCTATAACTTGTTTCCTGCAGTTATTGAATTTCCAACGTGTGTTCCTTGTGTTGAGGTAGGACCTCGTCCAAAGCCAGACTGTTGGCCTTCACTGTGTCTGCTAGTTTAGTGTGGTCCGCTTTGAGCAGCGTGAAGCCGGTTGTGAGAGTGCTGATCTGTTGCTCAATGGCCTTTCTGGACTCCCTGACCTCTCGCAGTATTAGATCAAGTTTGTCCGAGGGGGTCTCCTCGTTTGTGGGTGGTATATAGGTGAGCGAGGGTGGGATCGCATTGTGTTCTGGCTCTTCCGTTTGTTGAGTATTGCTGGTGGCTGCCTCCGGCAGCTTTCCTTTGGGGCGCCCCATGTTCCCCAACACACTCCTTCTTATGACCGCTATTCTCAAGGGAGTAGTAACTCGTCCTTTGACCGTTTCCGTATCTCGATTCTGGTCGACTAGGCCTGCTGTGTCAGGGCGGGTGTCTTGGCTGCTCACACAAGGTGACGCGAGGCGCTCCTCTGTGTGTCCCTTCGGCTCCCCCAGGTGGTGCGTGCACTAAATTGTGAATGTCCAGAGGTCTGACTCATCGTCAGCCACAGTACTCCTAGTTGCAGGCGTTCAATGCCCAGGCCCCCGGCAGAGGCAACCTCGAAGATCAGGCCGGTTGTTGTTATCGACAGACCCTTTCCGACAGTCTGGGGGGGGTAGTGGGGCCTTATTGAACCCTCGACCCTGCGTTCCCCTTTGGATCCATGTGCAAAGTCTGTTGCGGTGCTCCCGTCCCTGGCTCCAGATAGGGTGACCCCGCTGCCTGAACTTCTAGAGGCCCGTAGGATGTTGTGCTCACGCCACAGAGTCACTGGTGCTATGGCGGGCCTCAATAGCTTATCTGTTGCCACGTCGTTTGGTCCCGGTCTTCTCCTCCCCACAGAGACCCTGGGCAGGCAGGCGCTTTACTCCTATAGAGCTCGGGATCCCGGAGATGTGGTTGGTGGAAGGCCAACCCAATCAGAGGCAGCCACGCCCTCACTCATTCCGGCCGGCGCTCTCTCAACCCGTGCCCAGGCCCAGTAGCCGCTTTGCAACCGAGAGAGCTGGGGGGGGTCAGTGATAGATGCAGGGGTAATTAGAGTCGTGTCCCCCGCAGGCACTCTCACCTGAAGCGTTGCGCGACGTTGTTAGAGGTCGAGTACCCCGCACCACGGTCGGAAGCCCAGGCCCCGATGGGCCGTGTACCGGGCCTCCCGTCTCTGCGGAGTAGGTCGGCTCGTCCGCGCCGTCCGGCGCCGGAGACCCACTTGGCTGTTTGCACACCTCCCCATAGATGCCACGATCCCCGGGGGCGCCGGCCGTGCGCCGCGATGTTCCAGTCACGGGGGCCTTCCTCAGAGGGAGCCGCGAGGATCCAGTGGCCGGGTGCTATCCCCTGGGCTCCGAAGTGTACCACTTCTCTCCGGCAGCTATCACAAGTCGTGGTGAGGCTGCAGGGGCGCCACTCCCCTCAGTGACCTCCGCAGGGTCTTGGCAAATACGTAGCAGGACCCACTCGACCCTCCGGTGTTTCCGGCTGCACTCCACTGGCGCGACGCAGCCGCCGATTAGGCCTCACGTCGAGAATCTCTCCCCGCGCTGGTGGTGGAGGCCATCCGACCAAATTGCACGCTAGGCCGTGTCTCGCCACTGCTCCACTCCCCCAGGTGGACCACGATGGGCCCCTGTGATCGGCAATGCAGCAGGATAACTCTGCCCGGGCTCGGAGCTCCTCTAGACGACGTCCGCCATGTTCGGCAGTTAGCCACGCCCCCAAGGAACTGGGTCATAACATCGCATTTTTTAGGTCTGGACTTTGAGACAGCTTTAGCTGTGTCACCATACTATTGTTTTTTCCCCCAAAAATCATACATGATGCATACATGAATGGGCTTTTGGTCAGATGGCTTCATTCATTGGTCTGTTAATATGCTACTCACATTTACGGTTCTGCCCACCACAGCATACAGCATGGCGTAATATGTCAGCCCACTTTGCCCACTGAAATTCTTCAGTTTGGGTGACTGCACAAAGCCTGAGTAAATTGTTCACATCTGCCAAAAAATAGTTCCTTTCTCTTCAGTTGCAAAGCTGGTTCAGAGTGTGCTATTATTATATAATTTATATTAACTTTAAATATCAGCTACTTATTTTGCTTGCATTGCATTTTAAAAGTTACATTCTAAAGTATTCAAGTGGCATTGTAACATTATAGAAGCCTGCAATTTAGGTGCTTGAATTAGTTTTGTCTAACCAGTGATATCAAAAACAGCACTAGTGCAACTGAAACAGCCGCATCGGTGAATGGTTTTACAATTTTGCACTTTTATTGTGAGAATAAGGAGGCCATGTTTTTGAGACATTATATTTTCTTTGTTTCCTTTTACTTTTGTGGAATGTGCTTGCAATAAAAATTAAAAAAAAAAAAAACATTGCACCCGCTTCCCAAGGCCAGATCTGTTGACTTTACCAATCGTTGTAATATTTGTTGGGAAGACTGATTTTGAAATATTTGGAGCTTGAAAAGATTGTTTAGGCACTCCACTGTTTAAGTCAATGCATTGGCTTACCTAAAATGTGAAAACAGAGGATAAGAGAGTGATTTTCTTGGAGAAATAGCAGGAGTTGACATGGTCGTCATGTCAATGGTCAATGTGTTGTGACCGAGATTGCTTTTTGTTGCAGATGTCAATGATTTTTAGAAAGATAAAGGGATATTTCTGGTGTTTTTTTGTGTGCACAAGAGTGAACTCAGGTAGGACCGCCTGTTGTCTCAGCTCTGCAGATCTAGTGCAAATGATACATGGGGATGCTGGAGCACTGAATCAATCAATATGTGTTTATATAGGGCGGCTTATCACCCCAGGGGGTATCCAGGTGCTGAGGAATGGACAGCCTTAGTCGAAGAGCCAGGTCTTGAGTCCCTTCCTGAAGCCATCGAGTGAGGGGGAGGTTCGGAGGTGGAGTGGGAGGTCGTTCCAGGAGTTGGCGGCAAGTTAGGAGAAAGAACGACCTCCGGTGTGGCTCCGCCAGATGCAGATGATGTGTGTAAGGCCGAGGGAAGCAGATCAGAGTTGTCTGGTCGGCTCGTGGAAGGTCAGGATGGTCAGGTGTTGTGGAGGGCCTTGTAGGCGTGAGTCAGCAGCTTGAACTGGCATCTCTTCTAGACGGGGAGCCAGTGGAGGCTTCTGAGGTGGAGGGTGTTGTTGGTCCATTATAAAATAGACAGGGGGTAGTGGTGGCACAGACAGTCGCACATCAGAAGAACAAAGAAGTGTAAAGGTAGGCAGCGTGTTGGCAAATTCCAAGTATGTGAAAGAATTAGTTTAGGTGCCAATCAGGGTAACAGAAACACCCCACTACCTTGGGTGTTGATGCAAGGTTCTCGGAAAAGATTGCCGTGCTAAACGTTAGACAGACAGATGTTACCCGGCACTCAACAATATTACTACAACATTGATTTTTTTAAATTGAAACACAAGATCTATGTATTCTATCGATCGCTCAAATCACAGGATATGACAATATTTGGATTTGTACTGAGGTTCTCTCAAATGTAATAATCAGTGTGACACTTACTGGCACATGCATCAAGCATAATTGCACTGGCAAAAATTGCGAAAATGCAAAATAGGCCGTTAGCGAACGCAAAACGAACATTTCCAATGCACCAACCAAAATACCGAAAAAACTAGAGATTCGCAAAAAAAAGCCCTCGCAAATTTAGCGACTCGCAAAATAGTGAAACCATAATAGCGAAACATACAGTTGCTCCCGCAAATAGCGATTAGCAAATAAAGAATCGCACAGCAATGCATCAAAATTCGCAATTAACGAATACAATGAAAATCGCTAATTTGCAAGAGCAGAATAAGGGGAATCTCAACCAGGAGGTAAAGTAACAAAACAAAAAAAAAAAAATACAGGTGCAAACAATCAGAAACCCTTGAAAAATGCCTCAGGAGACCCCGTAAGCCTTTCACAATGGCAGCCCTCTACGTGCTGGCAAGGAGGATGAGGATCAATGCAGCAGCCCAGCGCAGGAGGAGGATACAGGAGAGGGTATTCCGAGTGCGCATAACATTGCTGGGCCAAAATGAAGACGAAATATATGATAAGTACCGGTTGAACCGTGCAATGATAATGAGCCTCATTGCAGATTTGGAACCCCTGCTGCAGCACCAGAACCGTAGGACCAATGCCATCCCTGCACACGTACAGGTCCTATGCAGCCTGCACCTACTAGCGTCAGGCAGTTTCCAGGGGGTAGTAGCCGTAGCCGGAGGTGTATCCCAAAGCGCACTCTCACGCTTCTTCCGAAAATTCCTTGACGCCATGTTGACAATGATACACACCCACATCACCTTCCCCACAACCCCACAGGAGTTGAACCAGACAAAACTGGAGTTCTACCAGGTGGCACATTTTCCACATGTCATCGGATGCATTGACTGCACCCATGTCCCCATCTGTCCACCAGCAGCCAACGAGTACATCTTCCAGAACAGGAAGTCGTACCACTCCATCAATGTGCAGGTCGTGTGCAATGCTAAGCATATAATAATGGACATCGTGGCACAATTTCCAGGGAGCACACATGACTCGTATATATTCCGCCACAGTGGTATCCACATGCGTCTGCTCAGGGGTGAATTTGGCGAAGGACACCTACTTGGTACATACATATATCTAGTTGCTACATCATGAAGCAAAATGTAATAGCATTACTGTGTCTAACCCTTTGCTTTCCACCCTGTAGGTGACAGCGCATATGCCCTGCACGAATATATCCTGACACCATACCTCAACCCAGCCACACCACAGGAACAGAGGTACAACGCGGCACACATAAGCACAAGGAATGTGGTAGAACGGACATTCGGCATACTGAAAAGTCGCTTTCCGCATCCTTCATAAAACTGGTGGTGCATTGCAATATAGCCCAGAGACATGCTGCAGGATTGTGGCTGTATGTGCCATGCTGCACAACATTGCCACCAGAAGGGGCATTACCATTGAGATGGACAACAGTGACTCGGATGGCGACGAGCAACCACCCGCACAACACCGACAGGCGCATGTGGCAAACACTGCAGAGGGTCAGAGGAGACGTGCACACATCACACAACATCATTTTTGAGGTAGGTAAGAATGAGCCATGACAAACAAATGCTGTACGTAAATATTTATTAACATGAGCACATGTCAAACTTGAGACGTGCGTTTAGAAATATTGGAAGGTGATTGCATTGGTCTATAAAGACAAAATAAAACTGTACTCAGCACTGGAGGGCAATCACCAAGTAGAAATTGCCCATGGTTACCCCACCATGGCCAAAAAGAAGTATATGCATGGCTAGCGCCTCTTGCCACGTACCCCCAGCCTCCTGTCGCCTGCCTCTGCACCATCACCCTGACGTGATTCCATGGCGGTTGAGCTGCGCGAACTGCGCCTCCTGTTAGTGGTCACTGCCACCGATAGGCTACTCAGGCTAGAGGCCTCCTCACTCCCCTCCTCCCCTTCCAGGTGGATGGCACTCCCAGTCCCGGACTGGATGTGTTCCACAGCAGTGGTGACTTGTCCTGAGGACCTGGCAACATCCCCACAGAAATGGCCTAGATCAATCTGCATTGACACGGAGCGCCGTGCCAATAGCGCAGTGGTATTACAGAGCTTGTTGATGGCCCTGGTATTCACTGGACATGCGGATCAGGCTCTGGTGATGCCTTCTCCGCTTCATGCGTTGTCCTGCGAGGACTGCACGGGTGAGCTCCTGTAAGCTCAAGTTTGTCTGCCGATTCCCCTCGACAACCACTGATGTTAGTTCGCGCACATTGTCTGCCATTGTGCTTATGTTTTTGGCCAGCTTTGTGATCTGCATGTTGATTGTGCCCATGTGTCTCCCTTGCAGGCGCTGCACACGTAGCATCTGAGACTCCACGCCGCCATATAAATTTGGGACCTGCTCATCATGTGCCGCAATACGGGCCCTGGACCTGTGCCGTCGTGCTGTTTGGAGCTGTGCCGGTGTTGGAGTTGGTGAAGGGACGCATGGCTGGCTGGAGGATGTAGTGGGTGCTGGAGTCTGATCGGATTCCATTTCTGCCAGTGAGGGTACATGTACCCTGCGTTTTGGTGGTGGGGGTGGTGTTTTTTCTGGGACCACAGGAGTCTCTGCATCCGTCTCTGCAGGTGTTTCTGAGATGACGAGCTGGTCACTATCCTCGGAGTCTGCCTCCGCTGCATCTGTGATGTGAAACAGTGCAGTGTTAGTCTTGTATTATCCTAATTCTGTTTATCATTTGGCAAACTTATTTCTAAATAAATCACTGACTTAAACACACTGGCTAGCATGCGGTATTGGTATGTTTAATTAACCATGTTGGCTTTTGAATGACCACTTGTCTGACATGACTACAACTCCCATGATGCATTTTGTGTATGAGGTGAAACGTGGCATGGGGTTTTACCTGTACACTGTGATTTGCCTGGGGGATTGTGCACGGTTATACAGTACGCAGAGGAGTAGCGCTTGCATGCATCTTACCTTGTGATGTTCCTGCTGTGCCGGATGTGTCCAATTGTGTCACTCCGACGACTGCCTCAGGCTCGATTGTCCCCTCAACAAGGTCCTCCAGGGCTGTGTTTGCGGGTTCATTCGATAGACCCCCTCCTGTACCAGCTGCTTCCTTCACGCTTTCTGCTATGCGTTCCTTTGCGCGTTTCCTCAGGTCATACCACCTTTTCTTTAAATCATCAATGCTGCGGTGTGTGACTCCCACAGCATTCACTTTTTCCTTTATGTGCAGCCATATTTTGCGCTTCACAGCCTCTGGCACCTTCAGGGACAATTTACCAAACAGTTTGTCGTGGCTACTGCTGACACCTTCAATCGGGTGTTCAAGTTCCCTCTCAGAGAACTTCAGCTTCCTCTTCCTAGGCGTGGCACTCTTCCCTGCATCGTTTTTGTCCATCCTCGGTCTGGGTACAGTGGCTGGATACAGAGTGTGAGGTTTCTCCACTCAGATTCAGGTCTCTGCCTCTTCCTCTGAGCTCCTCAGGGCACTGAATGAAGCATGGACTGGATGACTTTCTGGTTGTGATGTCATCAGCCTGCTTCCAGTGCGACTCGTTTAGCGATTTCGGTATTAGCGATTTCGCTAATACCGAAGTCGCTAATACCGAAATCGCTTTTTTTCCGATTTCATTTGTTAGCGAGTCGCAAATGTGTACTCGGTCCCGAATTAGCGATTTATTGCGAATCGCTAATTATTAGCGATTCTCATGATGCATTCCGCTTAGCGATTTATTATTTGCGAATCCTTATTTTTCGCAAATAAGGAATCGCTTTTTCGAAGTTTGATGCATGTGCACCTTAGTCAATACATACTGTACATATATTCATACAAGAAAAAGATTTTTTCAAAAACATTTCATGTTTATACAGATATTTTTTCAAGGTCCAGTTCTTGTTGCTGGAAGAACAGAATAGCATGGTGAAATAGAGACATGACAGCCAACACATGTTTCGTTACATTCGTAACTTCTTCAAGGCTTAGCTACGTAAGGGGGGAGGGCGATCCTCAAATGTTCATAGAGAATCCACCAATGTCGTGTCGTCTTTATAACGAAAAAGAGTAGCCAAGAAATAAGTCCTTATATGTGCTGTTTGAAATCTGTTGATGTCTTTCAAACGTCGTGGAAGAGCCACAGGGAATAAATATTTCAGCAGTTCATGTAGTCTAGACTTCTCAAGCATTAAAGTGCTACTCAGAGAGAGCGTAGGATATGGGCATGAACTCGTCACAATTCATGAGTCAATTCTCCAAATAGGTAGTCCTCCATTGTCAAAATATGTTGTATGCCTGTAAGTTGCGTGATTAAATAAGTCTATTGTTTGTCAGCTCTGGGCTGAAGTATGCCCCCGTAACTATTCAGATGAGTCCGCTGTCTCGTGGCACACTGGTCCAAGTAAGGGGAGGTCGAGGATGAGTCTGGCTGAAGCGTTCTGTATATAGCAATGTTTGACCTTGCTGATACAATTTCATTTATAAATGGAAACATATTATAGATATATCTCTTGACCTTCCTGCATTAATATTTGATGTGGAAGGGAAGCACACATTGTCAATTCTTCTTTAAATAATCTACAAGAAAATCAGTCATTGTTCCTTGCTCAATCTTAATTCTAATCTTTATGCCTTTGTGATCATTGTAAAAAGTATTATAAAGGATCAAAATATAATAGCAACAGTGTCCTTCAAAAGTAAGGAAACATTTATATAAAAGATGATATTTTCACTGGTCTAATCATATTGGAAGTATGCAAATAAAGTCTGTCTTCTAATTCAACCAATGTGTGACGAACATATTCTTTGTCAGGCAACTTGAATGTTTTAGATTCCCTTTATTAATTTTTTTACAGAGAGTTGTGGTGGAAATTAATTTATGATTGGGGGTTTGAATGAAAGTCCCCAACAAAATGTGCAGTTAAGTGTCTTCATCATTAATAGGCTTGGTGGAAAAGGCAGCTTTGGTTGTTTTACTAGATTTCTTTAAATGAATACATTATAATATATGGAGTTCTACAATACCTATATAAACTCCTGTCTCTAATTTCTTTATTATCAGCGGCTTGTAATGTACCCAGTCACCGATTATAAAGAAACAGCGTCAGAACTCAACTGCAATAAGTTATTGCAGTGGAGTTCTGACATCACAATGCATGCTGCCAGAGTCAGCAGCCAAGGTGAAAGGTAGTCCAGGTCAAAGAGCAGCTGTTTAAAGCAACAAAAATTAAACATTGCTTTTCTTTCTTCTGTTCTATTTTTCTAGTTTACAGTGACTTGCAGAAAGAGCATGATGATTTTTTGCATTCTTTAGATAATTATAATAATAATAATAATCTTTATTCGGCAGTGATTACAGCCATAAAAGAAACCACAATTAAAAACAACATCAAGTACATATGTTAGCAGCATGTCATCCAAATGTGCAAAGTCATAGACTGTCTTTGGCCTCAGTATAATTCTGTTAGAATGGGTTCATAAAAAGTACACATCCAAAGAATAAAAACTATTACAAATACATTAAAATAATTTGTGCAAAGAAGCAGAAGTCCCTCTAAACATCAATCATGTCTCGAGTTTCTTGATTTGAATACTGCTCTTAAAAAAATTGTGATGATAAAAAGAGTTCGAACATTTGGCATTAATTGCAAATGTAAAAGGGCTACACGAGCCTGCCTAAACCCCATTTCTTTTAGGTAGGGTTTGAGATACAACTGCCTGGGATGGGTATAATATTTACATAAAAATACTTAATGTAGGGTATCCTGTGGAGACCTATTGTCGCAGCCACAGGGACCTCTATCTTCTATACGCAAAACAAAACCTGCTGGGGGTGCCAATAAATGGTGAAACATATTTAGTCTAAAACGGGTAATTAAAAATCTGTCATCGGCACTAGTTAAAATGGAGAGATAAGTCTCCATGCCCTGTACTGACTTAACTAGGGCAAATCCTCTCACCGTAGTTTTTCTGAGTTCCATGCTCTCTCGGTCTGCCATGGCTTTTTAAGAAACAGGTCTTTGACCAAATTGTTATCCTGTTTCCTTAGTTGGTCATACTTTGTAAAAATATCGGCTCTTCCCAGGGCAGATAAAGTTTCCTTTACATACCTTAGCCCCAGGATTTTAAAAGCAGTGTCAAGTGAAAGGCAACCCAAATAAAATTACTGCCTGGTTAAAAGATGCTTCTTCATTAGACCAAACATTCACCCAACACAACAAGGGCTTAACAGCCACTAAGTCGGATATATATTTAATACCTAGTTCATCATGTACAGTATAGGACGGTCACTAAGGGGTCGATTCCAATTCGGGCCGGAAAAAGCACCGACCGACTCGGATCCGGAAAAAATACCGACCGACACGTACCCGTGGCGCCCGACACGCCAAGTACGATGCAAGGCGCGAAAAATCCGACCGACACGTAACGAAACCAAGTCGACCGACCGAGCCGCACGGAAAACAGCAATCCGGCCGGAAAAACACGCGAATCCAACCGACCGACACGCACCCGGAACAAATCCGACCGAAACGTACACGCTAACTCCAAACCGCTAAGTACGATGCAAGGCGCGAAACCACGAGCGAGTCGGACGGAGGACAAGCCGTACGACCGACACGCATACAAAACCGAGCCGAAGCAACACAATACACCGCGACCGACGCGTACGCAGCATAGAAAACTGCACAAACACAGCGTGAACGAAACGGAAAACACCGTACGAGACCAATGCAGGGTCCGACTCGGTCACAAGAACGTTTCCAACATACACAAACAGCACAAAGGAAAAATCACCCAAAAAAAGGCCAAACATGCAATTACCAAGCCAATAAATACTGGGGGGTGGGGACAGAGAACAAGGACACACCCACAACTCCACCTATATAAAGGACACAAATCACTACCATGAGCCTTTGCAAATGCCATTCCACTGCCAGCACCCAAGAGAAAGCAACCACACACCCACAGCTCATCCCTCACACAAGCCACACACCATCAGCACACCAACAAATACCTACCTCACATACACCCAGCAAAACACACACTCACACACCCTCACCTGCACACCAACACACACATCACCCACCATCACCACCCATCACCATGCCCCCCAAGAAGAATCCCAAGTTCCTAGATAGTGAATTGGAAGTCATGGTAGACGAGATCCTCAGGGTGGAGCCACAGCTGTTTGGCACTCTGGTCCAACAGACCCCCATGTCGCAGAAAACCAAGATGTGGGAGAGGATCATCAACAGGGTGAACGCCCAATCACCATGTCGGCGCACAAAGACGGACATCCAGAACAGGTGGTATGACGTGCGCAGGAGGGTACGGGACATGCTGAAGAAAGACTACATCAACAGCCAACACACCGGCAGTGGCCCTCCTGCCAAGCCAATATACCTCAGGCCCTGGGAGGAGAAGGTGCGGGCCATCCTTCCGCCAGTGAGCGTATATGGACTAGAGGACATCCCAGAGCCTGGTGAGTACACAACAAATGTACACAATAAACTGCCACAAAACACACACATCACTGTCAAGGGGAGAGTCAAACCATGCACTCATAGCAATTACACAGCAACTAGAACAGAATCATCCCAAAATGTGTATGTCAGTCAGATAAACACAACACATGCCATCAAAAAAGTCACATCCAACTGTGCCAACACATGTACAAACACAACCACAACTACAGCTAGGCAGTGGCACAAATAGAACTAACAAACACATCCACACATGTAGCCACCACAACAACACCAACACACAGTGAAGACCACTCAAAGGAAGGAATTCTGTGTATGCTGGCCAAGTCAGTGTAGCCAATAGCATCATGGGAGTCGCAGTCACACATATTGCCCGCCCCAAAACTGTCCCATCAACACCACCATGAACCATGCGCACATCACAGGGAGTGGAGAAGGACTCACAAGATGGCTGACACTGGCTACTGCTGTGGGGAGCACAAGGCCCTGCTGCCAACTGTGCACCAACAAACAGCAGGACACCACTGACTGACATCCTGAGAGACAACTTACACTCCCTGCAATGCAAGCACGTTCCATGGTGGGATATCTGGCTGGCTGGGTGGGAAGGGGGACTTGCAGCACTGACTATAGTCACCAGCACCTCCCCTCACACCCCCCCAACACAAACTCCACAGTACCCACCTGGTAGAATGCAATGCCCACCATCCTAACACAAGATCCCACAAAGCACCACCACCCTGGGTTATGTTGTGTGAAGCACAGGGACACTCTTGGGACTCTTAGCCAAACAACTGCCAGGACAACACTCCCAGCCATCCTGTCAGCACAGCCAGCCCACCCCACAGGGAAGCAGAGTCAAAAGGAAGGAAGCATGGGCATGCTGGGAAGGGGGGTGGAGGCAATAGCATGATGGGAGTCGTAGTCACAGACATTGCTCAGCCTCACAACTGGCCCATCAACACCACCCTGAACCATGCTCACATCACAGGGAGTGGAGAAGGACTCACAAGATGGCTGACACTGGCTACTGCTGTGGGGAGCACAAGGCCCTGCTGCCAACTGTGCACCAACAAACAGCAGGACACCACTGACTGACATCCTGAGAGACAACTTCCACTCCCTGCAATGCAAGCACGTTCCATGGTGGGATATCTGGCTGGCTGGGTGGGAAGGGGGACTTGCAGCACTGACTATAGTCACCAGCACCTCCCCTCACACACCCCCAACACAAACTCCACAGTACCCACCTGGTAGAATGCAATGCCCACCATCCTAACACAAGATCCCACAAAGCACCACCACCCTGGGTTATGTTGTGTGAAGCACAGGGACACTCTTGGGACTCTTAGCCAAACAACTGCCAGGACAACACTCCCAGCCATCCTGTCAGCACAGCCAGCCCACCCCACAGGGAAGCAGAGTCAAAAGGAAGGAAGCATGGGCATGCTGGGAAGGGGGTGGAGGCAATAGCATGATGGGAGTCGTAGTCACAGACATTGCTCAGCCTCACAACTGGCCCATCAACACCACCCTGAACCATGCTCACATCACAGGGAGTGGAGAAGGACTCACAAGATGGCTGACACTGGCTACTGCTGTGGGGAGCACAAGGCCCTGCTGCCAACTGTGCACCAACAAACAGCAGGACACCACTGACTGACATCCTGAGAGACAACTTCCACTCCCTGCAATGCAAGCACGTTCCATGGTGGGATATCTGGCTGGCTGGGTGGGAAGGGGGACTTGCAGCACTGACTATAGTCACCAGCACCTCCCCTCACACCCCCCAACACAAACTCCACAGTACCCACCTGGTAGAATGCAATGCCCTCCATCCTAACACAAGATCCCACAAAGCACCACCACCCTGGGTTATGTTGTGTGAAGCACAGGGACACTCTTGGGACTCTTAGCCAAACAACTGCCAGGACAACACTCCCAGCCATCCTGTCAGCACAGCCAGCCCAACCCACAGGGAAGCAGAGTCAAAAGGAAGGAAGCATGGGCATGCTGGGAAGGGGGAGGAGGCAATAGCATGATGGGAGTCGTAGTCACAGCCCTACATCCCCCACCACATGGCCCAGCAAGCTCACACTCACGCATGCACATCCCACAGAGAGTGGAAAGGCCCATCAAAGATGTCTGACACTGTTGCTGTGTCGTGGGGAGCACAAGGGCATGCTGGGTACTGCACACCAACCAACAGCAGGACACCACTGTCAGCCATCTTGCCATTGCCCTCACACCCACACCCACTGAACTCCACACAAAAGCAAGTAAGTATGGGAATGCTGGCAAGTGGGGTGGAGGCAATGGCATGATGGGAGTCGTAGTCACAGACATAGCTCACCCCCACAACTGTCCCATCAACACCACCCTGAACCATGCTCACATCACAGGGAGTGGAGAAGGACTCACAAGATGGCTGACACTGGCTACTGCTGTGGGGAGCACAAGGCCCTGCTGCCAACTGTGCACCAACAAACAGCAGGACACCACTGACTGACATCCTGAGAGACAACTTACACTCCCTGCAACGCAAGCACGTTCCATGGTGGGATAACTGACTGGCTGGGTGGGTGGGAAGGAGGTCCGGCTGTCAACCAAACACAAGCAATGCAGACCATGTTCACACCCCAGAAAATACATAGAAATGCCCAAATAATGCAGGACAATGTGCCACACCAATATCAACCCCTGACTGTGACGACTTAGGACAATGCAATGTACAGGCCCGCACCCAGAGGCACAGTCACAACTGTCATGTGTGTCAACCATTGATGCCTGCAGAAACATGACATACATTGTTTGTGTCTCCCAAAACAGGTGATGATGGGGACACAGCAGCAGACGCTGAGGAGTCCCAGTCCCAGGCTCAAGAGGATGCCGAGCTCACTGGCGTCGTACAGCCTCTGTCCTCCTCGGACGATGAAGAACAACCTGGCACATCCGGTGCAAGTCAACATGCAGCACCAGCAGGACCACCAGCTGCAGCACCAGCAGGACCACCAGCTGCACCCCCTGCACCCACCCCTACAACGACTGTCACCACGAATACCATCCCTGCCGACATGGACAGAATAAGGAGCAACACCAGCACAGTGACCCTGGACCAACCTGGGGCCATGGACACCACCACCACCACCAACCCCCAAGGTGGACCAGGGTTATCTGTGCGTGCCACTGCACACACTGCACATGTCAGCAGGGGTGGTGGGAGGGGTGGGAGACAGAGGTCGCTGCTTGCAGACGTTGCTGGTGTGCATGACGACCCACAACTGGTACGCATAGCTGATGCGTACCAGTCCAGCACCGGAGAGCTCAGCCAGGTAGTGGGGCTCCTCAGAGACATTAAACAGCAGCAGGCTGCCCATCATGCCCGCTTGGACTCCCACATGTCCCACGTGGAGTCACACATGTCCCGTGTGGACTCACACATGTCCCGCGTGGAGTCCAAGTGGGATGCACTGCATGAGATGACGGCGGTGCACAGGGACATTTTACAATGCCTCCGCCAGATGAACAGCAACCAGTCCACACCTCCCTGTGTGCCAACAACATCTGGTGCCGAACAAACTGCAACTGCCACAGGGAGGGAGGAGGACTCTGGCGGAGAGTCCCCTGCACCGCAGCAGCCTGCACTTGAGGGCCCCCCCAAGAAGAGGGGTCGTCCGAGGAGGGAAAAGTGAGAGGCCGATGGCCAAGCGCAACTCCCAGGAAGCCTGAACCTGTTCTGGATGTTCGCCTTTGTGCACAGACTGTTCACCCTGTTGACGGCAACACTACTCCCACACATTGCATGGGGAGTACAAGTTGGACCAATGTGTCAGACAACTGTGGCCCCGATACTGGGGATCCTGTCTACCCGGACTTTCAATTCACCTAGGAACTTGGGATTGCAAGATTCATGTACAGCACAACCCATCCTATGCACTATTAACACAAATGTATCACAATAAACACACTAATACACCATACTTGCCTCTGTCGTGATTCCAACGTGGGTGCTGTTATGGGGATGATGAACTGCAAAATTACACTGTGTATGCGAACTGCAACAGCAAGGACAACACAGGCATGTGAGTACAGGCAACGTGACACACATGAGGGAGACACACCACCAGGGCTACACGACACATACACACCTAGGCCATCTGACTCATTGCCTACACTGATGTTGCCAGGGAAGACGGTGCAATGCACAGACACCACACCCATTCCCAGTTGTAGTCAAGTAGCCCACAGGTGCAGTAAGCAAATGGCAGTCAAATGTGTGACCACAGACAACGCACATCACAAAGTGAAGCACAGGTTTATTACACAGTTGCAACATGCCGTAACCACTACAGATGCAAGGTAACCCCACCTGGTAGCGGGCACACAGTCAACAACTGTAGACGGAAGGAAGTCCATGGGTGTGGCGCACATCACCTGTAGGGACACAACAGCTACCAGCCTGGATGTGCAATCACGTCGTCGGTGGACACAGTTGACCAAACGAATCTGAAAGTACCCTGTGAAGGACAGAAATGACACACAGTCAAAAGCAATGGAGTACAGGACAGAACAGCAAAACTCATGCACAATACATGTTACAAGATACCCACCCAGAACCAAGTTAGCATGTCAACACTGTTGGGGAGTACAGCCCACCTGTCACCACACATCGCAACACACATCCAGTCAAGTAGCCCATGGACACACTCCAACAGCACCAGAGCACCACCCACACATCATGCCAACTCACATCATTGACATGACACCTCAGGATACTCACATTCAGCTAAAGAAGTTGGTGATGAGCTGTGTGCGGACATCACCATCACCATCATCATCATCATCATCGTCACTGGCATCGTGGTCCAGGCCAGGATCCTCCACAGGTGGCGGATGTTGGTCATTGTCATCCTGGATGAGAGGCAACTCCTTCCGCACTGCCAGGTTGTGGAGCATGCAGCAGACGATGATAATCTTGCACACTTTCGCAGGGGCATATGGGAGGGACCCTCCGGTCTTGTCCAGGCAGCGGAAGCGGCTCTTCAGGAGACCAAAGGTCCGCTCAATCACTCTCCTGGTCCGACCATGTGCCTCATTGTAGCGCATCTGGGCAGGTGTCACAGGGTTCCTGAGGGGTGTCAGCAACCACGGCATGTTGGGGTATCCCGAGTCACCTACGGCCAGACAAGTGCACATTAGCTGACTTGGAAAAGTGGGCGGAATACTACAGATCAGATCACACACAATGGCACAAAGTCAGTACACACCGACAAGCCAGGCACGCTGGTTCTGCATCTGTGCCATCATCCTGGGGATGCGACTACTCCTCATCACAAAGGCATCGTGTGCTGAACCAGGGAAACGGGCACACACGTGTGTGATGGTCATGTCTGCAAGACACACCACCAGTGCATTGACCGAGTGGTAGTGCTTGCGGTTCCTGTAGGCCTGCTCCTGGGCCTGTGGTGGTACCAAAGCCACATGTGTCCCATCAATGGAGCCAATTACATGCGGCATCCTCCCCAGGGCATAAAAGTCACTCTTCACGTCAGTGAGTCGTCGCAGTCTAGGGAAATAGATGTACCGGTTCAGGAAGAGCAACATTGCCGCCAAAACATCGCGGAGCACACGGCTGAACATGGTCTGTGACATCCCACCAGCAGTCGCCACAGTATGTTGGAAGGTACCGGTGGCAAAGAAGTGTAGGGCTGCCATCACCTTCACCTTGGGGGTCAGCGCTGTAGGATACGGCCGGCCAGGCTGCAAATGTGGGGACAACTGCACTGCCAAATCCTCAATCAGCTGCCTGGTGAAGCGGTACCGTCGGATGCTGTCCCGTTCCACCATCGTTGCCAGGTCTGGGAATGGCCGATGGACAGCAGGAGCCCTGCAGTGCAGAGGAGAAGTAAGCAAGATTGTCAGTCACCCCACATATGCGGCATTGAACACACTCAAGATCCCAACATACATCATTATGAGGCACAACTACATGAAGTGTGCAGTACCGGAAGGACATGTATGGTACATACATGGCCAACATCTGTCAACACGGTCCTACAGGTGGCATCAATTTGTCCCAGGTTGGCCCATTGGATATCATGATGCCGTGTCACAGTTCCCATCTCCTGCTGCCGTGTCACAATCACCCCCCACAGTGACATGTGAGGACAGATGTGCCCCAGGCACCACAGCTCAACGACAGGTACATTCCCAGGGACCCTGTAATGCCACATGGACACTGGCATCACATGGAGTATCATGTGTACACCACAGCAAAACAAACATGACCCCCACAGGTAGTGGCCCCACTTGCCACGGCAGGACAGACATGGACGTCTGTGACACACACGCACAACATCAGAGTCCATGCACACACAACGTGGATGTGGAGACTGTCTCCCATTGTGCACATGAAATCAGAGACATTGTAAACACTACATGCACAAAGACTGTGGAGGTCCATCACTATTGTGCCACTGGGACACCCTGGCTCAAACATACCGTCCCACATGGGACTCACGGGGTATGTGACATGACATACACAAACACCACTGTGAAATGTGACCATGGCACATGCACAGATATGAACAGTTGCACATCACAGTGGTCACGTACACGTAACACCCAGGATCCTGTCCCCATGAACACGTGCACAGCCTGGGGGTGGCTGCCCACAGGTGACACCCACAGGACAACATGTACACCAACATACACACAATAGGAAATGCAGCCTTACATGCCTTATGATAAGGTTTGGACAGGCTGTCGTGATGTAGGTGTGCCCCTCACTCCCTGGGAGCTATCTGTGGCTGGCATATGTCCATCTGAGACAGGCATGCTGACATATGCCAGTCACATGTACAGTGATGCGTTGTACTGCAATGGACCGATCGGTGCCTCCGGCCGGCCCATTGCTTTCAATGTGTGCGGGTACGCGTTGTACCCCTGTGCGCGTTGAACTGCAATGGACCGATCGGTGCCTCCGGCCGGCCCATTGCTTTCAATGTGTGCGGGTACGCGTTGTACCCCTGTGCGCGTTGTACTGCAATGGACCGATCGGTGCCTCCGGCCGGCCCATTGCTTTCAATGTGTGGGGTACGCGTTGTACCCCTGTGCGCGTTGAACTGCAATGGACCGATCGGTGCCTCCGGCCGGCCCATTGCCTTCAATGTGTGCGGGTACGCGTTGTACCCCTGTGCGCGTTGAACTGCAATGGACCGATCGGTGCCTCCGGCCGGCCCATTGCTTTCAATGTGTGCGGGTACGCGTTGTACCCCTGTGCGCGTTGAACTGCAATGGACCGATCGGTGCCTCCGGCCGGCCCATTGCTTTCAATGTGTGCGGGTACGCGTTGTACCCCTGTGCGCGTTGAACTGCAATGGACCGATCGGTGCCTCCGGCCGGCCCATTGCTTTCAATGTGTGCGGGTACGCGTTGTACCCCTGTGCGCGTTGAACTGCAATGGACCGATCGGTGCCTCCGGCCGGCCCATTGCTTTCAATGTGTGCGGGTACGCGTTGTACCCCTGTGCGCGTTGAACTGCAATGGACCGATCGGTGCCTCCGGCCGGCCCATTGCTTTCAATGTGTGCGGGTACGCGTTGTACCCCTGTGCGCGTTGTACCGCAATGGACCGATCGGTGCGCACCCATTGACAATGGGCTTGCCTGGCAACGGACGCGTTTTCGAATTTCGAACGAGTCGGTTGCTGGAAAATCAGTTGGTCACCCACAACAATGTTGCAAAATCATGTATGTCATGAAGTTGAAGATTTGAAGGATGCTGTGGGCGTGTTTTGGTGCTGCTATTCCATGGATTGGCCAGATTCAGAAGATGCAAACGACTTGGACCTATCACTTTGGACACAAGGGACAGTATCTGCCTCTCCAGCACATATATATTGCTGGCTGTTCCCCTGAGAGCCCACTTGCCTGCACTACATGCTCCAAGACGACATCTGCCACTGCACTGCTGCTGTCTCTGCCCCTCTGGACCCTGCAATGGCACGTACTGTGGAGAGAGCCCCAGCCTTCAGCCTTGAAGAGAACCAGGCCCTGCTGGACAGCCTACTTCCACAGTACAGCAAGCTGTATGGGACACCAGGGGAGCAGGTGAGTGTCCTGTGCACTGCCTTTCTGAATGTGCATTTTGTCTGACTAGCAAGGCTGAGAGTCTGCACGCCACTGGCTAGCAGGCTCACTGAGTAGTTGTCACCCCCCATAGTGTGTAGTGACTTGCACTGGACAGGTATGGTGCAGTGACAGTGCTTCTGAACAGGGTTTTACTCCCCATGCAATGATACCATGTAGTGACTTCTGGAAAACTGTCCATGGGCAGCCGTGCACTGCCTGTGTACACCATGTGCCCCTGTGATTGCGACATGTATATGCAACTGTGTCATGCACGGATATGTTGCATGTGTAGTAATGGCCTTATCACTTTGTCATCCTGACAGGCTTCTGCCCATCGGAAGCAGGAGATCTGGAAGGACATCGTCCGGGCTGTCCGGTCCGTGGGGGTCTACAAGCGCCGGATCCGCAACTGCCAAAAGAGGTGGCAGGACCTTCGGGGCTGGACCCGGAGGATTGCACGGGTCCAGCTGAAGCTGTCGCCTCCTCGCAGGAGGGGCGGAACACGGACCCTGACCCCCACATGCTCAGGATCCTGGCGGTGGTCTTTCCAGACCTGGATGGGCAGCTGAAGGCCAGAGAGCAGCAAGGAGGGGGTGAGTCAAAGACTGCACTGTGAACTCTGTCTAACATGCTATGTGCCCTCCTCGGGCCTGGTTAAACTGCCACAGTACAGCAGTCATGTTGTCCAGGAGCCATGTCCCTCTATTGTGCACTGCCCACTCCTCATCTGATACACAGGTGTGGCCCTTACATGCAGGGAATTCTGTCACTTAGGACTGTGTCCTTGCAGTTTGCTTGACTCAAGGTGGGAGACAGCATCTGTTTCCCTGACTCTGTGGTGGGCATCATGGGTGGGTCCATTGCTTACACAATGCCTGTATTCTGACATGTATTCAGCGTGTTACTTTGATCTGTGGTCCAATTGC
Organism: Calotriton arnoldi; assembly: GCA_963921515.1. Taxonomy (NCBI): domain Eukaryota; kingdom Metazoa; phylum Chordata; class Amphibia; order Caudata; family Salamandridae; genus Calotriton; species Calotriton arnoldi. Next base: position 168,583 of record CAWUFW010014064.1, read on the forward strand.
TGAGCTGATCCACCACATGTGTCTGGGGTATCTGGCACACACCCATGCTGCGGGTGGGAACAATGTTTGGGCCCCAGGAGTATGTATATGACGTGTGTCACACATACTTAGCCAGCTGCCTACAGTCCAGGGCTCATCCCTCATTCATGTGGGGCTGGACAGTCATGCCTACTCCAGGCCATACAATACACTCTGTACTCCCACTCCCGTGTATCAGCTGACACATTGTGCGCAGTGATTTGACCCCTCAGGTGTCTGCCTCTGTGTCAGTGTGCTGTGGATTAGTCGCCAGGACTGCTGTGGAGTTTCTTGGTAGGGGCTCAGCATGCCACTGGAGATGTGACCATAGGAGACGATACTTGTGTGTCACATAGGTGTCTGATCAGCTGCCCATGCAGACTGGGGCATGTGAATGTGAAGTTCAGGCAGCTGTTCCCCATTCACAGCAGAGTGTGAGGGGCTCAGGTTCAGAGGGTAGTGTCACAGGTCTCCCATATGTCCAATAGGTATGACCTGGACAGATGAGGGTTAAGAGGATGTGTTGTGGGGGGATGTACATGTGCACTTGTGCAGCTCCAGGACTTGCATTCCCCATGACCTACTATTGTGACACAGTGCAGAGTGTTGTTGTCTGGCTGCAAAGTCATACATCACTGAGACAGTGATGTATGACTTTGCAGTCATGCCTCCGCCATGGCATGTGTCTACTGATTGGTGAGCCTGCAGGGGAGTGACATGTGCTACATGCACACCATAGTGGTGCTGGCTATCAGGACATGGGTGCATCATGGTGTCTGTCACTGGTATGCATCACATGCATTTCCTATTTGACTCTGGGCATCCCTTTCATCCGGAAACCTGTACTGACTCAGTGGCAAGAGCTGTGATGTGTGCATGTCCACATGCCACACCGTGTCCTCTGCACTGTCCAACTACTGTGTACTTGGTGCATGTGTCCACACTGGGGTGTTGCAATCCAACAGACACCAGACAGATGGGTGCAAGGCCATGTGGGATGTGAGTGCCATGCTTGGCATCAGACTGACAATTGGCTTCTCCTGTTCAGTTAGGGCACTTTTAGCAATGTACAACTAATGATGCCAGGGCTTGCTCTGTGATGTGCTGTGCTCACAGTGGTGTGTGCGTTTTGTGCAGGTGACTGATGTCTGTCTGTTTCCCCATTGTTTGCAGATACATCCACGGCCACGGAAGGGGACAGCTCCACGGACCAGGAGGAGCCAGAGAGCCAGACTGGGTCAGCAGCCGAGGAGTGGTCGGAGGGACCCAGTGGCACGGAGGGCGAGGGAGCCACACCGAGGAGTCCTCAGCAGCATCCACCTCAGCTGAGGACCAGAGCAACTCGGAGGATGACTCCCTTGTGGAGGCGGGTGTCAGCAGCCACCACACCCCAGCTAGTGTTGCTGTCCCCGCCACCACCAGCACCACCACCGCCCTCCCATCGGCTCCCATTCACCAGGTCCGTGGAGGCTCCCATGTCCGGGAGCGTGTCTCCTTTGGGCCAGGCACCGCAGCCCCTGCCCCTGTGTCCCCTGCTGCCCTGAGTGAGGAGTCTGTGTACCTCCTTCGCCAGCTCCATGTAGGCCAGACAGCCATGCTGAGTGTCCTCCATGCGCACACCGCGCTGTTGACTCAGCTGGTGTCGTTCATGGAGGGCATCTCATCGGGCATGTCTGACCTACAGAGGGGCAATAGGTCCATGGACTCCTCCCTGACGGCAGCAGTGTCCCTCCTCAAACGGTCCCTCACCCCTCCTGCCTCTGCTCCATCCACACTCCCCAGCACCTTACCCATCCCAAGCACACACACACCGGCACAGGCACACACCAGCACACACACATCCAGCACACTGACACACACGCCAATGACAAAACGCACACGCACGCACATTCAGGGGACTGAAGCCAGACTCACAGGGGATGGGGCCCTGGAACACACACATGCATCCACATGCACTGCGCAGTCCTCAGTTCCCTCTCCCTCCAAAGCACCCTCCCTTGCCTCAACCCCAAAGTCACAGCAGCTCTTCCTCTGTGACCTCGGCCTCTTCCCCACCGATGAAGCTGCTCCAGCATTCCGGGGGAAGAGGAAGCCCACCCACATGGAGCAGAGTGCCCCTCGCCCCCGGACACCCTCCCCCAGGCGCAGACGGACTGAGGCCCCCACCCGCAAGTCCCCCCGGAGTCCTAAGAGCAAGACCCCGCCACCGCCCTGCAGCTCAGGCACAAGGTCTCCGTCCTCCATCCCTCAGGCCCCCACTGCACAGGTGCCCCCACCACACCCTGCCCCAGGTTCCCCCACCCACAGCTATACCATCCCCAAGAGGATCAGGCCTTCTCCCCCTGCCACTTGCTCTCCCAGCACCACACCCCCGCTGCGCTTGTCTGTGCCACTGATGTGGTGAGGGTGTCCTCCCCTCTGTCCAACCCACCTTGCCTGTTCCCCATTCTCCTCCCCTGGAGGTAGGCACTGCAGTGGAGTCCACTACCGCCCTGTCTGACTTGGGCACTGCAGTGGCGGACCTGTCCACTCCATCTGCAGGGTCCACTGCAGTTGTGCCGGCACCCACGACATCTGAGTCATGCCCCCAGTTGTGCCGGCACACACCATGTCAGACACCTCCACTGCAGTTGTCAGTGGCTCTCCAGCACCCACCACCCCTTCCCTGACTCCCCTGGTGAGCCCTGATCCTGTCCCTGCGGTGCCTGGCCTGCCCCCCGGTTGCCCCTCCTAGTGGATTGTCCCTGGTTTTGTGCAGGCATGCGTAGGGTGACATCTGCCAGTGTCACCCTGTTTGAACTTTGACAATGGACTGGCCATTGGCCTTTGCTCTTTTTTTCTGGACGTCGTTTTCATTCAACACATATGCTGAATAAAGCAACTTTCTTTTCTCTAGTGCTCATGCTTCAGATGTACATGTTGTTGGTGCTGCTAACCATGCCCTTGCTGCAGTGATGGTGATATCTGGTCTCATGATTATGAAGTGTTACTGTGCAGGAACCCATGTGGTCCAGGGGGAATGTGTCCTATCATGTGGTGTATCCATGTCATCCATAGCAGCATCTGAGGGTGTCATGTGTTCAGTATTTGGCAATGGGATTTCCTACTTACATTAGCAATTTCATATCTGTGGCTTCCACCCCTGCACATCTGTTGTGCCTGCCATTGTTGGATTTGTCTACTTCCCTGACCGTGTTGCCATCTCCACTGGACATGCAGGTTTGGGCATCAATGGGGAAGGACTCATCCGTGTAGTCAGTGCAACATTGCTATACAAGTGTGTTGGATCTGTGCTGATGATTCCGTTGGCACATCCATGACCAGGCTGATGTGACGGGAGCCCTCATTTGGTGCTAATTGTTGATTGTGTGACCAAGTGCTCAGCTGACATGATGGGGCCCTACTGAGGCAACATATGGCACAGCTTTCCTCACACAGGAGTGGAGTCCCCTCATGGCAGTGTGTACACGTGTGACATTGCCTGCGCCCAAGGTGTGTGTTGTATGTGCATGTCTGTGTGTTCACTTCCATTTATCTGCGCATGCTGTGATCCCTAGTGTTGTACCTGTTTGTGATGCTTGCTGACTTGAGCTATGTTCCCCCAAAGTCTTCTCCCTGTGTTCTCTGTGATGTGGGTGCATGGCACATTACTGGTCATCAGGGTGTCACCCATAGGTGTGTTTGCTGTCAGGGCTGAGTTTGTGTGCAGACGCAGATGGGTCACAGTCAGGTTTCCCCTTGGCACTTGTTGTTTGCCCCTGTCATGTGATTTTCAGTTCGTGTTATCTTTAAGTTATTGTGACACGTTGTGTGTGTGACTGCTGGCACTCCTCAGGGTCCGGGCTGCGATGTTGGTTGTTGTCTATGTGTGTTCTTTGTGGGTGACCTTGGCTTCTTCATTGGTGTGTGACTGTGGCTGGGATCCCATTGGTTGGTGTGGTATCGCCGTCATGTCCATGTACAGCGTAGTGTGCAGTGTGTCAGACATTCAGGAGTCTTGTTGAGTGGCCATGTGTGATGTGTTTCTGCACCTTGGTTCCCACCCACCACCCTGGAATAGTCATGGGTGCATGTGCAATGTCACCAGTGCATGTGTACTTCACTGCTGCACATTGTTGGAGGTCGAGGGGTGTGGTCTTGAGTGTGTGCAGATGGGAGTTGTTGCCCAGCTAGACCCCTGCCTCCATGTTGGCCTTGGCTTACTGGCCATGCTGATTGATTTGTGCTTGTGTCGGTGTGATGGTAGTTTGTTGCTCAGGACACATGACTGTGGTTCACAGTGTGAACCACATTCAGCTTTGTCATCAGAGTGGGATTTTTATGCAGCCAAGGGTCACCACATTGTGGGGGCCCTGGGGGTGGTGCTGTGGTGTGTCTGTGTCTTGCTGTGTCAGTTGTTGTTCCTACGTGCCTGTGTGACATGTGTGTTTTGTGCTCCCTCTCATCTGACAATGCCTGCTTGCCCACACAGGGGATTTGGATCCATGAGTTACCTTAGTGTGGCAGTGTATGCACATCTGTATGATTGGTATTCAGCTCTCCTCATGTGTTGTGTGGTTGCCTGGGGACACTGGCACCCCCCCTCACCTGCTGTGTATGATGACAGTGTTGGTCTGCCTGTTTGTGTTTGTGCATCTGCACCACTGCATTGGCATATCTTGGGTGTGCCATTGGCTGTATGTTGTTTGGTGTGTTTCCCCTGCTGTCCCTGGGACTCCTAGGTCATCGGTCAGCACAGTGATCATGGTTTGTGTGTCCCATTGCTGCCATGGTATGGTATCTGTTCACCTCACATCTGCTGTCTCCACAGGATATCTGCATTTGTGTGCCCATTGGTGCAAATATGTGGTTCTGCATTCTGATGGTCACTTCTGTCATTGTGTCATTGATGAATGTTGACGGTGTCAGCCCCCATGGGTGTTGTTTGTCTGCACATGGCCAAAGGAATGTCTCATTTGCACTGCAGTATTTGGCTCACCCAATTTATGTTGCAATGGGACACATACACTACTTTGCCACAGATGAGTTTTTGGTTCTGTGACCAGGAATGATCCATGCAGTTTGGCAGTTGCAGCTCTTTCTTTGTCAACACTTACCTTTTGGTCACTGTGATGATGGGGGTGTAGACCCCATTGCCACAATGGTCAAAATGTGCTTCAGCTATGGACCCCACACTTCCCTTTTGGTCACTGTGATGATGGGGGTTTAGACCCCATTGCCACAATGGTCAAAATGTGCTTCAGCTATGGACCCCACACTTCCCTTTTGGTCACTGTGATGATGGGGGTTTAGACCCCATTGCCACAATGGTCAAAATGTGCTTCAGCTATGGACCCCACACTTGCCTTTTGGTCACTGTGATGATGGGGGTTTAGACCCCATTGCCACAATGGTCAAAATGTGCTTCAGCTATGGACCCCACACTTGCCTTTTGGTCACTGTGATGATGGGGGTTTAGACCCCATTGCCACAATGGTCAAAATGTGCTTCAGCTATGGACCCCACACTTACCTTTTGGTCACTGTGATGATGGGGGTTTAGGCCCCATTGCCACAATGGTCATGGGCTGCTTGCATTGTGGGTGCCACACACATATATGTGTGGCACATGTGCTAGGGTGTCACATTGTATGTTCAAAGTCATGTTCGGTGTTGTAGGCATTTGACACAGCCTACACACGCTTGTCATGGTGGTGGGGGGATGTCTTTATCTTGCATTCCCTAGGTTGTGGTGTGCTGGTTGTGTCATGCATTGTCCATCCTATGAGTGGGGGTGGTAGTAGTGGTAGGCATCCAGCCCCCCTGGCTAAGGGTGGTAGTAGTGGTAGGCATCCTGCCCCCCTGGCTAAGGGTGGTAGTAGTGGTAGGCATCCAGCCCCCCTGGCTAAGGGTGGTAGTAGTGGTAGGCATCCAGCCCCCTGGCTAAGGGTGGTAGTAGTGGTAGGCATCCTGCCCCCTGGGTGAGGGTGGTAGTGGTGGTAGGCATCCAGCCCCCCTGGGTGAGGGTGGTAGTAGTGGTAGGCATCCAGCCCCCCTGGCTAAGGGTGGTAGTAGTGGTAGGCATCCAGCCCCCCTGGCTAAGGGTGGTAGTAGTGGTAGGCATCCACCCCCCCTGGCTAAGGGTGGTAGTAGTGGTAGACATCCAGCCCCCCCTGGCTAAGGGTGGTAGTAGTGGTAGGCATGCTGCCCCCCCTGGGTGAGGGTGGTAGTGGTGGTAGGCATCCAGCCCCCCTGGGTGAGGGTGGTAGTAGTGGTAGGCATCCAGCCCCCTGGCTAAGGGTGGTAGTAGTGGTAGGCATCCAGCCCCCCTGGCTAAGGGTGGTAGTAGTGGTAGGCATCCAGCCCCCTGGCTAAGGGTGGTAGTAGTGGTAGGCATCCAGCCCCCCTGGCTAAGGGTGGTAGTAGTGGTAGGCATCCAGCCCCCCTGGGTGAGGGTGGTAGTAGTGGTAGGCATCCAGCCCCCCTGGGTGAGGGTGGTAGTAGTGGTAGGCATCCAGCCCCCTGGCTAAGGGTGGTAGTAGTGGTAGGCATCCAGCCCCCCTGGCTAAGGGTGGTAGTAGTGGTAGGCATCCAGCCCCCCTGGCTAAGGGTGGTAGTAGTGGTAGGCATCCAGCCCCCTGGCTAAGGGTGGTAGTAGTGGCAGGCATCCTGCCCCCCTGGGTGAGGGTGGTAGTAGTGGTAGGGCATCCAGCCCCCTGGCTAAGGGTGGTAGTAGTGGTAGGCATCCAGCCCCCCTGGGTGAGGGTGGTAGTAGTGGTAGGCATCCAGCCCCCTGGCTAAGGGTGGTAGTAGTGGTAGGCATCCAGCCCCCCTGGCTAAGGGTGGTAGTAGTGGTAGGCATCCAGCCCCCTGGCTAAGGGTGGTAGTAGTGGTAGGCATCCAGCCCCCTGGCTAAGGGTGGTAGTAGTGGTAGGCATCCAGCCCCCCTGGCTAAGGGTGGTAGTAGTGGTAGGCATCCAGCCCCCCTGGCTAAGGGTGGTAGTAGTGGTAGGCATCCAGCCCCCTGGGTGAGGGTGGTAGTAGTGGTAGGCATCCAGCCCCCTGGCTAAGGGTGGTAGTAGTGGTAGGCATCCAGCCCCCCTGGGTGAGGGTGGTAGTAGTGGTAGGCATCCAGCCCCCTGGCTAAGGGTGGTAGTAGTGGTAGGCATCCAGCCCCCTGGCTAAGGGTGGTAGTAGTGGTAGGCATCCAGCCCCCTGGGTAGGGTTGGTGGTGCGCATTCAGGCCCCTGTGTGCATATGTGGCATTGGTGATGGGCATCCCGCCCCTATGGTGCTGCTGTTGCTGGTGTAAGTATATTCAGCATCCCCGTGTGTGTGTGTGATGTGTCGTGTACGTGTTGTATGTGTTTTGTGGTTGGTGTCTGGCTTACCTTCTGCGCCGTACGCGTCCGTGCCTGTTCCGGTAGTAAATGTAGAATATTGGTATGATCGGGACGAAGGGATTCATGGTTGGTTCGTGTCGTTCGTCCTTCTCGTTGCTTGGCGTCGTCCTCGCCGCTCGCCTCGTCCTCGTCGCTCGTCCTTGTCGGTGCCGTGTTCGTCTCGGAGCCGTAGATCGTGTTGTGGCGCGAATCGGAGCTTGTGTGCGCCTCTCCCGGATGCTTTGACGTGCCGTGCGTAGCGACGGGTTCGGAGCGTACGGAAAGCGCATCGTACTTGTCCGGCCGGACGGGGCTGCATTTTTCCTTCCGTGCGACTCGATTCGGCGTTTCCGGATTCGCCTCGGTCGGAGAACAGGACCTGGTTTGGGTGAGTACGGCTCGGCCGGATTTTTTGCTGTTGTGCGCATCGTACTTGCTCGTTCGGTGTACTGTACGGATCGGTCGGGAAACAGGCTTTCGCATGGCTTTTTTCCCGACCGAATGGTATTGGGTGCGCCTCCGACCGAGATCGGAATCGGCCCCTAAGTCGGATATATACTTAATACCTAGTTCATCATGTACAGTATAGGACGGTGTGCCCTGGGGGACTCTCAGTGTCTGCCTTAAAAATTTGTTTTGCACCATCTGAATTTTATCAACCCCCATGAACCCCCAAACCTCTCCACCATACAAAACCCTAGAGGTACAAATAGACTGATACAATTTTAAAATCACCCCTGGGGACCATGTACCTATTCTGTGTGCGTATTTAGCAATTGCACCCAAAGATGTTTTCATATATCTTAGCTTCCTCTCTTGCAAAGTTTTCCAATTTAATTTATCATCTAACACAATGCCCAGGTATAAAAAAGATGGAACCTTAACTAGACTATATGAGCCTGCCTTGTATGTTTTTAGTCTGTTCTCTCCATTACCTATCTCCATCACAAATGATTTAGTAAAATTAGGAGACAGGTCCAACCCATTCATAAAGGAGACAAACCCGTCTATTAGGGCTTGCAACGCCCGCGGTGTATCCGCTAAAAGAACAGCGTTATCCGCGTACAACAAAACGAGCACTGGTCTCCTACCTATTCTCGCTATATCTATCTGTAAAGATGTCAGGGCAGATTCTAATCCGTTTATATACAGGTGGAAAGAAAAGGAGCAAGGATACACCCTTGGCGCACCTCTCTAGTGCAATTAAAATTATCGGTGAGTCCTCCTTCTTTGGTGTACCTAACTGCAGCTGTGGTGTCAGTATAGAGAGTCATTAAAACATTTATGATTGCAGGCTCAACTCCCAATTCACCCAGTACCATCCACAATTTGTTCCAGTTCACTCGATCGAATGCTAATAATTATAGAACAGTTCGAATTTTCTGCATTTTTCTACATATTCTGAGCTACTGCAGCTTTAAAAATAACTAACTTTTATTGAACTGTTTCTAATATCTTTTTGCAACAATTATCTAACAGTTATTTTAATGTGTTTAATTTTGCACTAGAGGTTGTATTTTATTCTTCATGTTTACAAACATGCTCTCTCTTTCATAAGAAAGAGCTAGCACCAAGGTTTTAAGTGGTTTGCGGGAAAGCTGATGGTGTCACCATGTATTATATGGAAAAACTACCACCAGCTGTACATGATAAGGATATTGCAAGTCACCCTGGAGTTCCATAACGTTATAAAGGAACTCTGCCATCTGCCTCATTCTCCTATATGGTTATGGAACTCCTTTGTGACTTGCAATATCTTTATACAGAATTGCAGGGTGTACTTTATCTCTTTTTATAAATCATAGAAAGTGCATAGGGATGGCCCTTGGGTTAGTCCCCTTCAGGTATTGTTCAGCCAACAGTACTATATGCATAGAGTGGTGCAATGCTCCCTTAAGTGTCTGTTTTGTTGGAAGGCCATTCACATTTTAGATCCACTCACAAGCCAAATCCAAATTTGTCTTTATTTCGATTGTAAAAAATCATAAAAGACTACATACGTCAACAAAACATACAAACTGGCTCCATACCGCATTATCTAATATTCCCATAAAAACAGTTAAGATAACCAAATGTTAAAAAAAAATAAAAAAAAGAGTACATGTAATAACAATGTATCAGATTATTGAAAAAACTGGTCTTATAACATGTGAATAGCTAAAAGTCACTCGGGAATACGAGACATAAAAACTAAAACAAATAAAAACATAATACTTATTAATACTAAAACTGTGACAATTTGCTACTAGTTTATTATAAGTAGCCATATTAACAATCCCTCATCTTGTTTGCTCGGATGACCCACAACCAGCTCAAGAATTTGGCCACTGCTATAGTAATAGGAACCTCAGTGTTAGTTTTCAGAATCCTTAGGGCCTCCAAAGCTACTCTGGTGCCCATATTCTTACAAATGGGTTTCAGCCATTTGTGCCTAGGTGACTTATAGGCACGGCATACAAAGAAGATATGAGCTAGTGACTCAGTCTCTGCTGGGCAAAATGGTCATTTGTCATCCGAGGGGGATACCAACTACTGGTAAACACTTTGATGGGAAGAGAACCCACCCTAAACTGATGATACAGCTTCCTATCTTTAGGTCTAGTAATTATATCCCAGTATGTTTCGAATTTTGGTTCAAATTTGTGGTCGTTAAAAACCCGAGTCAAGGAGCTACATTGGTGATGTGATAGTTGCTGCAGTCTAACCATGCTCCAATAAGCAGCTTTCAAATCCTTTTTCGCAGGGAAGGTAGCAGCGGCTGGGTCCTCCCACAATTTACTCAGCCCCATACTAAACAATGTAGTTTTTAGATTCCTTATCCATGGGATTTTATTAGTACAACCCAGCGACCTAACATCAGAGAAGGCTTGAGCGTACAAAGCAAGCTCCGGAGTAGTCCAGAGCCTTCTCCAAAATGCTACCGGTCTAAACCTTGCCTGGTCCACAATTTCATTACAGCCCAGATCCAAATATAGAGGCCGCAGTGGAGTTGACTGCGGAAGGCCAGTCAAGGCTCTCACCAATTTGTTTTGGGCAACAGCCAAAGATGTTAGATCATTAAAACCCCATAATTCTGCCCCGTACAACAATGATGAACCTATTTTGTGTTCGTATATCTTTAACGCAGGGGCTAGGGGCTTGGTTTTGGAGAGCCTATGTTCTTTAAGCAAAGCACCAGCAAGTTGGGAATGCTTAAGTGCCAGCAGGTCAATCTGGGGTGTCCAACTAAATTTCTTACCCAGAGTTAACCCTAGGTAGGTAAAGGTGTCAGTCTGCTCCAAGGGGGAATTATCCATGTACACCCTCCCCCTCACGGCCTTTGACCTATGGAACACCATGAACTTCGTTTTGGTCACGTTTACCACTAGCTCATGCTCGCGACAAAAACCCCAAAACGCTCCAGTGCCACTTGCAACCCCTTCTGGGTTCTGGAAAGTAGGAGGGTATCGTCCGCGAACATGAGCAGCGGTATCTTCATTCCAGCCAGCATTGGAGCATCAGTGGGGTGAGATGTAAAGTATTGGACCACCCTATTAATAAAAAGAGAAAACAGGGTTGGGGCCAGTACACACCCTTGCCGGACCCCCTTGGTTACCGCGAACCTTTCGGTAACATTCCCCTGCTTCCCCCAACGAACCTGTGCATAGTTGGTTTCATGCAATTTAACCAAGATATTTAGGAGTTCGTAGAGCATCCCCAGAGCCTGAAATACACTCCACATTTTGGCACGAGGAACTAGATCAAACGCAGTCTTAAGATCTACAAAGGCCGGGTAAATCGTGCCACCACCGATAGCAACTACCTTCCAATAAACGAGTGCAAACCTAAACACCTGATCAATAGTACTTATGTGGGGACGGAACCCTGCCTGTAGGGGGTCAAGATATCCATCTCGTCGATCCAGGCCTGTATTCTGACTAAAACAAGCCTTGCGACTATTTTCTGGATGGAGTCGATAAGGCTAATTGGCCTATAATTACCTGGCTGGGAATGATCACCCTTCTTGAATATTGGCAAAATGTCTGCACCAAACCAAGAATCCGGAATAGCTGCGCCACTAGCTACTGCATTTGCAAGATATTTAATATATGGGACCCAGGTCTCTGTGTCCGAAACAAACAGGTCAGCCGGAATACAGTCTGGGCCTGGGGCCCGACCTCGCGGGATCAGTTTTAGCACTTTTTCCACCTCGTTACAGGAAAAAGAGGCACTAGTAGCAAAAACAGGTAGGGGTTGGCAAGATCACTTCTGCTAGTGGCTGAAAACTGTGCCTCAAAATGGGACACCCAATCCTCAGGAGCAACATGGTTAGTGGGAACTTGGGATAAAACTCCACTGCCCCATTTAACAAGTTGCCAGAAATGCATCAAATTTCTCTCTTTACTTGCTGCTAGCAAGTCCTTCCATCGGGACTCATCCCAGTCCTTCTTCGCTTGCAATTTCGATGCCTTGTACCTAGCTCTAGCTATTTTTATATCCCCCGCAACATGTGATCTAATAGCCCTGGCCAGTAGCCTATAAGCCTCTCTACAGGCTTTATTATACCAGGAAGCTGCCTTAGTGAATGGAATCCTCGTTTGTTTATTTGGTTTTATAAAAAACATTTTAACTTCCCAAAGAGCTCGTTGTGGACCTCAGGGATAATATTGTTTACCGCCTCTTGGGAGGGGCACTCTTGTAAAATAGAGAGTGAGCGGCCGACCAGAGATTTCATCTCAGCCACATCGCCCTTGTTATCCATCAGCCTAGCCCATCTGACTCTCCTCATATCATTGGTAAGTATGGCCTCAGTTAGCTTGTCCTCAACAGCCCTGGAACCATTACTAGAGAGGCCAGGAATCTTTAGGGATAGGATCAGCGGATTATGGTCACTTTCGTTCCGCTCCTGGACCACCATGTCAAACATAAAAGACCAAAATTCTAGATTTAAAAATATGTAGTCAATACGACTACTTCTTAATCCATTATCAAAAGTGTGAGTACCCACACTATCTGAAAGCGTCCTCCCATTAGCTGCTCTAAGTCTCCTTTCCATACACAACCCCTTAAGCTGTAATACAGCCTCAGTCCACTTTTTGATTGGGCTTAAATTTAGTTGCGGGATGTTCCATTGTGCGTCCTCTTCCAGACTGAGATTACCATCTTCGTGATCGAGGGGCTCGAAAGTGCAATTAAAATCGCCCACGATTATCAAGTTGCAACCACCCTCCAAAGTACCTAAAAACTTGTCGAGATGGGCGACAACAGGTGATGCTTTACCCCCAGGCGACCCTCTGGCATAGATATTAATTACCAGAACGTCTAGCACGTCAGCCATCCGTACCCGCAATACCATTATGTCAGGACTGTCAATATATACTTCCTGCACCACACATCCATCTAACTGCCTGACCCAGCATATGAGTCCGCCAGACGGCCTACCTTTCTGGCCCCTCAACGCTGGTTTAGAAAAATTTACATAGCCAGGGAAGAAAACGGGAGCCAAAGACCAAGTTTCTTGGAAAAGCCAAATGTCATATTTTTCAATAAAGGCTACCCATTCAGTAGAGACAGTTTTGGTAGACAACCCAGCTATATTCCAGGAAGAAAAAGACATCTGGGGCTTGGCAAGCCCTTTTTCAATGGTATAGAGATGATCCGTTTCTCCCGCTCTACAGTTACCCACAACCACTGACTTACTGGGGGAACTGTTGCACTGCTGGAAAACACTATAGGGAGTAGGAGTAACCAGGGGGTAATAATAGATTCCCTCGTCCTCTCCTCTATTGCTTCAGCCATCCCAGTTCCACAAACTTTCCCTAGGTCGGCACGGCTAGGATAGACTAAACTAGATACTAAAACATCTCTTGTACAAATTGGCCTAGTGTATGCTAGGACTCCTGACCCAGTCGTGCCGCCAAAAACTTTAAGTCAATCCACTTCCTCCGTGGGAGTTAAAGCGTCAAAACGGTTGCAAGTGGTGATCTGGAAAGTGTGTTGACCACCCAGATTAAATTCGCCCCTCTTCGCTCTATGGCCATTACTCCCTTCTGTTTTGTAGAAAAAGCCCAACGGGACACAATTAATGTCATCCTCATTAGTATAACAATTGCCCACCCTCTCCAATATATGCTGAACCAATCTGGGGGATCTGAAGCTAAGAACCACACAGTCACCAGGGAGAGACTTGTGGGATTTACCCACCCAAGGAACTCTGCGAACCATCTTAAATTCACCAAAGAGAGGTTCCTTGATGCCGGCCCTAACACTCAACAGATGAAGTGCCTTATTTCTAAGTGTAGACCAGTGCTCCTGCACTCCAGAGGGGAGCACTGGGACGTTGGACAGAACAACTGTGTATGGTGTAGCTTCCGGGGGTAGATGTAGAAAGGACTCGATTCTCGGAGAGCTGGAAATGGGGGTCTGATGTAACTTCGGGCTAACAAGTCTCTCTACCTGCCTCTTAGTAGGAATTGCGGGCTTTGAGGTTTGGGGTCGATTGTCAGGTTGTGTTACCTTAGTGACAATACCTGACCGGGATGGAGGGCAACTTACACTGCTGACCGGAGCCCTAAATGATCCCACTGACCTCTCATTCAATTGTGTTGGGAGCCCACCCACCATTGACCCATTAAAATTAGTTAGGGGAAGATTAACAATGCCTATCTCTATTTTGCCTAGTCTTTCTTCAATCAGGGACAACTTCTTCATTATGGGATCAATCAATGCCGAGAATTTGAGTTCTAACCTGGTACAAAGATCTCCTCGTTACACAGGCGGGATGAAGCACATACATCCACTGGGCAAGGCTGGCTAGATAAATCGCTACTAGCCAACGTGTTACTAGTGCTCACGACAGGCTCCCCTTTACGTTTGCCAGATCTGAGAGGCATATAATTGTTTTTTAATGATCCTCGGGCTTTCCGCTTTTTGAACGGTGGTTCAACTGTATTGGCATGACTAGGCTTCTGACCACTGGTGGATACCAGAGGGGTATTAGGAGGGCTTTCCACATTTCCTAGGTTAGAGGAGAGGGATATCGTTTGACTACTATGGGGTAGGGGAGATGAACCGCTCTGCTGGTCAGTAGCTTCAATAGCAACTAACTCACAGCCAGGGAGATGTGGGGAGGGTCCTGGGATACTGACAGAAATTACTGGGTCTAGCGATAACCTACGTTCGGTGATCTGTATTTGATGATTTAACACTGATTCTGCCCTGGTAAGAAACGCATCAAGAGACCCCACAACCCCCGCACCCACTGTATGTTTGCGCTTGGTCATAATGTCCAAGCACCACAACTACAGTTACCCAACTCACTACTCCAACCCACACGGCCACACAGACTAAATGTCAGAAGGGTGGCCCAGCCCGGCCTTATCCGGACCCTGACGCGTCCCGCGCCGCGGGTGGAGAGACAGCGCTATGAGCGCGATGGCAAGCTCCTCCCCCTGATTTGCGGCACCTGTAGCGATAGACCGGAGTTCTGGGACTCGTAGTCTCTAAAGTTCCTCAGGTGCTGATGGTGCGAAAGAAGGGACCCTGGGACTCCAGTCCCACCAGGGCTCAGTGAAATGGCCGGAGTGACCCCAGAGCAACAACCAGCAGCCAGCAAGCAGGCAGTGCGAGAGTGTGGCAACCCGCGCCGCGGGTGGAGAGACAGCGCTATGAGCGCGATGGCAAGCTCCTCCCCTGATTTGCGGCACCTGTAGCGATAGTCCGGAGTTCTGGGACTCGTAGTCTCTAAAGTTCCTCAGGTGCTGATGGTGCGAAAGAAGGGACCCTGGGACTCCAGTCCCACCAGGGCTCAGTGAAATGGCCGGAGTGACCCCAGAGCAACAACCAGCAGCCAGCAAGCAGGCATTGCGAGAGTGTGGCAACCCGCGCCGCGGGTGGAGAGACAGCGCTATGAGCGTGATGGCAAGCTCCTCCCCCTGATTTGCGGCACCTGTAGCGATAGTCCGGAGTTCTGGGACTCGTAGTCTCTAAAGTTCCTCAGGTGCTGATGGTGCGAAAGAAGGGACCCTGGGACTCCAGTCCCACCAGGGCTCAGTGAAATGGCCGGAGTGACCCCAGAGCAACAACCAGCAGCCAGCAAGCAGGCAGTGCGAGAGTGTGGCAACCCCACTCACAAGCCACTTATTTGGTAATTATACTTCCAGTAGCAATGGGAGAGCAAAAGAATAGAAGGGAATAGAGCCTGTCAAAAATATAAAGACACTGAAGGCAATCTTACCAGTGTAAAAGGGCCAGTACATTTTGGAATGTCATTGGCATTTTAGATCCATTCACAAGACAGCTATTCAGTGATTACAGTGCCTGTAATGATGAGTGATAACATTTCCCCGCATTTCATCGGAGAGCAAATGGGACTTGATGGGGCCTGACATGCACAAGTTCCTTGAGGAGACCCTACTGCAGCTGTTGAATGACATCAAGGAGTTGGTAGCTCAAGATTCTCTACACAGCCATGGAACTTTGATGTCTCTACCATAACTATAACTCCAGTAACAAGGCGTATTCATGTCCTCGTAGTTAATGCTGAGGGAGCTTTTCAGGTGTCACAATAGGGATATTTTCAAACGGACATACCAATTCTCCCAAAGTGTATCAGGTGCAGTGCTTGTTCTGTTTGCAAAGTTGTCAGTTGCATCACAGGCTTAAAAACATGCATTCTAGCAACTTACCACTGGTGAAGCCATACCTTGACAGGGTAATACAGGCAGACTGATTAGTCTGAATGCAACTTTCTATCTGGTGTAAATGACATTGCATGAGTCTTGTAGATTTGGAAGTGTTGTTTTCTTCATAAAACCTGAGCTTTGTTTCCCACATAAAATTTCATCCATTATTGGTCAATCTCATTTTAGGCCGAGCCTACCAGCCAGTGCATGTGCTGTCTGTTGTGTGACATCTTGTGAGATTACCAAGAAAATACAGGGACTTGGAGCCCACCCATTGCTTGTCATCATTTGGTATTCCTGTCACTCTCATTTATCTGCTTCTTATTCGTGTCCCAGCCTGTCAATCTCGTGATTGTCCATTGGATAGAGCATAGCCTCTATACCACCTCTTTTGATTAGCTGGATTGTATGCTTTCATTTGTTGCTTTTCAAGCACCACTTTTTTGGATAAGCACTCCATGGGCGTGCATGTTTTCTCTAGATGTCTACATTAAAGCGCCTTTTTCACTTTGTTTTGTTGCAGAGCATCAGTGATACTGTATTATAAGGATGAAAACCAATGGGAAAGCTAATAGGTCCCAAAGGCAAGACCTATTGGCTTTGTCAGTGCTTGTACCTGTTGTATTATGGACTGACTAAGAATCAAGACTAGTTGAAGAACATGTTGATCATTTCTTAAAAAAACAGGAAATTGCTTTAGTTTTCATCATATTTAGAGTAATCACATTCATTTGCTATTCAAATTTAGTCACGTAAAATCAGTGTGATAAAAAATAAATATGATTATGTAGTTTCCTTAAAAGAAATAATGCCTGTTACGGGTTCCTAATGGCCACCCATTCAGATCTATTATTTAGGACGTCTTGTGATCTTCGTATCCGACATCCACCATCTCTCAGTGAAACACATTTTAGGAGTGACTTCGGTATGATACTAAAATACCAAAAAAGAGTTCAGACTTATCACCTGGAGGAAGCCAACACACATACTATGTAGAGAGGAACAAAGGGTTCCATTAGGAGTTTTTGATAGAAATTTGCTCACATTTAGAGGAATCCTAAATACATTTGAGGACCTCCCCCGGTGCCCAACACTATTTTCCAGGCCAGCACGTTCCTGTGATCTTTTAGTGTGATGTACCAAATGGGAGATTAACTTACTTTGACAGCCAGTGTAGTCCTAAAACAGTGGGTTTGAGTGGCAGTGAAGGCAGCAGGCTTTGGAATGGTAGCAATAGGAGCTGTATGGCAGGGTTTCCTAACCAAGACTGCTCGACTGTTGGCTTTTCATAATGACAAACTCATGTGAAGTGGTCCATACAGACTCATCCAGAAACGCACCTCGAGCTGGTGTATGTGTGGCTGCGGCTTGAAAACAAAATAGCAAACGAGGGGGTATATTATCACTCACATGGACCAGGGCATAATGTAAGTAGAAAAGAAAAAGGACTCCTTTATGTGATTTTTTTTTTTTTTTAATTCTTTTTATTAACAATGCTCGTAAGACCATACAGCATCACACAATTACAGTATCGTACATCGGGGCACATTTGCAAAAATTAACATTGTGATCATCAATAGGGAACAACAATGACAATAAACCGTCACCCACTTTCCTACCCTTCCATGAATACTCCAGTCTCTCTGTACGTGCGCCAGGGTGCCCATACTTTCTTCCACTTTTTCGTGCACCCCCTGCTTCTGTATACTGTTTCCTCGGCCCTTTGGCACCAATCGAGGTCGCGCTGCCAATCCTCCCATCTCGGGGGTGCCTGCGCCCCCCCCTAGCAATATTCCGTTTCGCCACCCCCGCTGCGAGGGCCAACCAGAGCTCTCACGTATCTGGACCAGTCATTGTCCCCCTTGATCATCAGCAATAGCCACTTTGGCTCCATCGGAACCATCTCACCGACCACCCTAGACATAATGTTGGTGACTGGCGACCAATATGTGGTGATCTCCGGGCACTGCCATAGGATTTGAAAGAAGCTGCCCTCTTGCCCGCAACCCCTGATGCAGAGCGCCGAAGGACTCCTACCCCATGCATAAAGATGTGTGCGGGGGTAGTAGGTGCGATGGAGAATTTTAAACTGCACCAGTCTGAACCGAGAGTGGATGGCAATCTCTCTAGGACTCTGCAGTGCATCCTGCCAGTCTTCGTCGTCGAGGCTTCCCAAATCCTTGGACCAAGTTGCCCTAAGAGTGATCAGGGGGTCAGGCATGTTGTTTATTAATTTACGATAAATTGTTGACGTGAACTTTTCTGCTATAGGATCGAGAAGCAGCCTATCTTCCATTGGGGAGAATTCCTGAACAGTGGTGCCATTTTGTATATGGGATCGTAAGGCATGTACAAGTCGCAGATATTGGTATCTTTGTGAATGGTGTAAATCGTATTCCTTTGGAGGTATTCGAAAGAGCGGGGAATCCCTTTCCATACATCTCCTAAGTACCCGATTCCGATCAGCCTTCACCCCTTAAAGCCCGCCAGAGTGGTTACCTCCCGCAGGTGCTCACCTAGCCACAATGGCGATCTCCCAGTTATCACCCCCATCCAACCTAAGAGTTTGTTGGCCTCTCTCCAGCACTGCAGAACTACCCTAGTGTGTTCAGGCCACGTTGCCTGCGGCTTCCGGGCATATAAAAGAGATTCACAGTTGCCCTTGGGCATGACCATCCTATCGACCCTGTAGGCTCGCTTGTTGCCATCGGTGTACACCCAATCGTTGATCACCTGGAGCTGCGAGGCCCAGTAGTAGAGTTTGACGTCCGGGAGCGCTAGTCCTCCATCGTACACTCCCCGATGTAGCTTATGCATCGCAATCCTAGGGGACCCCCCATCCCACAGCAAGGTCCGCACCGACTGCGATATACGTTTAAAAACACTTGGGGGGACCGGGTAGGGTGTGTTCTGCAGGATATATAGGAGTCTTGGCAGCGTAAGCATTTTAAACAGCGCCACCCTACCCATGAGAGAGAGTGGGAGGGTGCGCCAGTGGCTGACATCGGCGCTCAGGCGGCTCAGTTGGGGTTCAAGATTCCGATCGAAGAACTCTTTCTTATCACGCATGACGTAGATGCCTAAGTATTTAAACCCCTCGGTGACCACTGGGGCCGAACACCGCGACGGGACCCGTGGGGGAGGCCCCGACAGTGGGAAAATCACAGACTTCGACCAATTTATGGTGTATCCCGAATAGCTGCCAAACAGCTAAAAAATGTGCAGTACTTGGGCTATCGAATGATAGGGTCGTGCCATGTACAGGACGATATCATCGGCGTATAGGGAGATACGCTGTTCCCACCCCTCCACTGCCGCTAGTCCCCAGATCGTGGGGTCTCTCCTGATCCAATGAGCCAATGGCTCAAGCGCAAGAGCAAAGAGGAGGGGAGACAGGGGGCAACCCTGCCTGGTACCCCTACGCAATGAGAAGGCCCTCGACACTGCCCCATTAACCCGCACTCGGGCTGTTGGTTGTTCGTAGAGGAGGCGCACCCAGCTACAGAAGACAGGTCCAAACCCCAGCCTCCGGAGCACCATAAACAGGTATGGCCACTCGATGCTGTCGAAGGCCATTGAGGCGTCCAGCGCCATCAATGCCGTCTGGGCATCACCAACGTCCTCAGTCATGTACAGTACACCATATAGTCGTCGCAGATTGTGTCAGGTGCTTCTACGGGGCAGAACCCGGATTGGTCAACATGCACCAATTCCTTGATGACAGAAATAAGCCGATCCGCCAGGACTTTGGCCAGAACCTTGGCCTCCGCATTGATTAGGGATATTGGGCGGTAAGAGGTACATTGGTCCGCCGGCTTCCCAGCCTTGTGGATCACCACTATCATGGCTTCTCTCTGATCAGGGGGGAGCACCCCGATCTCGCGCGCCTCTTGGAACATCTTAAGAAGAGGGGCTACTATGACGGTAGATTGCCTTTTGTAATTCTCTATTGGCAGGCCATTGGGCCCAGCGGCCTTCCCTGACTGCAAGGAGTTGAGGGCAGTACTAAGCTCCTCTATTGTAAAATCTGCCTCAAGCCGATCACTCGTTTCCGCGGGTAACGTGGGTAATGCGAAGTCACGTAAAAATTCCTCACAGTCGTTTTCGGTTCTAGTACAGACTGGGGAATAGACCCTCTCAAAGTGTGCCACGAAGGCCTCTGCCACGTCCGTGCTAGTCGAGTAGACAGAGCCAGATGCATCCTGAATCTCAGACACCCACGAGCAATCCCTATCTCGGTGCTCCAGCCACGCCAGGAGTTTCAGGGCCTTATCCCCAACATCATAAATCCGGTGTTGCGTTGCTAGAGCATAGGCCCGTGCCTCACCCTCTGCCAATGCCCTGAGATCTCTTTGTTTCAGTAGCAATCTGTGGCCTAAGTCTCCCGAGGGGGCAGTTCACCCTCTCTTTCAAGCTGTTCAATCTCTTGCTCTATCGTACGAATCTGAAGGGACTCTTCCTTCTTCTGCGCCCCGATCAACACCTGAGCCAACACCCTCAGCACCGTCTTATAGGCCTCCCAGAGGATGATATGAGAGTCCACAGTCCCTTGGTTCTCCTCAAAGTACAATTTCGAGCCCTCTTGGAGCTTACCCCCTATTGACGGATCACACAGGCGCCAAGGATCTAGCCTCGGGAAAGTCACCCTATTCACAGCCGGACCTCTAATGGTAGTGCAGACTGGGGAATGATCAGAAATACCCCTGGCCATATGCTTAGTTCCAACAAAATCTCCCATTTGGTCAATGCGGGTAAAGAAGTAGTCAATCCTAGAGGAGGACCCATGTCGGGCTGAGTAAAACGTGTACTGTCTAAGGGAGGGGTTATGTGTCCGCCAAATGTCACACAGTCCCAGAGCCGTGGCGAATTCCGACAAACCCCGTTCTCCCTGTCGACTCGCCTGGGGACTGGACCTGTCTAATTCTGAATTCATGGCTGCGTTCATATCCCCGCCAACTAGGAGAACTCCCGAAGGGAGATCAGTCAGGAACGAGCTCAACTTGGGAAGGAATATGGAGTGGAGGCCCGGGGGTAAATAGCAAGAACAGAAGATCACTAGACGACCCTCCCATCGGCCCGCCACCGCTGCAAAGCAGCCCGCTTCATCCACCCACGTGCCAGAGATAACTATGGGTAGGGTGTTGCGTATCAGGATTCCCACCCCGCGGGACCCAGAGGTAAATCCCGAGTGCGCCGCCATTTTATAGCCAAATCGATCTAGGGCTCTACACCTATTCCCCCGGAGATGTGACTCCTGAATCAGAACCACATCTGGGGAATGCCTCTTCAGATATTGCAATACCAACGTGCGTTTCATTTTATTTCCAAGCCCATTTACATTCCAGGTCCACACCTGTATTTTAGCTGGATCACCCCCTGACATTGTGAGTGTGCAATACCTCAGGATAGGCCCTTAATCCCATTGCGTCCCCCAGATCATTCCCCGTACTTTGATGATTAGCGTGGTCTCGAGCGAACAACCCAACCCCCCCCACTGTAATAAACCAACGACCCAACACCCCCCTCCCTGCCGCCCTGCTAGGTGAGACCCCAACCTCCCACCATTCAAACTTGCAGAGTGCCTGTCGCCCCAACAGTTCTAGAAAAAACATTTGTGAGGAACCGTGAACTCGCAGTCAGCAAGAAGATTCACAAATCAATTAACAAAATGCAGCTGCCCACCCTGCACAGTTTTAGGCTACTCCCCGGAAACAGGCCACCCAGACCACCCAGTTTACAATGATGAGGAGCCTTGAGCGCGCAAACAACAGTGAGAAGCGCGCATACCGCCACAACCCATCAACAAAGGACAATTTCATATGCGAGCCATACGGTCTGTCTACAAGCCCCTGTCAAACACTGGACCAGCAAGGCAAGTGGGTCGCGCAACAGCCAAGTCAAAGAGAGGGCCTCAGTCTCCGTGGCCGGAAAGTGTCAATCCCCCCATTCCCCACTCCGGGTGGCAATGCCCCCCGAAGATGCTCATCCGAGGACTGGCCACAACCCAACAAAACTTATAGAGTCCCAGTGTCACTTATCTGTCCGTTGGTCTTGCGCTAGGCTGCCGGGGGGTCGCTCACTCCCACTCTCGGCCTCTTCACTATTCTGTCCTGGACCGGGGCGCTGTTGTCTGCCCCTGTGGCTCACAGTACGCCATCCCTCCAGCCAGTCGCTTGCATCCGACGGTGTGTCAAAGAAGTAGGCATTCCCCTCGTCCAGGATCTTGAGTCTGGCCGGGAACAGCATCATATATTTGACCCCTTGGTCCCTGAGGGCCCTCTTCACACCATCGAAGGAGCGGCGCTGCTTTTGGACGTGGAGCGTGAAGTCCGGAAAAAAGCAGATGATGGCGTTGTCTAGCCGAAGATCTCCATGTATGCGCGCCGCCTGCAGGATCGCATCCCTGTCCCTGTAATTTAGGATACGTGCGATGATAGTGCGGGGAGGAGTCCCAGGCTTGGGCCTACCTCCCAGCGCCCTGTGAGCCCGTTCCACAGAAAAGAAGTTGGATAGGCGTTTGGGCTTAAGATGGTTTAATATCAAGTCCTCAATGAAGCAATCCACAGACGGGCCCTCCAGGCCCTCGGGCACCCCAACTACTCGGAGGTTATTGCACCGGGCCCTCCCTTCCTGATCCTCCAGACGGGCATAGATGTCCGCCTGGTTTTTGGTAAGGTTGGCCACTTGTTCTTCCAGGCGCTTAGTTTTGGAGTGTAGGCTCCCGATGCCCACCTCTGCTGTGGATACCTTTTCAGACATCTTCCGAAAGTCTGCGCGTAGGAGATTTACTTCTTCGGTGACAGAGTCAAGTTTAGGCTCCAAGGTGCCCCGAAAATCTCTAATAGCCCTCATAATGTCCTTTAACGAGGGGTCGGGCCGCCGTCTTCTGGGTCCTCCTGCGCTCCGCCCCACGTCGCACCTTCGTCCCTTCCAACTGCCACGGTGTATTTGTCTATGTGGTTAGACTGGCCGGGTCCCGTCCCCCTATTTCGGCCCATGGCGGAATTCAAGTGACGACACCAGCTATCCTGCCGCTCCAAAACCAACAGCTGAGATGTCCAGTCACTCACAGCACCGTGTAGTCCCAAAGGCCTCCGCCAAGAGCTGGTGTCACCGGGATCTGATTGACTCTGCGAAGCTCAGCGATCCAACTCACACACCAGGCCCCGGGCTCCGCACCCAGGCCTGTACACCAGAACCAAAAAGGAGCGGGACTCACCGGAGCTTGCCCTGCCAGACCAGTCCTATGCCAGCTTCCCGCAGCTCCAACGGAGGAGTCTTCCTCTTCACCAGACAGCGGGCATGCGGGGGGTCGGACCAAGTCCCAGGTCGCAGTCTCATCGACCTGCAGCAGTCTACCTGCCCGTGTCACTCCTTATCCCAGGAACGGGCACTCAGCTGCCCCGTGCGGCGCCTTGGAGAGTCCAAGGCCCCAACGGCCTCCCGTCTCTGTCCCATATCTGTGCGCAGTCCCGTCCCGTGCACGTCTGGGGACGAGGGGGATGCACGTGGCCACTTACTCCACAGGCCTCGCGGGAGGCACTAGGGCTCAGAGGAGTCAAGTCCAATCGCTAGGGCGCTTCCACTCTCCACGCCCTCCTTGGCCGCTGTCACTGTCCGGGCGTCCGAGGACACGTTTCAGCCTGGTCTGTTACTGCACCATGCCGCGGCAGCCTCCCATGCAGCGCGGCGGCCCGGGGTCAGACTCCGTACTGCTCTCCCCCTCGCTCGAGTCAATATCAATGCCGCCTCAGGGGATCAGCCGTCCTCCGCACCTGAGTGTTGCGACGTGTGCCAGGAGAGAGATCTAGGGCCCCCGCTCAACGGCCACTGATAGCCGCCATCTTGTCGCTTCGCAGTCACCCACACCGAGGCTTCGCTTCTCCGCTCCCGGAGCCCCAATGCACTCAAATTACGCCGCTCTCAGTCTCCGCTGCACTCCGGCGCAATCCCGGTGCCCTGGATGATTCACCGGGGACCGGATAATAACGGATTTAGGGGCTTAAACGCCGACCACTACAGCAGCGCGGTTAAAGTGCGGCCATCTTCCGCGGCTGCAAGCCACGCCCCCCCTTTATGTGATTTTTAATTGAAATTTGCTTATCCAGAGACAGTTCTTAACGATTCTAGCAAGGGCGGAATCCCATAATTATCTGAAAATTTATATAAACAATTCACTTGCATCTATTCTTGGCCCATGAGAGAAATTGTCTTCTCAAACAAGTCTCCCGCCAATATCTTGCAAGACTATTTTACGCAAAGTATTCACTTGTGTAAAAATATTTTCTTTAGATTTCTCACACTCATAAGTCCTTTCTATGCCTGCCCTTCAGGCTCATAATTCATCCAAAATTGTTGTACATTTCTACAAGCAAAGTACGAGTACATTGGGAGAACAACAGAAGAAACAAATACAAATTTAGGGTAACTGCTTCTTTATATTATTGCCATGACTATCAAACAATGTACACAACAAAGGAGGTCCATCATTTACAAAGACACTGTGGAACGCTTTTAGTTTACTTTTACATTCTTTTCCACATAATATCCTATGCGATCATATCTAAATGTGACATTATCAATCCATTTTCCCCATATAGTGGGATACTGTCTATATGGAGTAAAAAGCAGGGGATCCCGATGTTTTTCACTGGCCTACTGTGGAAGTGTCCTATGTTTTTCTGTATGAGCTTGATTTCTTATATATGAAGATTGATTCATTTTGGTAAAGCTGTACTTATGCTTTCTTCATGACTATCCCTAAAAGGGAAAGGGAACCTAAAGTAAATAGTTGCAAGTGATCCACAGTGATCCACCTTTAAGTATAGGCACATGTGCACCTGTCACCATCATAGGAAATTAAAAAGTTACCATAAAAAGGTCGAGTTTGCACATTTTTTATGAATACACGTGACTTAAAGAAGTAATGACGTATTTAGTACAATATAGGACAAAGTCATAAGGCCAAACTGCATTTCCTGTGCTATGGCAAAGAAACCAAACTCATTGATACGTGTTAATTCTACAAGAAGCTAAATCTAATGAAAGCGCACATTGTAGACGTATCATTTAGATAGGGGCAATTTGTGCCATGTTCCATGGCCTGCCCTCTGCTATTTGCACTTGACAAGCAAAGAAGAGCAGTACCATAACCATCATGCAGTGTACATGTTTAGAGTGAGGAAAGATTGGTGGTGTGCATTGTGTTGGTGCAGCTTGGAGAGAGACTTTGTGTGTTCGCCAAAACTCTATGTGTGAGACGGGAGTACAGTCAGAGAAACTGAGGGGCATATTTACAAGCCCAATTTCCCACTGGAGCATTACTTTTTTTTACGCTCTGGTGGTGTAGCACCATTTCCCAGATTTACAAGGTGGCACTAAGCCACTTAACATGCCTTAAACCTTGTAAATATGCCCTTTATGCCACAGTCCTCCAGGGCACAGGGACTTGCATTGGGTGTTGCAGTGGGCATTCCACTGCCACACTCATTGTTTTTTTCGCTGCCTCAGATTTACAAGGCTGAGGCAGCACCAAAAACTAATGCCAGGGAATACCTGGTCTTAGAATGGTGATATGAGGAGAAATTATTCATTTCCCCTCCTTTTTTGCTCTTTCTATGTGCTCTGCTTTCTGCAGCACACATAGAAAGAGCAAATCGCCATTATTGATTGTTTATGTGCAGGAAGGTGTCCGTTCCTGAACAAAAACAATCACCCCCTGCAGCGCACGCACCCTTGCTACATGGTGGCAGGGTTCCTGCACTGGTGCTAGGCAGTTATTTTTGCACCAGCACTAGGGGAGACACAGGGGTGCACCGTATTCTTGTGAATACGACGCATTCCTGCGTTTAAAAAATGTCGGAGTGCGGCGTTGCCAAATTTGGCATAGCACAGTGCTCCGACTTGTTTTGTAAATATGCCCCTACATGTCTCACGAAGCCACAGAATGTCCTAAATGTTTGCACGTCACAGACTATAATTCCTGGCGATCCTGAACCTAGAAACATTGCAGCTGCAGCCATCTTGCAGCCAAAGTTGGAAGAACATCGACGCTCAGCTTTTAAAAACAAACCTTTCTTCCACCCAACACGATTATACACCGGACCCCGATCTAGCTTCTAACAACTACCTTCACTGGCTACACAATGCCCTCAACACCACAGTACCACTTAAGAAGGTCTCCACCAATCGTAGTGCCCCTTCTGCCCCTTGGTTCACAGAAGCGCTCAGAATTGAGAGGCAATATTGCAGAAATCTAGAACGACGTTGGCGCAAATTTTATGACAACAATGACAAAACGCGATATAAGGATGCGATAACTAAATACAAACATCTTATCATCACAGAAAAAAGCAAATATTATCTCTTTCAAATAGAATCTGCCAAAAACTCCACCAAATCATTGTTTCAGGTGGTAACCAAACTATCTAGTCCACCTACTAGCTCACCTATAGACGCCTCCCAAGACCTTTGTAACTCCCTTGCACACTTCTTTGAAGACAAGGTTAATCAAATTTACTCTAACTTTTCCACCCAGGCCAGTTCTGAGCATTCTAATTCCAGTATCCTCTTCAAACCCTCGGCTACAGTGTTCTCCGAATTTAGTCAGGTCTCACCCGAGCAGATAATAGAGCTAATCCTCTCCATTAAATCGGGATCCCCCCTCGACCCTTGTCCCCCTTCCATTTTAAAACTTATCCCAGATTCAATAGGCCCCACCCTTACCAAAATCTGTAATTCAATGTTCAATACAGGCTCCTACCCTTCAGTCTGGAAGAAAGCCGTTATCAAACCCCTTCTAAAAAAATCTAATCTCGACCCTTCAGAATCCAAAAATTACAGACCAATCGCATGCCTTCCATTTCCATCAAAAATCTTTGAAAAAATTATGAACCTTCAATTAGCTCAATTCATTGACCACAATAATCTATTGGATGACACCCAATTTGGATTCAGGAAGGGACACGGTACCGAGACGGCACTTATAAAGGCATCGGATGAAATTAGAATGATCCTGGACCAAGGCGGTGCGGCAGTCCTCATATTACTGGATCTGTCGGCCGCCTTTGACACGGTCGATCACGCCATCCTGATCGACCGTGTCTCCTCTATCGGCATTCACCATAGGGCTAGAGCCCTTCTAACCTCTTTTCTTTCCAATCGCACCCAGTCAGTCAAACTTGGCGACTTCTACTCTCCTGTATTCACCCTTCCCTGTGGTGTGCCCCAAGGATCCTCCCTAAGTCCAACCTTATTTAATATTTATGTGTCGGACTTGGCCAGAATCATCAAAGCACACGGGATGAGACTAACCTCATACGCTGACGACACCCAACTGGTGTTGGAAGTTTACAACGATGGAGGAGCAGTTGCTGCCAGCTTCCAACAGGGAATGTTGGCCATAAGCTCCTGGATGGCAAACAATTGCTTAAAGCTTAACTCCGATAAAACGGAGGTGATGATCTTTGGCAATATATCCCCTGGCTGGTCCCCCACCTGGTGGCCATCCGATTTAGGATCCCCTCCTGGACCGGTTAAAAAGGTCAGGAATCTTGGCGTAGTGTTTGATGACAAACTGTCTTTCATTCACCATGCGAACGCGGTCGTCTCCTCATCCTTCTACACCTTGAAAATGATAAGGAAACTCCTACCTTTTCTTCCTCCCAATGCTGGTAAGACCCTTATGTGCACTCTGGTAATGTCAAAGACGGACTATTGCAACGGACTCCTCCTAAATGCTCAGGAGAAAGTCCTCAACAAATTGCAATTTGTCCAGAACTCAGCCGCTAGAATTCTGTCCGGAACCCCCAAATATAAATCAATTTCTCAAGTTATACGCCAGTTTCACTGGCTGCCTATTAGAAGCCGAACGAAATTTAAGTCACTTTGCATTGCTTATAAAGCCATCAACCATACGGGACCTGAGTTCCTAAAAAAAACCCTCTGCCCTTACAATCCGAACAGAGCGCTGCGTTCTTCATCAGCCCATCTGTTAACTATTCCTCGCACTAAGAAAACATCTTGGGGAGACCGACGTTTCACAGTCGCCACAGCAAGACTGTGGAACACCCTTCCCCTCCATATCAAAACCAGTCCTACACTCATGATATTTAGGAAACAAGTAAAAACATGGCTATTCAATCAGTAATCCTCTACCTAGCTGCTTTCCTTACTCCACAGCGCCGAGACACCCTAGGGTATTTGCGCGCTATATAAATTGTATAAATAAAATAAAATAAATAAATAAAGTTAAGGAAAATCTAGGAGAGTGTTTTGTGATCATTTTAAGGAACAATCAGAAGTCTGAACTCAGAGAAGTATTTCAGCAATTCATCTGTGTTTAAGGGGACAAACTATATTGAGTAGTATTGTTTCAGAACTGTTCTTTAAAGATTATAAACTCATATTCTTGCAAGCTATTTGATTTGAGGAGGGATCACTGCAAACACCGATATATATTTTCTTTTGATTCACATTTTATAATAAGGTAGCGATATAGGTTGGGGAAGTGATTGCTTGTGGTCCATTTGATCTTTGTAATTTTAATGTGTGCTTGTTACATTGGAGTTTATGAAACAATCATATTGAATATTTTCGAATCAGGAAGTTTGTTCTCATAACACAGAGGAAAGTTATTATTGTGACAGAAGTATCAAATTTAAAAAAACTATAACTTATTAACTAATTATATGTTTATACATCTGTGGTTTTTCACAAAAAAGCCATGTTAAAGTCCAGTCATAGTTACAAAACAAAACTCCAAACCACTGAAACTTGCAAGTTATAGTTCAGTAGACTAACTTGCACTCCACCAACCGCGGGACTCGGACCACAGTTGAGCATGGCCTTCTGCCATGTGCAATGGGAGGGTCCCGTAAGCTCCAGATTCTGGACAGCAGATCCAATCATAGAGGAACATAGGCCCATGTAATTTGCCCAAGTTAAACAACACCAGGACTGTTAAGCATGCTGGTGCTGCAGACCACAGACTGCAGCACTTGGGAGTGTTGTGCTGGGAGCTATAGCGAATCTGTGGATCCTGTGAAAAAAATAAGCATTTTTTTTTTTAAATCAAAGTAATCGCTCATATGATCCTAGTGGTCAGTCTGTGTTCCCCCCCCTTTATGTACCCATTTATATTCACTTTCAGGATGTGGGGATTTCAGTCCCCACTTCCTGTAATTGTGGCTGCAACATTTCCTCTGATACTGAAGCCAGTCAATCGGACCGTTCAATCTTCGGGCAAGTGATATTGAAATGGCTCACACCGGAGAAAAACCTTGCTCAGCCAATCATATTCAAGTATTTTTTTTAATTTTGCGATACTGTGGATCCTCTGTGAATGAATGGTCCAGATATCTCTAAAATAAACATTTTCGTGTCCAACCGGCTCACCTTTTAAACACTATCCATCTATCTATCTATCTATCTATCTATCTATCTATCTATCTATCTATCTATCTATCGATCTATCTAACTATCGATCTATGTGTATCTCTTTGTTGCACTGAAAAATACAAAACTTAAAGTGATGTTATAGTGAACTGTTGAAATGAGATACGGACTAACATTTAAAAAACAAACCAACACAGAAATTTACAAGTTATAATTTACTGAGACTTTCTCCACTGCCATGGACTGCTTATGGCCTCCAGTATTACATCACCCATGACATGTTAAATAACATCATTAATGACATCACTGATGATATTTCAAATGACATCATTGATGACATCACTGATGACATCATCACGTCATTGTGATAGCATCCTATAGAATTTGCAGACTTTTAGTAATTCAACACGCTTCACCTCTGCCCAATGTTCTATACACCAGTCACATGATAATGGACATAATGTTTAACTGCAAGCTGGACACATAGCATATCTGTCAAGGAGCCTACATTTTGCATATCTTACTCTCTTTTACAGGGTTTCACCCATCTAAGAAACAAAATGCCTACATACACTTTAATGCGGTTGCACCCTTTTTAAAACTTAAACATCCTCCAAAAGAGGAGTTTGTACATTATTCACCTTAACATGATCATACTCTTAATTTTTATTCCAGAGGTTAATAGGTATGCATTTACCACTAAGAAGACATCTTCTGCTAGGCCCTATGGACAACCCTCTGTAGTTTGGTAAAATACACTACACACCTTCCTAAGATGAGCACAAAACCATACAACATTAGATCCATGCTTTCCACCCTAGTGTGAGTTAAATCACATCTAAGAGGGTCACCTCTACATGTTAAATTATTCGACAATCCTCAATGCCGAAAATCTTAATCAAAATTCTGGAAATAAACATCCACTCTTTATAAACATCCTTGTTGAATCGAAAATGTGTGTATAGCACTGTATTTCAACTATTTGCCATAGGCATGTCCCCAGACATCCTCTGGTGGATATTCAATTGTCAACAGAGGCATGGGCCTTTCTCGCAGATTTTTTGCAACAAACTTTGGCTTCAAGCCTCATCCCACTTTGAAACATATCTTTCCAACCTGCATCAGGTACACGCAGCATCTACCTTGTTTAACATGGAGTACTTATTGCACCTAAAATTTTACAAGTTTGTAAATGGTGCACCATATATCTTTCAACATACACGATCACACTTGCGTAAAGGCCTTACACTATTTTCATTCTATGCACCCATATGTGTACACAAAATAACCCTATTCGGTGCATGACTATCAGCCTTTGACTAACATTTTTCTTTTTCAAAATGATTTTAAGGTTTATGGAGTACTGTGAATAACACTAGCAAGGATGATGTCATTACAAATATTATGAATGTTGTAATTTTTGATGTCATCAATGATGTCATTTAACATGTCATGTATGATGTATTAGATGAGTTCATAAATAGTGCATGGCAGGCGGTGCCAGTAATAGGTAGGTCAGTAAACTTTAACTTGTAAATTAAAGTGCTTTTTGTTTTTAAATGTTAATTTTTATCTCATTTCAACACCTAACTATAAGACCCTTTAACCTTTCTTTTTTTTGTGAACTCCTGATTTTCTTTAATATAAGGTAATATCATATTACCATACTTATCTGTAAGACGAGTTTAACCTTTGTATTTTCCAGTGAATTTCAGTTTTTTTTTTAGTATATTCAAACTTGAGCATATGCCCAAACCCCTTGGGCAATGTGTGGCCGATGCTCCCACTGTACACAACCTTTGCCCGCTTGCTGCATGGGGATGATTGCAGAGTCTAGCCTCCAAAAATCTCTCATGTGATGCTTTTCCCCTCCTTCTCCGCCAATTAGTGCCGGTGTTGCCCGGCCACCTCCACCTCCATTTCCTTTTTCCCTTTTTCCCTTTTTAAATTTGTGTATTCATGCAAAAAAAATCATATTTCTTTATTTACAAATCCCCGCCATCTTGGATTGGTGAATAAAATAATTAAAGCAAATAGTGCCTGGGTCATTCTATTAGTGTGTGTGCATTCCTGCTAGGCCTGGGCGGTGAACTCTGCTCTGTTCGTGGACTTTTCAGAGTTTTCCACGCTCCACGGAGCCCGCAGAGTTCCGCGGTGCAGAGGTTTTTCCTCGCTCACGCGTTGAGAAACCATCTATTCACGTTGTGGAAGCTGCTGCTCGAGTAGAAAATCTACTTGAGCGGCAGAAAGAAGCAGCGTCCTTTTGCGCTGCTCATGGTGCCGTTCGTGGGACAAACACCCGGTGCTACAAATTTAGCATGAGCGGCAAGGTGTGTACTTATTTAACACAGTGTGATGGGTTAGCTTCTCAAAGAATTAAACACAAAGTATTGATTTTCAGGATAAAATGAGAGTTGGAACCTGGATAGCCATCCATAAGCTAGATTGCAGAATGAGTAACCAGGAACCCTATAATAATTCCCAAATACTCCACTAGACCAAGTATCTGATTTTTTTAAATGTAAGCTAAGATCTTATTACCATACTTTAATATGTCAGTTTAACCTTTGTTTTTTCAGGGATTTTCTAGGGATTTTGATTATATTCAGACTTGACCATACAGCCAACCACTTCCCTAAAAGTAAGCAGGGGAAGCATAGAAGTCAGCCAGTCAGAGAGATGGTAAAGGAAGTATGCTCCAGGGGAGAGACAAACACAAAAGGGGCAAGCTGGGACAAGGAAAGCCATTAAATAAGCAAGCAAGCAAATGTGAGTGACTAGAAAGCTAACTAATGGCAAGCAATGCATGGGCTGTAAGGTCCTGTAAGTTCTTACCAAGCCCACAGTAGGCCTTTAGCAACCTGACAGCTTACGCTGTCTGATAGGCTCTACCTAAACAAACATTGGGAAATGCATTAGGTTTCGCCTATGTGATTAATAATAATTTTTTTGTTGTTGTAAGTTTTAGCTTGGTGAGCCAACGTCAATGTATTTAGGCTGATTGAGACCAAATGAAGTGTCCTGAAGGCAGTTCCAGATAGCGCAAGGTTGACCCAAAGATATTGGAGCTTTTTACAAGAGCACCAGTTGCATCACGTAAGGACACATTTACATTAGGTTCATTTTTAAGGGAAGGGGTCAATAAGCTCTACAAGTACTCAAAATAACACAGCATATACAAGTGAATTTATGAACCCACCTACAGAGTACCAAAGTTGTACCTCTGGCGTTCTTTGGCAGAGCACACGGCGCAGTCTTCACTGTGCAAAATAACGCCTCTGCATCCCACCACCTGGGATTAGCTGTACAGTGCATGCATGAGACACTGATACTGTTGCTTCACATATAAATATACTCTGAATAACCATTACTGAACGTGGTTGTGTCTTGCTGGTGAGATGTACGGGGGTACATGTGAGTGCTTTAGAACTGCCTATTCTGTAATGGGGGTGTGCGCACAAGCTCCATTGTACAGGGGTCTGTGTCCCCTCGGACAACAGAGGTGCACAAAGCATGCCCAGATATACTATGCAGATGGAAATGGTAAACAATTGTCACCCCAGGTACTGTGGTGACCAGTGACCACTGATTTTTCCCACAATCCGAGAAAAGTTTTTACCATCATTATTGGTGAACGGTGCCAACTTACCACTGTAGACAGAAGGTGCAACACTTAATACTAACAAGAGGGAGGGAGGTTTGAGCAAGACCACGGATGTCGGGAGCCAGGAGGGAGTCAAAAAATGTAAAGTGAAATTACATACATGACAATGTTAGTTTTGTCGGATGAAAAATGAAGACTGGTTGTAAGTCACCTGTGGTGCCTGCTTACAGGCATAGTTTTGCTTTCAGTTTCATTTGTATAGCAGCAGACATTGGAAATGAAGTTAGCTGTCTGCAATTGGTCTACTGATGAAATGATAAGCAAACAAGTTATGCTGTGGCCTGTATAGAAGTGAATTTTAAGGGGGAGGACACACATTAGACTCAAATAATAATGCTGGGGCTGCCTACAAAGAAGGTATTTTATATTTGTATATATATATATACACACACACGTGATTCAAATGTTTAAATAGGACTTTGACTTTGTATGTGTATATATATCTAGCTCTTAATATGTATATACAGATATTTACACAAACGCATACAAAGTCAGATTTTAACATTAAGTGCACTACTTTGCAGTGTGTAAGATATGTGGACACATTAAAGTGTATGGCAAGGTGCAAAGTCTGTTTGTTTTTCTCTGCTGACTTCTGGCTCGTTTAACAGCTGTGGTGGTAGGGCCAGGACAAATGAAGCTGGGGCATGAGCCCCCATCTGGCCCCCTCCCCAGAGACCCCAGTGTATTTAGGTCGTACCAAGACAAATTAGCTATCAGTATCATTTCAAGAGGATGTGTTCTGCTATGACTAGACCTTGTACATGATGCCATGAGAAATACGTGAAACAAAGACCTCGCCATGTGCTATACAGAATTCAATAGCACCCTCTGAAGGAAAGCAGCATGACAGGCACAGCAGTGTATGGCCATACTTTCTATTTCCCCCATCACTGCCATTTTCTCGCATCGCAAGGTCATTGTTAAGAATACAAAGTGGCTTGCAACGTGTAAAAATAATAATTGTTCCCCATGATTATTCATTGTCAAGACTGCTGTGTTAAAGGTGAGTTTTCAAAAGACAGTCAGATATTTCAGTAAGTTCAAGGTAAAGCATTAGATCTGTCATAGATTAAAACAACTTCAGCTTGAAAATATGTATAGTAAGAGCGCGGCTAGGATTAAATAAATAAAGGAGCGTATGAGCCAAGAATGTAATCTTGGCAAACGGACAGTGCTGGTTTATTTAGGAGGGGTGACTAGATAGTTCAAGCAGTGGGAGGAGGGCGGGAAAGCAGATGGCCTGTGTTAAATGTTTGTCCATCTTCTGTATCAATGGGTGCTGTGTAAGAGATGCTCGGAAGAAGGGTGTGTCCACATAAGTTCAGTTTTGGTTGCTACTGAATTGAGATGAGCACTTGAAGTAGATCTACAGGAGTAATAGGTGCAGTGGATAGTGCACAGAGCCCGCTGATGTACAGCTGGAAGAGCTACCAATGGGATACGCATGGAGAGTATTATATATGCAATGACAGAAGGGTGGGCCATGGAGCAGTGACATAAATGGTGAGTGTGCCCAACGATAAGAGACGAGAGGGAAATGGCCACAAGTAATACAAGGGGGGCAGGGAAGAGAGGGTTTTGGGCAAGACCATGGATGTCAGGAGGCAGGAGGGAGTCAAGAAAGCACAGACAGTAGGGGAAGGGGAAGGACTGCAGACGCATACACTCAGAGAGTGCATGTCTAAAAGTAAAACAAGCATGCTTGAAATGCAAGCAGCCATAGGTAGCATGCAACCTTAACCTAATAAAAGAAGTTCCTCCCACCAAAGTGGATGAGAATGAGTACTAGGGCCATGGGACACTGATAAGCGAAACACACAAGAAATAAAAGGAAATAAAACGCTACAACCAATAGAAGCGGAGGAAAAGTAAAGTGGCAAGCACAAGTATCGATAAGAAGTGAAGGCGGGATGTAAGCCCCTTTTCAGATTTCTTAAATAGAATAGATTTCACAAGCACAGCACAAGCGCTGTGCAGACTAAACCTAAAAGAAACATACCAAGGACAGGTTTGCCATTTCTACATATAAACATCGAGCGATGACTGCAAGTAACATTTTAACTGAATTACAGAATGTAAGATCCCATTTGGCGTAACAAATCAGAATATGCACATTTATCAACAGGTTCCCCTCTGGCCTTTACTAACTAAAGTCACTGAATGCTTTTTTACGTGTAACATATAAAAACCAACAAAATGTCCTCACTATAAATTTGGCTGTACCTTGAACAACCGTCGATCTCTGCACCATTTAAAAACATTTTAGTACGCACTATGGTGCTTTCCATGATATTAACCTAATTAGGTTAGCTGCACAGTGCACTATACATGAAAATAGCTTAAACGTGGAATTGGGGGCATATTAGCAAGACCGGCGATAAAATTATCGCCGTTTTAGCGGCAGGAAACTGCCGCTAAAACGGCGATAATGGGCTTGCTAATATGCGTTATGGAATTCAATAGAAGCCCAGGTTAGATGTGCAGGACATCTAACCTGGGCTTCTATTGGAATTCCATAACGCATATTAGCAAGCCCATTATCGCCGTTTTAGCGGCAGTTTCCTGCCGCTAAAGCGGCGATAATTTTATCGCCGGTTTTGCTAATATGCCCCTGGGTCTTTATTTTTACAATGCATTGGACAAGGGAAGAAATGTGACTCACAACAAGAACTGGAGTGAAGGTTGGAGCTTCTTTCCAAATTTTAGAGAGGGATGTTCTCCTCCCCCTTGCCCCCGAGATGGCCACTACAAAGCATGACAGGCTTTGAATGAGCAAAGCTAGAGAGGGGTTAAGAAACTGGCAAGACTAAATATAACAAAAGGGGCACAGAGATTCCCTACTCTTATTACGGAGCCATTAAATAAAACTATCCTCTCCAATCCAAGTCCACCTATAGCACTGATTGAACAGCAAAGACCATGCACACATTTATTGCACAACTTATTACAATCGCGCACATCTGCTTAAGAGTAAATTTGTTCCTCACTTATGCCAAGTACGGGGAACGGGGAAATCACATATTTTAAAACTGCCCATTAGAAGCTAAAGTATAAGAAGTGTCAATCAATGTGATATTTATTTAATGCCCCAAATTACAACAAACTGCTAAAAAAGTTAGAATTACTTACCTTATTAAAATAATTCCAAAGGAGATGACCCTGCATCTAGAGAAAAGTCATCCCGACTTAAACAGTGCACACTATTAGTTTTTCTACGTTTGTAGAACCTTGAACTATAGCAGAGGCCACCCCCGAAGGGGGCCTAGAGGGCCGGCGCCATAACCGACGCCGAGCCCCGGACGGAACCGGTTTTTCGCGCCAAGGAGCAGGAAAGCTCCCACGCCCCCCGCTGCGGCCGCCAGAGAGGCGCCGCCCCCCCCCGGCCAATGGGGGCCCGAACGCAATACAAACCCCCCAATGGGGGGAGACCAGATTCAAGGCGGGAAAGCGCTGGGGGGGATATAAGCACTGCTCCCCCAGGTAAGCTCTTATCTTTTGGAGCGGGGGAGCAGCACCGGCAAAGAAGTTTTTGTCCCACCCACCCACACCTAAGGAACAGCTATGTCGCAGTGCGAAGGAACAGGCAAGACGTTGGCGAGAAACTACGGGGATAATGGTTGGTACGGAGGCACACCGGAGTGCGGTGTGCCGGAATAGGACCACTCCCCTTGGGATGCCTCACGGCTGGGTGAGTTGGCCTAAGGGCGGTGGGTAGGACCACTCACTTTCGGATGCCTTAAGGCTGGGTGAGTTGGCCTAACACAAGGGGGTAGCAAACGGAGATGGCGCTCGCTGCCCAGCCCCCGCCGGATGGCAGGGCACAACAAGAGTCGGACAAGGTAGCGAGTTGTGGCCTAACTCCGGGACAGAAGCTACACCCCCCGCGCAAAGAGAGGGCAAACCCAACCAAACGAAGCAACGACCCAGTAGGGCCAAGAGACAATACAAGCCTGCAAATAACCTATACAACGAACTGTCAGTCTAATCTGCTATTGTGCAATGTACATATGATTTACGCAAACGCAATGTATAATGAGATGCAAATGAGGCATGACACAAAGATGACAGTTCACCAATAATGATTTATGGCATGATGCACAAAGGTATGCAATATATATATACGTGTATTTCTAATAAAACTGCGGTCAACAAATGACCACCACAAGACAAAAAGTGTACGTTGGCTTATTTATGATAAGGAATATAAGGATGGAAAGTTGGGGAGTGGGCAAAGTGCGGGGGTTATCACAGTGAGCATCATAGTACTCGACATCACTCTGCGCTCTTCCACCAGCAGAGCTAATGATTATCAGGCAAGCCTGCATGATTACTATTCAATACATATATTTTTTAAAAAGCCTGTTTGCGTTGGATTACTTTT
Source organism: Calotriton arnoldi (assembly GCA_963921515.1). NCBI lineage: Eukaryota > Metazoa > Chordata > Amphibia > Caudata > Salamandridae > Calotriton > Calotriton arnoldi. The sequence continues at coordinate 206,067 of CAWUFW010014064.1, forward strand.
GATGTTCGACACAAATTCTGTTTGCATTAAACACCTAAAAAAGTAATGTTGGCAAGGGATAACTACTTAAGAAAAACTGAAATCCAATGTTAAGCCTAAGACTCTGAGCACTTAACATAAATGAATGTACCCCACAACAGGATCCGGAGAGGCGTGCGAATCACCAGCTCCAGGTTTTAGTGAGACACGCTCATTCCCCCTGTGTTGGCCACAATAAGCTCTGCATGCGCACTTGAAGGGAGTTACAAGATTTGATGAAACACGTGCACATTATAAAGATAGATGTATGAAAATAAAACCACTTAACCAAGCACGAAGAACAACCCGGAATTCAAACAGTGCTTAGTCTAGTTGTTGAGTACAAGAACCTGAGGGGGAGGGGGTGGGTGTTTCACCACAAAAGCAACATTTTAAACACTTAGCACCAAACTAAACCACTCCTGTCCTCGTGTAACACATCCATCACAGTCCTCTGATGAGAGACCCAGCACACCCTTACCTCTTTAACTGCCTAAAACAATGAGACATAACCATATCTTCAAACAGGCCACAGCCGAACTAGAGCCATGGCAACCAATGCTGGAATTAAAACACCAAAAGGACACTTAGATGTCACGGCATGCGCTTCAATGTATTTTAATAGAATTTCGGCCGTCTTAAAGGGATTCAAACAGTCCATGCTTTCTTTGTCCTACATCAGTTTTTAAAAGCAGGAGTACAATGTGTCTAAAACTAGGCATGGTCTGGAATGAATAACCGAGGATTGTGTAGGTTAGCATGGAAGACCTTTGTAAATAAGATGTTCCATCTGTTTAAGCTCCACGTATTTTGATGCCCTATTTGCTCAGGTGCGCATGCGTAGAACTTGCCTACGCTCTGAAAAATGTGTCGGAAAACCCGTATTTCTCAGCTCCCGTTCACATGTTAGTAAGCAGCGAGAGGCTTGTAAATAATTTCACCAAATTAACTTCAGCCTCACGCGTTAGTGTATTTTAATGGGGACACGTGCGTTTTAATGATGGAATGCAGAGAGGTTATAGAAATAAAGATAATGAACATACATAGATGACGAAGAAACGAAATGCTGTGTGTAGTGACCTGGGGCAGGGCACTAGGACCTTGCAGTGGACGATGGACCTGGGGGACAAAGGGGAACCGGACACCACATCCGGTCAGGGCGTGGGGGGCACTGCAGAGAAGAGGGGATCGTGGGCAGAGGTGCGAGGGCCGAGCTCTCCACAGCACATGTATATAGCCATACAATAAAGATACCGAGGATCCTTACCTGTGTCCTGCATGTTTGTGGGCGAGGGCAGGACACGACAACTGGCGACGAGAGTGGGATAGCAGACAGCGCGACGAAACCAGAAGCCACCAGGAGTCCACCCCGGTCCGCTGGCCAGCGCAACAAACATCGTGGCAGCGGGGGACGGGAGAAAGGAAACGGAGCCAGGAGCCCACCCTGGTCCGAGTGAAACGGAGCCAGGAGCCCACCCTGGTCCGAGTGAAGCAGCCAGCAGCAGGGAGCAGCGACGACGCGGGAGCCCACCCCGGCCGCCGAACGAGCGGTAAGAGCGATCGCTGCCAGCAAAACAGGCTGCAAGGAGGACAAAATAAAAGAAATAAAGGAGGACATTGCCGGGAAAGCGTCCGCGCGGGAAGGAGCGCGAAGGAAAGTGAAGGAGAGACGCGCGTGTGTTCAAACGCGAACTCTCGCGAGAGCGGCCATTGCAAGGTCAGGCAACACGGGCCAATCAGCGGCCGAGAACAAGTGGCGGCCATCTTGAAATCAGGCGGCCATTGGGTGCCATAGGAAAACGAAGTCTCGCGAGAGCGGTGGCCATAACAGGGTCAGGTAAAACGAGCCAATAAGAGGCCAAGAGCAAGCGGCGGCCATTTTGGAGTCAGGCAGCCAAGGCAAAAGCAGATTAAAGAGCAGAATAAAGGGAATAAAGGAGGAAAAGAAAGTAACAGGACACAAACAGAGTGGAAAGGAAGCAAACAAAGGACAAAATAAAAGGAATAAAGGAGGTAGATTAAGAGCAGAATAAAAGGAATAAAAGGAGGAAAAAAAAAAAAATGGAGTGCAAAGGAAGCAAATAAAGAACTAAACAAAGCAAAGGAAAGAGAAGACGTGGTGAGAAGTGCCCAGAAAGAAAATGGGCGACGAAGAGCTAAAGCACAGCACGCAAGCAATCTTCCGCAGGCCTCTACCATTCAGCCTGTCGGAACCGCAAGCAGGCATTCGGTGGGAAAGATGGATCAGGAAATTTGAGCGCTACTTGAGCGCCACGGACGTCCCCGAGAGCAAGCAACTGCACCTACTTTTGAATCTAGCAGGGGATGAGACAGAAGATCTATTGTTAACGTTTCCTGCTGAACAAACACAGGATTACAAGGGAGTGATAAAGTGTCTCACACGAAAATTCGACCCCCAACGCAATGTTGATTTCGAAAGATACACGTTCAACACGGCATGCCAGCAAGGAGAAGAGAGCCTAGATGACTTTGCAACGAGACTGAGAAAACTGGTCACGTACTGCGAATTCGACAAATTTGACAATGAGCAAGCAATAAGACTGCGAATCATTGAGGGCTGTAAATCAGTGGAGTTCCGAGCACGAGTCCTGAAGGAACCAACGATGCTGGAAAAGATATTGACAATGGCTCGCACAGAAGCACGAGCGACGCAACAGGCAAAGCAGATGGAAATTGGAAAGGAGAAGAGAGTAGCGCTAGCACATCGCGTCACGGGGAACGAAAAAAAGAAGGAATTCCAGGCGCCGGTCCCGCCAAGGAAGGGCGAACAAACATGTTACAGATGTGGCCTCGAGTGTCCCCACGTCGGCGCCTGCCCAGCAATGGGCCAGAAGTGCAGAAAATGCAACAGGGACAATCACTTCTCAAGCGTGTGCATGACCAGGCAATTCAGAGGTGAGAGAGGCCGAGCGACAAGACCGCGGATGACCAGCAACAGGTACGCCCGACACATGGAAACGGCAAATCGCAGCTCCTCTGACGAGTCAGAAGAAACGGCAGCACCCGCGAGTGCGGCAAGACTCTACCTAATGTCGGACGCGCCCAGAGAAAGCGATGGGGCAGAGCATGTTCATCTGATAGACAAGAGACAAATAAAGAAGACAGCCACTGTGGACATCGGTGTAGGAGACCACCAGGCAAGTTTCGTTCTTGACAGTGGAGCAACATGTAACATCATGTGCATGTCCGAATACAAAAAGATGAGAGTAAAGCCACAGCTACTGCCGTCGACCGTGGACGTGTTCACCTGGGGCTCCAAGAGCCCGGTAGAAAACATGGGAAAATTCATAGAGACACTAACGTACAAAGGCAGATCTTATCGTGAGGAAATACATGTGCTCAAGGGTGACATCCCAGCGCCATGCCTACTAAGCAATGTGACGGCACAAATGATGGGACTACTGGCAATGACATATAACATGTCGGAAACGGAGAACATCCTGCAAGAATACCCAGCCATACTGAAAGGGCTTGGCAAGCTGAAAGGGAAACAAATAACATTACACATAAATGAAGCAATCAAGCCAGTAGCACAACATCACAGACGGGTGCCAGTTCACCTACAACCACAGGTGGCAGAGGAGATCAATAGCCTACTGGCACAGGATATAATAGAAGCGGCCGAAGGCCCGACACCGTGGGTGTCTCCGATCGTGGCGGTTCCAAAGAAGAACACCTCCAAAATCCGCATATGCGTGGACATGAGGATCCCAAACACCGCAATCGCAAGGGAACGCCACCCGGGACCACACCTGAACGACATGATTAGCTGCCTCACTGGAGCGTGCCGATTCTCAAAGCTCGACCTATGCAAAGGGTATCACCAGTTAGAGTTGGACCATCAGTCCAGGTACATCACGACATTCTCCACTCATCTGGGCCTGTTTAGATATAAGCGACTGAGTTTCGGAATATCATCGGCAGCGGAAATATTTCAGGAGACCATACGGCAAGTGATCAGGCCGGTCCCGAACAGCTTAAACTACAGTGATGATATCTTAGTGTTTGGGAAAACAGACAAGGAGCATGACACGGCGTTACGTCAAGTATGCACACAACTGGAGAAAGCGGGCCTCACACTGAACGGAGACAAATGCGAGCTAGGAAGAAAGGAACTAGTGTTCTTCGGACACATCTTCTCGAAACAAGGGATGAGGCCAGATCCCAGCAAAGTTGAAACGCTAAAAAATGCAAAGCCACCGACGGATGTCGCGGAAGTACGATCATTCCTAGGACTCGCCAGCTACTGTGCGAGATACGTACAGGACTTCGCTACAGTAAGCACACCACTGAGGGAACTGACCAAACAGGGTCAGAAATTCATCTGGTCTCAGGAATGCAACAAGGCATTTGAGGACATAAGACAAGCAGTGGTGACGGTGGAACATCTGGCCTACTTCGACCCTCTGCTCTGCACTGAATTGACTGTCGATGCCAGCCCAGTGGGGCTGGGTGCAATACTAGCACAGCATCTGCCAGGAAGAGAGTCACAAAGGAAGATTGTCGCATACGCAAGCAAAAGCTTGACGGACATTGAAAAGGCCTACTCGCAACCAGAAAAGGAGAGCCTGGCTGTGGTGTGGGCGTGCGAGCATTTCCACATGTTTATCTATGGGAAGCCGTTCACCATCATAACGGACCACCAAGCGCTGGTGACAATCTATGGCAGCCCATCGGCCAAAATGCCACCCAGGATTGAACGCTGGGGCATCAGACTGATGGACTATGATTTCACAATTGTGCATAAACCAGGGAAAGAACATAATCCTGCAGACTACATGTCAAGGCACCCGTTACCACAGGCTCACGAGACGGCATCGATAGCAGAGGAATACCTAAACTTTGTGCTTAAGCAAAACACACCAGCACCAATAACACTAGCGGAGTTAGAAAGGGAGACCAGAGAAGATGGCACGCTGCAACTGGCAATGGAGATAACGAGAAGACAAAGATGGAGGCACATCAACAACAACTGCACCTGGGAAACAGGGATATGCAAAGAAGAAGTGCTAGCTCTAAAAAAGATAAATGAAGAACTGTCGGAGACGGAAAGCGGAATACTGATGAGAGGGACGAGAATTGTGATACCAAGATCACTCAGGAGACAAGTGATAAACTTGGCTCACGAGTCACACCGAGGCGTAGTATCAACAAAGAAACTGTTAAGAGAGAAAGTGTGGTTTCCTGGGCTAGATCGCATGGTAGAAGACACAGTAACGACATGCCACCTATGTCAAGTGACAGGAGCACCGGCCAGACACGAACCACTACAAATGTCAGAGCTTCCAAGAGCAGTATGGACAACACTTGCAGCTGATTTCTTTGGCCCTCTGGACACAGGAAACTACCTGCTGGTGGTCATCGATGAATACTCAAGATTTCCAATAGTGCGACACGTCCCGTCGACATCAGCATCAGCAACACTACCGATTCTAGATGACATATTCGCTGCATGGGGCTCACCAGAAACTCTAAAGACGGACAATGGTCCTCCATTCTCAGGGGAAGAGTTCCGTAGATTCATGACCTATCTAGGGATAAATCACAGGAAGATAACTCCACTGTGGCCTCAAGCAAATGGAATGGTGGAGAGATTCATGGGGAACATCAAAAAGGCAGTTCAAAGGGCGAAGCTGGCGCAGATATCGTTAGGCCAAGCTCTATGCCAGGTATTGCGGGACTACAGAAACACACCCCACAACTCCACAGGAAGATGCCCAGCGGAGCTCGTGCTGGGGAGGACAAGTAGAACAAGGCTGCCACAAATAGAGGCAATGACAGCGCCAGATCGCAGCAGTGTCGCAGAGAAAGACAGAGAGGAGAAAGAAAAAATGAAACGATATGCAGATGCCAAACGACATGCCAGCCCGTCAGACCTGAAGGAAGGAGACATGGTAATAGTGCGTCAACGACAGCAAAGAAAGTCGGACAGCACGTTCTCCAAAGACCCGTTAGTAGTAACAAAGGTGAAGGGTCCAATGGTCACGGCTGAGTCAGATCATCAGAGGATAACAAGAAACAGCTCACACTTCAGAGAGTTGAGGGGAATGAAAGGAGAGGATCAAGACACTGAAACAGCAGAACAAGAAGAGCAGGAGCACAGCAGCAACGAAAGAGAAAATGGCGAGGGAGCAGTAGAAGAACAACGAACGGAGACCGGCCAGAGAAGAACATGCAGACGGCCAAAGAGACTAATAGAGGAAATGTAATGAAAGGGAACTCACAGGCCTCCGCTAGGACCAACGTGCAGCTACTAGTATCATCAGACCAACGAGTGTCATTTCTCGTCACTTTTCGTGACAAAGGGGGGAGATGTAGTGACCTGGGGCAGGGCACTAGGACCCTGCAGTGGACGATGGACCTGGGGTACAAAGGGGAACCAGACACCACATCCGGTCAGGGCGTGGGGGGCACTGCAGAGAAGAGGGGATCGTGGGCAGAGGTGGGAGGGCCGAGCTCTCCACAGCACATGTATATAGCCATACAATAAAGATACCGAGGATCCTTACCTGTGTCCTGCGTGTTTGTGGGCGAGAGCAGGACACGACACTGTGAGAAGCAACACTGAAAATATAAAAGAATGATACAACAGTGAAATTAAAACAAGCACAGCAGTGCTATGAAGGCAAAAACCTTAAAAAGAAGTTCCACAAATGCAGATGAAAACATTACTTGGGCCATGGGATACTGATAACAGAAACACATGAGGAACAACAAGAAATAATATGCTATAGCCAATAGAAATGGGGGATAAGTAAGTGGCAAGCACACAAACCAATGAAAAGTGAGGACGGGATGTAAGCCCCTTTTAATATTTATATTAACAATAGATTTCACAAGCACAGCGCAAGCGCTGTTCAGGCAAAATCTAAAAAGTACAAAGTTGACGGCAATGAAAGCCCTGCCAAGATTCCTAGGTCCATCTGTGACTAGTTTCTCCAGTCAAGGTTTTTTCGTTGTTTTTCAGGGCTTGTAGTCTATGTTTATCTCATCATAAAAGCAGGACTGCAGGTCTTAGAATGCAGTGAGAAACCTGGACTTAAGCAGTTAGGCAGGATCAATTAAACCTGGCAGCTATTAACTCTGTTTTTATGTTGATGTAATCATCTTCCCCAGACTACACAAAGAGACATATTTAGGAGATGTTTAATCCCTAAGTGTGGGCAAATACATGAACCATAATAAAAACTAAGCATTGTCTTATATGATTACCTTCCAGAGGTGGGCTGCCGTTCAGATGAGCTGTTTGCAAAGATGCTGTGGAGTGCCGTGAAAGTGATACTAGAGACAACACAAAGTCCCTTTCATAGCACTCCATTGCATATTTGCATTTAGCTCATCTGAACCTCCTCCAGTGCTTAATTAGCGCTGGTGGTTTCCAGTGTTGAGCACCTGCACTTATTTCTTAGGGTCGGGTCTACAAGCGATAACGGTCTCCCCGATGAAGAGATAATATTGCACATAAAGGGTAAATCTATGCCTGCCTGGGTTCAGTCAGTGGTGCCTGATTGGGCTGGATTTGTGCGTGCTGTAAAATATTTAATTGTGGATGCCGCGGCCACCCGCCTTATCACGAGATACATGACAGCACACACACACTGCCAGAAACTGCCTGGGGGAGGTGACATCAGCCCCATCCTCCCTCCTTGGTGGTGAATCGTCACGTGTTTCCTCCCGAGTCAGATGGACCAATGACGAACAGGGTCCTCACTTTCCCCCGCCCCAGCGTACTGCCCAACTGCAGCACTAGTCATTCGACGAAGCAAGCAGTAGGCCTATAAATAAAACCAAAAAAAGGCAGTAAGTAATTATTTCATAGTTGTTTCTTAACACACGCTACTGAAGCAAGAATGTCTTTTTAATGGTTTAGGTACGTGCGTGCCCAGAAAAAGTGAAACCTCTCATTTCACTCTATCGCTTGTTTTTATGCAAAAGTAGCGACGTTACAAGCCGTGGTGGCAGTCTCACATCTGAGCGCAGGGTGGGGTCAGTACTAGACTCTGCCTGGATCTTAACCTCATCACCTATACCAGGGTGGGGTTTTCTGAGTCACAATCAGGTTTTGGAGGCATCTGCAAAGTGTGCCAAATATCTTAACTTTTGTCGGGGCTTGCTTTTGAGGTCTTAGGCAGTGTTTGGTGCCTCTGCTGCCAGGCGTGCCCCACCTAGTACCTTATCTTGGTCTGGTGAGCCTGTCACCTATATCTCTGTGCTGTGGGCAGGACTTGGAAGGCCTCTGTGAGTTGTGGCATATCTGGAGTGCACAGGCACACACTCCACACCCTCCCACACTCACTACCCAGCTCCAGTGACAGATCTGTGTAGGACTTCCAGTGTCTCGAGCCCAGTGCCAGAACGATTCCTCTCACTCCAGTGGAGAGCCAGAGTGTGCAAGGCAGAAAAAACAGTGAGTCCCCGTAAAATGTGGTGTTTTCCTACAATAATGTAACCCATAATACTACTGAGATCAGCCTATACAGCGTGCACCACAAAGATAGTTATTTGGCGCTATTAATGTTAAATGGAACTACCCATCTGTGGGATTTCCGTTTTATTGGCCTTTGCCAGCATCAAAATCTGAAAACCCCAGATTACACACAGATCAAAACTGTACAGCAGGTGGGAGGAGCCTTCTAAATTAACTTATTAACTTACTAAAAACCGCAACCCATGACTTGCAGGTAACATGGAGGTATCTGCAGTGCGCACATTAACCAGCCGAGCTATCTTACTAGGAGTTGAACCTGTGACCTGTAAGTGGCAAAAACATGTCCATGGTTAGAAGAGAACCGGCCATAGGAGGTCACCAGGGAGCGTGACTGGGGTGTACTTGAAGGACATGCTCTAATCCGGATGCATTGGGTTTTGTTTTTTGCCAGCGAATTAAACCAGATTTTGTTTCGCGAGTGAACAAAAAAGACAGATTTTACTTGTTCCACTTTTATGGCGGACTTCTCCGGCTTCACCTGGCTGCTGTAGAGAGATCAGTGTTTTGTCTAGTGGCATTTTTGACTCATCTTGCTACAAAGAACGTGTACTATGCAGATTACAGAACAGTATTTCATGTGCAATGCTCAGTGGGATGATGCTTTTTGTCACAGAGATCCTTTTGTTACTGTGCAGCTCATAAGTTGCAATCAGTGAGCTATGAACTGCCATCAAAGTGCTAGATGCTAACAGCATGGTACAGGTTAGAAAGTTATGTTTTTTCCAAGTCTATGACTATCCAAATTTTATTAAAAAGGGTTTGTGTAGGTAGAAATAAATTGTTATTAGTAAAGTCAACCCTAACTAGTGTGTTACGATGCAGAAGTTGCATTAGTGGCATTAGTCATTTTAGCCATTTTATTCCAAATTTGTGCTTTAAATGTTCTTTTGCTTTCATTTTTTTCAAAATGTTCTGGGAGGCGGGGGAACTTCCTATTAAAACCTTACATGAGGAAGTCTCCCTTTCTGAAATTCAGATTGGTTATTACATCTGGCTTTCAGTAGTGCCAGTTGAGGATGTGGGTGGAGCCCATAGAATAAGAGGGTGAAACCAGTGAAAGAAGTGGGTGGAGCCAGGAGAAATGGGTGTGGCCTCCTAGAAAAAGTTGAGCACCTAGACATAATATTTTATAAATTAAGCACTGGCCCCCTTCACAAGGGAATGCTGGGTCCAATCTCAGTGAATTTTCATAATTTCAAATGTTTTCATTTTTACAGAGGCCAGCAGACTACAGTAATGAGTCCCCTGATAATATTGGATTGGATCAATGCTAAATTAACATCGTAATCTTGTCCCTGCTCCCCCACTCCGCCACACTCTTTGCTTCCCCTCCCCTAGGGCACACAGTATTTTAGTGTCACCTACACCTGGTTAATGTGACAGTTTCAGTGTCTTGACTAATATCAAAGTGGAAATGTACATGCCTTCAAATTACAGATTTTCATCTCTACACTCGAAACAAAAGAAATGCCAAGTGCATTATTTTCAAATGCGCCTCAGCATTTATAAACTGATGCTAAACAGGTGCGCCATCTGTATTTTATCCATCTGCAGTTAAGGCTACTTTGCCAAACCACAAATTGGTAGAATTTTGCACATTTGACACTCATCGAATTACGGTGGGGCTCCTCGCCTTCAATGACAAATGTGCTGTACTGTTGCGTTCAATATGTACTTAGTTTAATTATAGGAAGAACAATTACCAGCAAAATGTAGCGTTAGACACTGTAATATATTATTTTCTGTGGGTTGTGCTGGGTACAAAACCTCAAGGGTTACTGAGAAGTGTGCGAGTTTTCTATATGGGCTGATGACTGAGGAATATTGTAGCTGTGGAATGCATTTACTTTATTATTTTTATTTTTGGCTCATTTTCCTTTTGTTTTGAGAAGTTTCATGGGTGCGTTTTATGCCGAGGCCAATGCTTACTAGACGAGACAGAGGCGTGTTGTGCTGCTCTCTACTTTTACTTGTGGCTGTGGCTATTACTATAACTTTATATTGTTTTATGCAGTTTTTGGAAAGCTTGAGGCACTGCTATGTTCACATGTTCAATTGCTGACTTACATGAAAACACTTGCCTTGTCCTCAAACCATAAATGAACGCGGGGATGCTTTTTGACCACAGTCTTTTTAACTGGTTGTGGCAAGCTATTTATGAACCTCTTGGTCTTGCTCGCTCTTTAATCGCAACCAGAGTTGGAGCACACACACAAGAACAGTCAACTTCTCTTCTTGGCTTCCGGAAGCAAAACCCAGAAGTATACAGAATCTTACATCTGGCTGAGCAATTAACATTAATGTATGACAGTCTGACAAAATGTTCTATGTGTCTCTACATAAACAACCTTCCTGGCGCAAATAAAGCCCTTGTTCCGAGTGGTATGGTAATCATAATAAGGCCAGTATTTGGTCTTATCAGCCCCATCAGGCTTACGATATAATCTTTAACTGTGCAGATCAGAACTAGTTTACTTGAAATATAAACAAACTTTCTGGGTTAAGTACCAGGCAGACACACGCAGGAATCAGTCCACCAATTCCAGTGTGTTATTCCCCAATATCCCATAGTCAGGAGCATGTCGGCACCACTGGAGTTACTGATGCCCCTGATATCAGTAAGCCCAAGTTGCAATGAGCCCCTAAAAGTTCGTTAGGAGGTTTGAAGGTAAGTTCAAAACCTCAACATGTTCTCTCTGTAACACCAGAATCTATACATGGACGGCACTTCAGTATAAACAATGAACACATTTGTCAAGAGCAAGGCACCCTGAGCACTTCTTCTCATTTCTCTGCTATGCAGGGGTATTTTCCAACACCTCTTTTGGAACACAATGAGGATGATACTTCATATCTGGGCACTGGAAGAAATAGCTGCACTTTGCTTGGAGGAATATAGAGGCGTTCTCAGTAAACCCTTGGCAGAGCAATGGATGGAAGTAGAAGCTAGCCTTATTGAAGCAGAGATGTAATAGCCTCGTGGGGCAGTACATGGGAACAATGGTGAAAGGCTTCTCCCTATTTACACTGTCCCTTGATGGGTGAAAATACCTGTTACCCTGAAGAGCTTGTGGATGGCGCTAGCCTCTGAGATGCCCATTCAAGGGTCACTGTCAAGACGATTTACGCATTGGTATAAGCGCTAAATTGGGGACTTTTTGCCACCACACATGATTGGTTATGTTAGTTCTATGAGGTTTATGCCCCTGCGTAGTTTTATCCTTGAACATCTCTTACTGCATCATCCTGAACATAACCAAATATGTGCTACTTGACTGAGACACATGTTCAAAAGGGAGCATCTGACGTATGTATACTGCATTAGATCTTCCTGAGAATGCACTGCCGTTGTTATCAAAACATTGTGCATATCTAATAAAGACATTTAAAAAAAACAAAAAGGACGATACCTCATTGCTTTTATCCTCACCACAGGAGCGGACAATCTAGGTGCTAAATACTATTGCCCTTTCACGCTGAGATTGCATTCTTTACTCATGACAGTTTGAGACAATAACACACACACTCTATTTATCATGCTTTTTAAAAAAATATTTCTTCAGATACAATCTATCCAAACCACTATGGGGCATATTAACAAGGCCCGGCGATAAATATCGCAAAGCGCGCTTAGCGCTTGCATATTTATCACCGGCTATCTCTGTAATTTATCGCCCGGTTAGCGCGTTATCAACAACGCGCATCGCCGAGGCGATAAAATTCCAGAGATAGCATGGATATCGCCGTTTTCCATGGTGGAAAACGGCGATATCCTAGATGATAGGGCCTGTGGTCTTAGCCACAGAATCCACCCCCATGTTAAGTATGCCTTAGTCAGGAATTTAACAGACGTTAAATTCCTGCGTTAAAGCATACTTAACGCAATTTAAAAGATCGCTAACCCTCCTTGATAATATCGCGAAGCTGCCTTCGCGATATTATCCCTGTTTGGTTTCACAGCCACGCCTACTTTGCATCTCATTAGCGATGCAAAGTTAGGCGTGCTGGAAACGAGCGCTAAGTCAGCAAAACACGCGATAGCGTGTCTTTGCTGATAAGGCGATGAAATTATCGCCGCTTTTCGCCCGAAAACGGACGCAAAAGCGGCGATAATTTCATATCGCCCCCTTGTTAATATGCCCCTATGAAACTGCTTCTTTTTCTGCACCAATGTTTTTAGTAACAAAGCTACCTCTCTGTTATTTATTTTTTAAACTGCTTCAGAACATCCGTCAAGCCTTCCCAGCTACACAATGTATGGTTATTGTTAGGGCAATCGGATCCTTTTCTGGTGACATTAGCCATTCCATTCTTTTTCTCTCCTTGATCCCATGCGTGTTGAATTTACGGTGCTGTCATTGTGTGTGGCTTCATTGACTGCGATGAATGCAGAAACATGTCGACCTCAATACAGGGTGAACTAGAACATTGTGAAATTCTTTACCCTGTACCAAGTAAGACCATAGCATATCAAGTCAATTTTACCTTTTACGGATGGCGGATTCGTTGTGGCATTATTTCTGACCATCTCATAAGGGTTTTGGAAGTCCCTGATTACCATGTTTTGTGACAGTAGTATAATGGCAATTAATATCTTTATTGTTTAGATGTCACTCATAGCACAAAATGTTTACACATGCAGAAACGAATAGTAATAAATGTAAAAACATTGGCTTATAAAAACAATAGGCGATCTTATGTTACAACGAAAAGATGTTACCTGTAATTTTTAAAATTCATCCCGAGATACACAGTGTATTCTTAGTTGCTTCCAGTCCTCCCAGATATACCAGGTGACAGGATTGTGGCTAAGAATATAAAATCCTGAATAATTTATACGGCGCTCTAACCCTCAAAGGAATCAAAGAAATATATATATACACACACAGACCATATATAAACCAAAGGTTACAGGGACATTATAGATTTGCTCAGATTTCACATGCACAAAACCATAGTAATTCAGCAGTTATAGTTACCTGAGCTAACTATAACTGATGCCCCCGCAGTGCACTGCTTATGACCTCACATATTATATCACCCATGACATGGCCAGTGACATCACTGATGACATCACTGATGATATCATCCAGTGAGTATAAGTGTTTTCTAAGAGTTTATGAGTATTAAACATATATACTAAGTTAGCACAAAAAGTATAGTAGGTGTACTACTAATGAATGATACTACTTCTAACATATATTATGTGAGTGGCTGTGTGACTGTGTGTATCCATATGTGAGTGGGTGTCTGAGTGGCTGTATGTGTGTATAAGTGGGTGTGTGAGTAGCTGTGTGGGTGATTGCGTTGCTGTGTGAGAGGCTGTACTGGTGAGTGAGTGAGTGTGTCAGTGGCTGTATTGGTGAGTGAGTGGTTGTGTGAGTGACTGTATGGGTGAGTGAGTGGGTGTCTGAATGGCTATGTGAGTGAGTGACTGGGTGTGAAAGTGGATATATGGGTGAGTGAGTATCTGTTGGAGTGGGTGTTTGTTTAAGTGAGTTGGTGTGCGAGTGACTGTATTGGATAGTGGGTATCTGTGTGAGTGCTTTAATGGGTGAGTAGGTGAGTGACTGTGTTGAGAGGCTGTATGTGTGAGTGAGTGGGTGTGTGAGTGGCGATAAAGGTGAATAAGTAGGTGTGTGAGTAGCTGTATGGGTGAGGGTGTGGCGATGTAGTTTACCTGATTGACTGGGGTGGGACTCAGTTCCCCAGCCCACCGTGCATCCAAAGACGTGGGGACTAGCAGCACTGCCCCAAAAGTGCTCTCGCCAGCCTGCAATGGTGGACACGCCCAGGCATGAGTCTGAGCAAAGTCAGGCCAAGATGGGCCTGTCTTAGCCCGCCATAGCCCGGAAGAGGCTGGGCTGGGCCATCTCTCTTGGTTTTTGAATTTGTGAGCTGGCCTTAGGTGTTATGACATATTTTCTTAGGGTCAATGTACTGTTTGTGTTTAAATTGCCTATTGGTTTATAGGCCTACCTCGACCAGCCCTGCCTGGCCAGGAATACTATTGAAAACTTCCTAGAATCAGTAGTTCACTCTTATCTTTTTTAAATAACGCAGTTGGAGTCCTTGCTAATGAAATCTCATCTGTCGAAGAACAAATAACTCACTCCAGACAGGGATTGGACTCATTAGTAGCAGTTGGAGTTTCTCCTCCCTTATTCCAGGAACTGTTCCGGACTGTGTCAATCAAGAACCACCAACTGGAGGGAGCTTGGGGATGGTTCATTTTCAGTAGCTTTGGCTGCTCCGACGGATATGTAGGATGGGGGAACATCAGGGGAGAGTGCTTTTACATGTGTTCCCAGCTCTAAGGGAAGAAGGAACAAAGGAGTGCCTCTGCTTCCCTTATGTCCTAGTATAATTACCACAAGGAAATCTAAGAAGGGTCACATGAACACTGCAGATGAGCACCTCATGCAGAGTGCACCTAGTACCATGGAAGTAAAAATCTTAGCGTCCTGAGATAATATAACTCTCAAACTTGCCACACTGGAAGATAGGGTGGGAACTGTGATAAGCTCTAGTGGGCCCCTTAGAGGCCAGCTTTTCTAAATGTTTTTTTAATTACCAGTTCCTAACTATAACAACCCTGAAACTTTTGTTTTTTTCAGTGAATTTCTAAGGTTTTTTAAATTCTGTGAGTGGATGCGTGAGTCTCTGAGTTGGTTTGTGAGTGTGTGCATGAGTGGATCTGTGAGTGGGTGCATGACTGTCTGAGTGGGTCTGTGAGTGGGTGCATGAATGTCTGAATGGGGTCAGTCAGTGGGTGCATGAGTGTCTGAGTCAGTCTGTGAGTGGGTGCATGAGTGTCTGAGTGGCTCTGGGAGTGGGTGCACAAGTCTCTGATTGGGTCTGTGAGTGTCTGAGCAGGTATCTGAGTGGGTGTGTGAATGTATAGGTGGGTCTGTGAGTGGGTACACGAGTGTCTTAGTGGGTCTGTGAGTGGGCAAATGGTCTCTGAGGGGTCTGTGAGTGGGTGCATGAGTCTCCGAGTGGGTCTGTGAGTGGATGCCTGAGTATCTGAGTGGGTGTGGGTGTGTGAGTCTCTGAATGGGTGTGTGAGTGTCTGAGTGGGTCTCTGAGTGGGTCTGCGAATGTCTGAGTGCATCCCTGAGTGGGTGCATGAGCCTCTCAGTGGATCTAAGAGTGGGTGCGTAAGTGTCTGAGTGGGTGTGTGGATGGGTCTGTGAGTGAGTGCATGAGTGTCTGAATGGGTCTGTGAGTGGGTGCATGAGTCTCCAAGTGGGCCTGTGAGTGATTGCATGAGTCTCTGAATGGATGAATGAGTGGATGCAGGAACATCTGAGTGGGTCTGTGAGTGGGTATGACTTATCATTTTAAAAAAAATTGCGGCCACATTTGACGAATTCGTCACTGCGCTTCACTGGGGGGCTGCGCTGAGCATCACTGCAAATTTTTATCTGAGCAAGAGGTCTGAAAGGAGGGGCTAGTCCCTACCCAAATCCAAATACACACATCTGTCATCTGAGAGAGAGGTCTGACAAGAGAGGTCAATCCCTCCCCATGCACTACCATGCAATGCACACCTGTCATCTGAGAGACAAGTCTGAAAGGAGAGACCAATCTCTACCTACACCCTACCACGCACATCCGTCATCTGAGAGAGAGGTCTGGCAGGAGAGGCTCTTCCTTCCCCACATCCCACTATGCACATCTGTCATCTGAGAGAGAGGTCTGACAGGAGAGGCCATTCCCTCTCCACTCACAACTACATACACCTGTCATCTCAGAGAGAGGTTTGAGAGGAAAGGACAATCCCTCTCCACTCACTACTATACACACCCATCATGTCAGAGAGAAGTCTGAGAGGAAAGGACCGTCCCTCTCCATTTACTACTATGCACACCTGTCATCTGAGAGAGAGATCTGACAGGAGAGGCCAGTCCTTCCCCAAGCACTATTAAGCACACCTGTCACCTCAGAAAGAGGTGTGAAAGGACAGGCCTGTTATTCTCCACAGACTGCTATGCACACCCGTCATCTGAGACAGATATCTGAAAGGAAAGGCCCGTCCATCCACACACCCTACCTTGCACATCCATCAACTGAGGGAAAGGTCTCAGTGGAGAGGCCAGTCTCTCTCCACACTATGCACTATGCACATCCACCATCCGAGAAAGAGGTCTGGAATGAGAGGTCTGTCACTACCCACACTTTATGATGGTAATCCATCATCTAAACACCCTACTAGGCACACACGTTATCTGAGAAAGAAGTCTGAAATGAGAAGGTAGCCCCTCCCCACACACTACTACACACACTCATTATCTGAGACAGAGTTCTGAAAGTAGAGGCCAGTTTATCGAAACAGTCTACTATGCACACCCATCATCTTAAAAAGGGTCTGACAGGATAGGGCTGTACCTCTCCACACACTACTATGTATACTTGTAATTCAAGAGAGAGCTTTGAAAGGAGAGGGTAGTCCCTCCTCAATCCCTAGTATGCACAACTATTATCCAAGAGAGGGTTCTCAATGGAGAGGCCAGTCCCTTCCATATACTAATATTGTACTATTGTGTTCCTGCAGGAGATTTGCGAGAGCACAAAGGGTTTGTTCGATCTTGCGAGCATCTCTCAAGACTCACATGGAAAATTACTGGGCCTGCCATGAGGTGTTTCATGATACCACAAGAGTCTCGCAAGATCATATGGGGAGAAGAAAAAAAAAGTGCGAAGTCTCAACCAATAGTTACTATTCTTATTACATGGTTGAGGAAAAGCTGTGCAGTAATGGGGTGCAGAACCAGAGATAGCTCAGTTTGTTCTTGGTGCTTTGGAGGAGAAGGAAGTCTGTTTGAGTTGTGTTCAGCAGAAGTGAATTTATTTGGAGCTGAAAGAGACTGGTGTCTTCATCTGCATTTAAGAAAGAACTCCAAGCTCAGGAAATTAAAAATATATTTTATAAACTTTGTTGTGAAGTGTTAGCAAGTGTACAAATGTTGGTAAACGTATTCTACAGCATGCTTGCAGAGTGAAAAACGCTGTTTGGGGAGGTGTAGATCTGTTAATATAGCTTTTGAGAGGTAGACATTAGAATGTAGAGAGATGTCAGCAAGTATTGCAAAATGTGTTGAAGAATTAAGTGTTCCAAAGGTATGTATTTTTAAGTAAAGTTGGCATTGTTGCTCAAATTATAAAACATAGACTGTGGGATGTATTAATATAAGCCCTGGTGTTTTATAAGCCTCACTGTACATATACTTTAGCCTTATGAGATGTGTGAGTGGTGATATTGCTATGTCAAGAGTGAAACACCATGCTCAGTGTTAGAAAAGGTGTCTCAAGAGGGATGTGTTACTTTACAAACTTTTATGGAGTCAGGATTGATAGCATGTAATATTTTTTTGGTAAATAAAATAGACTGAGTGAGGGTGTGGAATTTTCCTGGAGAAAGGAATAACAAGTTAGTGGAACACTAGTTATAAATATGTGATTGTGTGTAGAAGATGTAGAAAACTTTACAGAATATAGTGAAAAATGACTGGTATGATTCATTGATTAGTATGTAACTTTTTACCTTTTTTGGTTATTTTTAATTTTTTGTAGGAGGAAAATGGAAAACAGAAGTTGTGAACTACCATGTGAAAAAATATGGAGGAGAGAAAAAGAAGTGTTGTTCACTTTTGGAAAAACAGGAAATAATTACTCTATGGAAAGTGAGGAAAAAACTATTAATTAGAGAAGTGATAATGTTTGTATTGCATAGGGGGACATTTGTGATTTTGCACAAGCTTATGCTGTGTAGGTCTACTTGTCTTTGAGGAAATAATTATCTGCTTACATAAGTAGAAAAAACAACCTTACTAAGACAAGCAGATTTATTTTCTTGTTCAGCAGTGAGTACCTGAGCAAGCACAGGTTATCCAGGTTGAAACGCTGTGGAAGCACATGAAGGGCTCTGCAGTTCAGCAGCATGAGCTAACTTTGCCTGAGTTAGCATTTGTGAACACCTTTTATAAAACTGTATGCATGAGAAACTTTCCTTAGCCCTTTTGCTAGCTAGCCTCAAAACAAAGGACTGCCATACAAAAAACTCATCATAATGTGATGAAGACATTATAAATTAGTAAAGTTGGTTGTTTGATTTATTTTATAATTGTTGATATAGTTTGTTAATGTAATTGTTGTTGTAGTTTTGTAATGTTGTTCTTTTTGTAATAATTTTTTTAAAAGTAAATTCTAATCTGTTTTCTGAATAGTTGTTATGGATTTGAATATTATTACAGTATTGTAATGTCGATTAAAACTAGAAGTTCCATCTTCAGGGAGTGCAGAAGTGCTCCTTTGTGTATATATCTATCTATACACTTCTATGCACATCTTTTATTCTACAGAGACTTGTTAATGGAGAAGCCAATTATTTGAGTACCCAACTATAGTGACTTCTCATGCAACAGTGAGGTCTCACTAGAGAGATCAGTCCTTGTGCTCACTGTAGTATACAGACCTCTCATACAAGAGAGAGGTTTTGGCACAGAGGCAGTGCATCCTCATATTCTAATACACACTGCTATCAGCTGGTGGAGATGTGATAGTGGAGAGGACAGTTCTTTTGCACCTGTTACGATATATGCTTGTGACTTTGGAGAGACGTTGCAGCAGAGAAGTCTGTACCTGTGCACACCTTACTATGTCTCATTGTCCCCATGGGGAGAGGTCAACTATCCACACCAATCAACCAAGACACAGTTCTCGGCAGGGAGGATACTCCATTTCTATACCCGACTACCCACAGCCTAGTTTGCCCATATATTACTCTGGGGAGATGTCTCAGCTGACAGGGCAGTGTGTTTACACGTCATAGTCTCTATAGTTGTTAAGCAAGACAGGCTTCTCAGCAGAGGAGTCATTTCATTCCCACACCTTACTTGTATATCCATCATCCTGGGGAGAGCTGTGACCAGAGAGGTAAGCTCGTTTTCACACGGCAATTTGCACAACCATCATTTAAGACAGAGGTCCCATGAGAGCGGCCAGTCTCTCTCCACTCTGTACTATGCAGACTTATCATGCAAGAGAGATCTGTCAGCAAACAGGGCAGTTCCTCCCCACAGCCTACTATGCATACCTGTCAGCATGGGAAGAGGTATGAGCTGAGAGATACGTTTTTCTCAAATCCTAATACAGACACCTCTCACCCTGGTAAGATGTGTTAGCGGACAGGTCACTCCCTTCCAAGACACCACTACATATCCCTTAGGCCTGGGCGGTAAATTCCGTTCCGCTCGCGGAATTTGCGAAATTTCAGCAGTTCCGCGGAGAACGCGGAATTGCCGAAAATTCCGCGATCTGCGGTGTAGCGGAATTTTTTCCTTGTTCGCGCTTTTAAAATGCGCGTTCGCCGATAAGTTTTCCTATCCGTTCGCGCGATCCCGCGAGAGTGTGCAATCGCGAACACGTCATTCGGATGCACCATCAGACATCTGCGTTCGCGAACAGGAAACACGCATCGCGAGCGGGCGGGATAAGTGAAACAAGATGGCCACGCCAATTGGCGACCGCATGGGCAAGTTCGTGAGATATTTCCCCCGAGCACGCAAACGGTGTCCCCGAACAGGAAAAACGCACCGCGAACGGGCGGAACAAGCAATTCCGCGTGCTCGCGGAATTCTGCGTGCTCGCGGAGATTTTTTACCGTTTCGCGGAATTTTGCGTAACGCGACTACGCAAATTCCGCCCACCCTTAATATCCCTGTTGGTCTAGGGAGAGGTGTCAGCAGAGAGGCCACTCCTTGCCAAGACCATACTGCACATCCATGTTGTTCTGGAGATAGATGTTAGTTGAGAGGAGAATGTTTCCCTACACACTACTGCATATGTCTGTCATCCTGGGGAGAGCTGTGACTGGACAGTCAAATCCATTCCCACCCCCTAACATATATGGTTATTATCCTGGGGAGAGGTCTCAGAGTAGAGGCTACTACTTGTTATATTTAGATATGGAATACTAAGCTAATACTTGTGAGGTGTGTACCTTCCCCACCCTACTATGCATACTGCTGAGCCTAGGGAAAGGTGTGAGTGGAGAGGTAGTGTCTCTTTACACCTTATTCTACACACTGGTTACTTTTATGCAAGGTCTCACTGGAGAGGTGAGTCTCTCCCCATAGTCTACCATTCACAGTCGTTAGTCTGTAGAGAGGTGTCAGTGAGATCTCAGTGTCTCCTTACACCCTACTGTACACTGTTATACTGTGAAAAGGTCTCATTTGAGAGTCTACTTATGCCTTAAAGTAACCTTACTAATGGAGACTTTAAGGCATAAGTACTGTAATAAAGGAAAGTGTAAATTCTTCATCTAAAAAACATTTTATAATCTTGCTAGACTCTTGCGGGATCCTAGAAAAAGTAGTGATTGAAATTGTTCTAATAATAAATTAACTTAAAACAAATAAATGAGTATCAATGTGTTATATGTACCAGTGTTGGTCTCATGCACACAAAACATGTGGGATTTTTTCAGGAATGTAAGTGATTTATATTTCCCCACAATTATATAATGGATTGCATTTCATTAAACTAAACACACTATTGCTATTCTAGTGTATATAGCATGCATACTACGTCAGGATATATTCAGTGTAAATGCAAAATCCATTATAAAAAGTACGATCTCGCAAGAGGCTCGCAAGAGCAAATCAAGAAGCACTGCCACCTCGGACTGCACATGAGGGATTGCCTCCCTGGCTCTTGCAAGAGTTTCTCAAGAGCTTTGGAGAACGGAAAAAAGAGGGAAACATGGTACAAACAAAATAGTAACTATAGGGTAGCTCTGAAAAGAGCCATTTTTGATAACAGTTTTCAACAGCTATAACCTTTTTTTGTGTTTTCAAACATTTTTTATATTTTGGGGTATTTTTCTTTTTTTTAAAAGGGTACGGCAAAAACATAAAACTTGAACTGTTAAACAAACACCAACAGCATCTTCTAAAGAACAAAAAGGAGAAAAACTTCCAAAAATATGTTAAAAAGAAAAAAAAACTACTGCCTTGGGTTGCACTTGTTCTTTAGACAAGCTTCACCTGAGCACACCTGCTTGTCTCTGATGAAAAAAAGACCTGCGTACACAAGCAGCAAAATAGCGCTTTATAAAAAAAAAGCACGGCTATTGTCCGCTTGTGCACTTAGAACCTGCACAGGCACAGTATCTCCTGGAGCAATTGATGTTGAAGCCCCTGTACCCCTGTAGAGCTGTCTAGCTCTGCAGCACAAGCCAACTCTGCCTGTGCAAGCCTGTGCAGATGCATAGACCTCAGGTGTCTCCACAACCCTGTGGCCCTCATGCTATATTGCTTATTTCTGCTTACTCTTTTCTGCAAAGTTTACAGGTAATGTACTTCACCAAAACTTTCTTTCTACCTGGCCTCATTTCAACGAATTGTCAGACCAAGGATTCCTTAGGAGGCTGAGATGGCTGGGCGGGTGCAGCTGCCCCTGGCTCCTCATCAGAATCTGATGAAGACATCTTCATGAAGAAAGGCAAACAGTAAAGGAGAGCAAGACAAATATATCTACTCACACCAAAATCAAATAGTGAAATAAAGCAAAAAGGATGGAATCTTTTTCTAAATAAAGACATCCATATGAACAAACACAATCCTTCCTTAGGGTCTGCTATCTCTTGCGAGATACCTGTGAGCATCTCGTGAGATCGTAAAAATATTGTTGCTTTCTAAATAGGGCTCCCGGTTTTATGGTATTTATTTTTTTGCCATTCCTGTCTGTATTTCTACATATTTATTTTTGGGGCATTTTATCTGTATTCATCCACATTTATTTTTGCCACAAGCGAAAGACGACGCTGCAGCCAGTATTTTTACACATTTATTTAAATTGACAATGCACACATGCACTCGGTTGTTATTAGTCAACACAATACATTCATCTGAAAACTTTGCCTTTGTAGTACAAGCATGTGTGAATTTCAAGAGACTTTGAGGCCATTGAGCCTCTTTCTGGTTTGTTAATGAAATGAAGTCCACTGAAAACCCGTTCAATATATGCTGATGATACTGGAAGGGCCAAAAGATTCAAGGAAAGATTACACAGTGTTGGCCATTCTTGCTTCTGAGAACACCAGTATGTAGTTGCACTGATCTCTTTTTATGGATTATTGTACAATAAATATTTGTTGAATTCTTCTTCAACAACATGCATTATGTCATCAGAAACTCCAACAAACATGAATAAATCTTTGTAATCATTGAAATCCTGACTAAATTGAACTTTCTAAAATGGATCCAGGATTGTAACCTGTTTCCAAAAAGAGCTGTAACTCATTTGCCCGGTTATGTTCCTAGCTAGGACAGCATCCCACTTGTTTTTCAGTGCATCTTTAAAAGTAATTATCTCTTTTATTAGGGCATTTTCTTTTTTTTTGTGGTAACATTTGCAATAAATCAGTGATCATTGAGTCTTGCGTATAGACTTGCTGCAATGCCAAAGCCATGTCAACATCTATGGCTGAATATATTTGGTGGACATGTGTTTCTTCTGACTCCTGCTACTTCTGAATGTTGATGATACCAGTGAGAGTTTTAACAATGAAATGCAACTTCACATAGAAAAATTGGTGGTTTGCATTGTTGGGGCCGAGTAATTTTCATAGGTGATCCATTTTGGATCCAGTGGCTTCTTCATTGTTTACAAAAGCAAGGAAGTAGTGCCATATTTCCAAAAGTCTTACTGTTCCCTCATACCAGTTGAACCATTGGATCACAACAACCAACCTTGGATATCTCATTCTCCCGTCTACTTTTCCTTGAGAATAAATGTGTTTAAAAGTTTTGTGCATACTTAAATACTGCTCCAGCCTTTATTACAAAATCATAAATGTCCCGGTTCTCAAGCAGAGACAGAGCATAGGAAACAGCAGCATGGATAAGATGACATGGATCTTTTATATGAATGAAATTAACCCTCTGAGCACCGTGCAAATCGTTTGCTGCCTTTTTCATATAGGATGCAGAATCAGAACATATTGCAACAAGGTCATGCCATGATTTACCCAACTTTTGAATCACATTGTAGACAATTAAGGCAATTTTAGCAGAATTACATTCATCAGACACAGTGATGCCAACAAAGGCTGAGCGGCGACCCTTTTCTTCATCATCACTGTAATATGTGACCAATGTTCCAATGACTGGGTCACCATGCACCTATGTGGTTTTGTCAATTGTTAAAGAGATAGGGACATTTGCTTCAGCTTGACGTATGTTTCCAAGCTGTGCCTCAAACACTTCAGGAAGATATTTCTCATATATTTGGCTGGATTTGCACATTGTACTTGCTGCAGGGCACTGCTGCCTACTCAGGTCTCCAACTGGACCATCAGTTTGGTGAAGTGGAACACCACCTTTACACAGAGCTTTCACAACCTTGAGCGGGATATCCGCAGCATCGTCAATATTTTGGTGTGCACGAGTTGTACACTGCTCCATGGTCATTTGCTCTGTACAATCCTTCTTTACGACTGGAGAAGAAAGTCTCTCATGAGTTTAACTTTTCAGGTGCACTTTGATATTATCCGCTGCCCTGTTTTCAATGTCAACAGTTGGTCGACATTACTTGCAGTTGAACATTTTCATCCGTTTAAGGGACACAACTTTAAATTCTGCATACTCCAGGACGTAATCATCAATGTCCTTACGTTTGTGGCCCATCTCTATAAATGTAAGGATTCAACAACTAAGCAGCCATTGGTTTGATGTTTAAAATACTGTATTTGACCAGGACAAAACACTGAGCCATTATCTGCACTGCGGAATTGGTTACAGATAAGTAGGAATTTTACCCCAAAGACATTGAAATCAATCAATGTTTCTCGTTGATCTTAGTTTGTACATTTTTAGATGTAAATAATTTCTTCTTTATCAAAATACATCCACGCCTTTCAAGATAACCAATTCGGTTTCTGGTTTACGAGAAGCAGAGGGAAGCCAGCGCAGTACAATTGCAGATGCCAATAATATGTTCACATATACCAATAGTTTCTTTGTTGCTATATTCACACAATCACTCAATGAGTTGATTTATAGAGATCAGCTAATCACCTGAGAGGGTGTCCAGGCACTTGCAGGGTCCGAGAGACTCATTCAAATAGCCAGGGCTTAAGATCATTTTGGAATTCCAGTACAGATGGGGCGGTCTGGAGCTTGAAGGGGAGGCTGTTCCATGTCTTCGCTGTGAGACAGGAGAAGAAACATCCTCCACTCGTGCTTCTGCTGATGCGGGGAATGTGGGCGAGCAAGAGGGAGGCGATGGTGACGTGCTATGTAATCTGACCTCTGAAATCTTTTTTGATATTGGTAATCTATCTGTCATATCACAAAAATAAATGATGCAAAAGGACATCATGGCCAAACTTTGAAAAAGAATAACTTTTAAAATTGGCCCTTTAGGGCAGAAATGCTCACAGCAGTGGTTGCCAAATGCACTAACATAGGAGTCCCCTCTGCAGAGATAGCCTACTAGGGACCAAGGTCTGTTCACTACTGTCTGCCTATTTGAGTTTCCTTTCTATTTCTGCTTTCCTCTGAGTTAAAAATGCGGAAACGTAAAGTGGCTTTATTTAAGGTTTCAAATTCCTTTTTGCCCAGTGAAAAGACAGAGTACACCATACCGGTCCTTCATCCCTGCAATCTGACATGCACGGATGCTTATTTAATACCCAACTCACTTACCATTGTGCTTGTGAGGGAAGAAAAATAACCATCGACACACAGCAGATGTTTAGTGTTTCCTAACTTAAAGCTAGGCGTTTTATCGGCCTAACAAGGATGAAAGGCTGAGTGCTCTCACCGGCTTCAAAACTGTGACCATGAGGTCGCACACAGTTGCACTGACTCAATATTAGCGGTGTGCTCCAACATCCTGTTGTCTATTTAAAGTACTCCCGTGAGTCATTGAGCTGACGAGCTCGTGGATGAAGCACCTGCGCGCCAGTGAGAGGTACCGGACCTGATATAATGTTTGGCAGCCTACTCAGCAAACCCCAAAATACAAGACTGTATTCTCTACTGATGACGGTTAATAAACCAGAAACACGTGTCTAGAGATCAGTACTATCTGCGCCAACCTTGGCGAAACACTCGAAAATATCGGAGCGAGCTACAAGAGACTGCATTTACCAGAATGCCAGGGGCGAACCTTGCCTGAGAGGTCAGCGGTGTGCTCCCACATCCTGTTGTCTATTTAAAGTACTCCCGTGAGTCATTGAGCTGACGAGCTCGTGGATGAAGCACCTGCACGCCAGTGAGAGGTACCGGACCTGATATAATGTTTGGCAGCCTACTCAGCAAACCCCAAAATACAAGACTGTATTCTCTACTGATGACGGTTAATAAACCAGAAACACGTGTCTAGAGATCAGTACTATCTGCGCCAACCTTGGCGAAACACTCGAAAATATCGGAGCGAGCTACAAGAGACTGCATTTACCAGAATGCCAGGGGCGAACCTTGCCTGAGAGGTCAGCGGTGTGCTCCCACATCCTGTTGTCTATTTAAAGTACTCCCGTGAGTCATTGAGCTGACGAGCTCGTGGATGAAGCACCTGCGCGCCAGTGAGAGGTACCGGACCTGATATAATGTTTGGCAGCCTACTCAGCAAACCCCAAAATACAAGACTGTATTCTCTACTGATGATGGTTAATAAACCAGAAACACGTGTCTAGAGATCAGTACTATCTGCGCCAACCTTGGCGAAACACTCCAAAATATCGGAGCGAGCTACAAGAGACTGCATTTACCAGAATGCCAGGGGCAAACCTTGCCTGAGAGGTCAGCGGTGTGCTCCCACATCCTGTTGTCTATTTAAAGTACTCCCGTGAGTCATTGAGCTGACGAGCTCGTGGATGAAGCACCTGCGCGCCAGTGAGAGGTACCGGACCTGATATAATGTTTGGCAGCCTACTCAGCAAACCCCAAAATACAAGACTGTATTCTCTACTGATGACGGTTAATAAACCAGAAACACGTGTCTAGAGATCAGTACTATCTGCGCCAACCTTGGCGAAACACTCGAAAACATCGGAGCGAGCTACAAGAGACTGCATTTACCAGAATGCCAGGGGCGAACCTTGCCTGAGAGGTCAGCGGTGTGCTCCCACATCCTGTTGTCTATTTAAAGTACTCCCGTGAGTCATTGAGCTGACGAGGCTCGTGGATGAAGCACCTGCGCGCCAGTGAGAGGTACCGGACCTGATATAATGTTTGGCAGCCTACTCAGCAAACCCCAAAATACAAGACTGTATTCTCTACTGATGACGGTTAATAAACCAGAAACACGTGTCTAGAGATCAGTACTATCTGCGCCAACCTTGGCGAAACACTCGAAAATATCGGAGCGAGCTACAAGAGACTGCATTTACCAGAATGCCAGGGGCGAACCTTGCCTGAGAGGTCAGCGGTGTGCTCCCACATCCTGTTCTCTATTTAAAGTACTCCCGTGAGTCATTGAGCTGACGAGCTCGTGGATGAAGCACCTGTGCGCCAGTGAGAGGTACCGGACCTGATATAATGTTTGGCAGCCTACTCAGCAAACCCCAAAATACAAGACTGTATTCTCTACTGATGACGGTTAATAAACCAGAAACACGTGTCTAGAGATCAGTACTATCTGCGCCAACCTTGGCGAAACACTCGAAAATATCGGAGCGAGCTACAAGAGACTGCATTTACCAGAATGCCAGGGGCAAACCTTGCCTGAGAGGTCAGCGGTGTGCTCCCACATCCTGTTGTCTATTTAAAGTACTCCCGTGAGTCATTGAGCTGACGAGCTCGTGGATGAGAAGCACCTGCGTGCCAGTGAGAGGTACCGGACCTGATATAATGTTTGGCAGCCTACTCAGCAAACCCCAAAATACAAGACTGTATTCTCTACTGATGACGGTTAATAAACCAGAAACACGTGTCTAGAGATCAGTACTATCTGCGCCAACCTTGGCGAAACACTCGAGGGGCGTGGCTTCGCTGAGCAGCGAAATGGCCGCAGACTAACGCGGCTCCGCCGGCCGAGCACAGAAATCCGTCAATAATCCGACACCCGGACCTGAAGCCGGGAATCAAGGATCGCGGAAGGTGTGGGAGCTGCTGCTGTGCCCCACGGAGGAAATTAGGCGGTGTCCACCCCGAATTGGCCGAGATACAGAGGACGCAAGGTGAGAGGCGGGGCTGCGGCCTGGAGGCCTGCTGAAGCCGGGGGCTCTGGTGACGATGGCGGAGCAGAGCTGATTGCGGTGCACATAGTAGCCGGAGAACGAGTGTACCGGACGAGACTGCAGCAGAACCCCTGTATGGTGCACTCCCAGACGCAGCTGGATGAGCGAAACTGCCATTGAGAAGGCAAGATCAGGGTGGAGTGCGGTGCGGCGACTGAGAAAAGGAAGAACGGAGCGCTGCGCCAGGGAACCGGTGACCGCGGTCTGGAGGTGAAGCGCTGCGTGTGCGGTGTTGAGCAGAGTAAAGAGGCTGGAGTGGGTATACATGAGAGGATCCCCCCTGGATGCGGGGGCTCCGGACAGCTGAACTACACATGGGCTAACTGGGCCCTACAGAAACAGTAGAGCGGCGAGTGGCGAAGATGGCCGCCGCTGTATAAATCGGATGACCAGACGGCCGCCATTTCGCGAACCCCAAACCGTGAGTAGTCGGCGAGCTACGAAGTGTGCGGTGCTGCGCAGCACCACTGGCCCTCACTCCGGCCCGCAGATCGCTCCCTAACCACCAGAGAGGGCAGTAGTGAATCCGTCTTGTGACCGAGTAGCGGGGGTGTGTGGAGCGGGGAGCCAGGAGGCGAGCGGCTGAGCTGGAGTGAATCGCGGCGGTCTGGAGGATAAGGGCCCACGGATGTAGAGCCTCTTGGCTGAAAAAGCGGAGGAATAGCTGGCAGGCGGACAGAGCTGAGTGCTACCCAGGAGCACAGATACCGCTTCTGACGCCACGAAAGGTGGAGATTCAAACTAGACAATACTAGTGGAGGGCCGCGGACAAATACGAACAAAACATGGGCAAACCAGACACAAGGCAGCCCCGCCTCAACTTTGAAAAGAAACTTGCCAAACAGGCAGAGATCGATGGGGGCCAGCCAGAGCCTGCGGAAGAGGCAGGCTCGCTGCAGCTACCAGAAGATGATATACGCACTATGTTCAGGGAACTGAAGACCGGTCTCCAGGGCATAGACACCAAGATCGACACCCTAGCAGAACGTATGGACAGGATCACGCAAAGGGTCGAGAAACAGGAAGGGAGAGTGGGGGTGCTCGAAACAAGAGTTACAGAAACGGAAGAAGGGCAGACCGAGCTGGAAAAGAAAGTGAAAGGCATGGACAGAGTGCTGGAGGTGATACGACAAAAGAATGAAGATTTAGAAGCCAGGTCGCGAAGAAATAATGTGCGAATTATGGGAATTGCGGAAACAACAAATATCCAGAACATGGAAAAATACATAGAAATAATGATGAAAGATATCTTTGGGCCGGAACTGTCCACGATGTTCCTCATTGAAAGGGCGCACAGATCGTTGGGCCCGAGGCCGAGACCGGGAGCCCCGGCGAGACCTGTTATAGCAAGAGTGCTCAATTATAGGGACCGGGACACAATACTCCGGCTGGCTAGAGAGAAAGGCGACATCCAGTACCAAGGTAACAACATTGCACTGTACCCAGACTTTACGTTGCAAGTACAAGCTGCCCGCAGGGAATTTATCCCAGCAAAGAAAATATTTCAACAAATCGGAATGAAATACGCATTGATATACCCAGCTAAATTGCGACTACAAGGCCCTGGAAAGCCCACGTTCTTCACGGACGCCAAAGCAGCATTAACATATGCCAAACAACTAGCGACGGACCAGAGGAAACGGAGAATGTCAGAAGAAGAGCAACCGGACACCAGACTAAGTGACAATGATTGAGCATGCAATACGTGGACATTACCACAGGCTGGGGTGGACCGACTGGCGAATTACAGTCTACAGGCTGAGAGCTAAGTAGTAAAATAACAATGTTGATAAAATGGGGTGCATACTCTATGCTTGCGTAAGCGGTTGACCTTCCCTGTAAAGGACTGCGGGGGACTTATATTGTGTGATTCCGGGGCTTTGGGCGGGGGGAAATTTTGCTCGGCCACCCTGCCTAGAGTGCAGGGCAGTACGCCAGCGGACCCGCGTACCCCATGGGATGATTCCCTTTGCTCAGAGGCAATATGTTGGTTGTTTTTTGTTGTGGGGAAGGGGGTGGGGATTGCACAACCTGATTGGGGGGTTGGTGTGGGTGGTGGGGGAAAGTTATTTGTTTTAACGTCCAAGCAGAAGTATTGTACACAACACGGAAGGGCGAGGGAGCTGCCAATTCACTGCAAGCTCAGGGGCATCCAACACTGAAGCCATGGGACGTTGCTAAGCACCTTGCAGGCATAGCACAGGATGGCGGTGAACTGTTCGACAGCCAGGCCCTATGGAATCGACATGTTATGGATCACAAATGACCCGCACACCTAGTATGACCTCACTGAGATGCCTTACGTGGAATGTAAGAGGCCTTAATTACCGCAGGAAGATGAGGCTAATCCACACTTATCTTACCAGGCATGAGGTAGATATTTGTTTTCTACAGGAGACGCATCTCACGAATACACTGTCAGGGGTGCTCCGGCATAGAAGATGGGGAGAGGTAATAGAAGCTGGGTATTCAAATTACTCGAGGGGGGTGGCGATATTGATCCGTAGGGGTTGCATTGGCAGACACACCATACGATAAAAGACAGGGACAGTAGGTACATCATACTACAGGGAACGCTGTGCCACACTCCCGTGGCACTGGTGAACACCTACGGACCAAACACTGACAGCCCAGAATTTTTTCAACATATTGGACACCAGTTACAGAACTTAGGTCAAATGGCGATCATGTGGGGGGGAGATTTTAATGTGGTACTATCGCCGTCTGTTGACAGACAGGGGGTATCCCGGGTACATCACCCACAGGCGGCAGCAATGTTGCATACTATAGTAGAAGACCTCCAGTTGGTTGACTCCTGGAGAACACTACACCCTATAGCGAGGGAGGGGACCTGCGTGACACACCACCGCAATGCGTGGTCGCGACTAGATTTTTGGTTGATCTCTAGGGACCTGCACGCCTGGTTGGTGGATGCCGTACATCTACCCCGTACCTTTTCAGACCACGCGCCGGTGCAGGTGCGGTTGAATGTCCCCCCGGCATATGCCCAGCCTTTCACATGGCGGTTTCCATCAACAGCTTTGTTAGACATGGTATTTCGCGAGGAGCTGCGGGACAAGGCTGCAGAATACTTCGAACTAAATGAGGGCACGGTAGAATCACCGGGGACCTTATGGGAGGCATTTAAAGTAGTACTAAGGGGACAATGCATGTCGCTTAAATCTGGAGTGCTGAAGGATATACGCAACACCTTACAGAGATTAGAGCGGGAGTTAGGGGACCTAGAGGAGTCACAACGTGTAAACCCAGCCCCGGACACTATAGCGCAGATACGGACTAAGCTGACCGAATTCCAGGAGGAGGCGGAAAGGGAAACGAAATATCTCTCCAAATATACACAAGCTAGGAGATATGGAGAAAGTGACAGACCGGGTAAAACGTTAGCGGGACTATTGCGCACGCCCAGAGGCTCTGACTATATAACTGAACTATGTCTGGAAGACGGGGAAATGGTGAGAGCACCACCAGATATTCTCCGTGAAATGGCGAGGTATTATGGGCAATTGTACACCTCACACACGGAGCCGACCCAGGAGGACATAGATGGCTACCTAGATGACGTGGCACTTGCATGGTTTCATGACGGAGCCAGGGAATATATGGAGCTGCCAATAACGACAGAAGATATACGGCAAGTAATAAATAGCATGCCGGCTGATAAGGCCCCAGGGGCCGACGGCCTGACGGCGGCCTTCTATAAAGAATATGTGGAGATAGTGGCACCTAGACTGCTCCAGGTTTTTCTCGAGGCAATGGACACAGGTAGACTCCCCCAACACTCCGCGAGGCTACGATTATAACTATATTGAAACCAGGCAAGGACCCAACTAATCCGGATTCGTATCGTCCGTTGTCACTGATAAATCTGGACGCCAAAATATACGCCAAATTAATAGCAAATAGACTGAAACCCATGCTGCCCCAGATTGTGCTGCCAGACCAATCAGGTTTTATACCAGGGCGCTCCACTGCACATAATTTGAGAACGCTCTTTGGCACACTACATTATTTAGCCCCCCAGGTGCAGGCCGTGGCGGCACTGCTGGACGCCACGAAAGCGTTTGACTCGCTAGAATGGAAATTCCTCTTTACTCTATTGACCCGTATGGGCCTCAGCTCTATCTTCATTAGACAAATTCAAATATTATATACAAATCCGACAGCACGAGTCAGGGTTAATGGTCAGGTTTCGGATCCCTTTGCGATCTCCAGGGGGACAAGGCAGGGCTGCCCGCTATCGCCGCTGCTGTTTGCCATTGCCACAGAGCCGTTGGCTGCTAAGCTTAGGCAACATCATGCGCAGAAGGGCATAGGCTTCACGACTAGAGGGCTCGTAGTATCTATGTATGCGGACGACATGACGATCTACCTGACCAACCCTAAGGATAACTTTGTTACAGTGATGAGGGAATTGATAAGATACAGGGGCCTAACTGGGATCCAGATCAATTGGTCCAAATCGGTTCTGATGCCGCTAACTGATGATACGATACCCTTTGATACGGAATTCCCGATTAAATGGGCGGATGAGGCGACGAGATATTTAGGTATTTGGATGAGCAGGTCACTGCAGGAACTATGGCTATCGAATTATGGCCGATTGATAGACTGGCTGGAAAGTAAGGTGCAAAGGTGGAAGGGGCTGCCGCTGTCCTTGATGGGGCGAATCGCCATTACAAAAATGGTTGTACTGCCTAAACTACTTTATTTATTTGTAAACATCCCCATGCCTCTAAACGCGCAATTTTTTAAACAACTACGCTCGAAGGTGCTCGAATTGATCTGGGCAGGGAAACAACCTAGGGTCTCATGGAGGGTTCTGACGCTACCATTCTCACAAGGAGGTCTAGGCGCTCCAGACTTTGAATTATACGCCTACAGCGCGCAGGCGCAATATTTGCACTATTGGCATCACCCCACGCCATTTCAGCCCCATGTAGCGATAGAAATAGATAAGGCTACACCTTTACCGCTGAAAACGGCTGTATATGCCACATATAAACGTCCCCATGATGAAATAGACACGGTGGAGACGTTGAGATGGGCCTGGAGGGGAATAGCCAAGAGAGCGCGCCACGAAGTACTGTATGCACCGCAAATGGCCTTAGGAGATAATCCGCTGATTGGGCCTTTAATGGATAAGGCAATCAAGCTAAGAGCTAAAGCACACAATCTCGAGACAGGGAGTGATCTTTTTCCAAACGGGGAATTTTTGACTATGGCACATATGTGTGGCACGCAGGAGCCTACCGCCTCAGATATGCTGCTGTATTATCAGCTTAGGGCGGCATGTAAGGCCAGATTTGCCGGGTTTCCGGCTGAACCACCTACTTTATCAGCCTTAGAGAACGTCTTAAGTAACCCATCCCCTCGCAAATTAATTACACGTATATATAGTATGACACAGAAAGATTACCCAGTTGTCAGTCCAACGTCCAGAGAGGAATGGGAACGGGAGGCAGACCTAACCATAACAGAAGAACAATGGCATTTCTGCTGCTCTCAGATGGAGCAGTTATCACCAAACTACAGGCTACGTTTAATCCACTTTAATTTTCTACATAGACTTTATCGCACGCCGCTGCAGCTACACCGCATGGGGCTACAATTAGATGCGAGATGCTGGAGATGTGGAGCGCTGGACGCAACATTTGTACACCTTGCATGGGCCTGCGGACCAATAGCAACATACTGGGTTGACATATTTACACACGTAGAGCAAATAATACACGGGGTGATACCAGAAACTCCGAAGGTGGCGCTGCTAGGATACGTAAAAGACATCCCGAAGAAGTATCGTAAACTAACGGCCATGTTACTATTGCTGGCAAAGCGGCAGGTAGCCATTCATTGGAAAAACCTGCACCGCCTACGGCAGCAGGATGGGTGAAAGCAGTTACTTACTGCAGGGACCAGTTTTCCAATTTCTGGGAATTAATGCCAAGTAGATCTCGGCCATCTGACATCTGGGAACCATTTACGGGCTGGCTTAGATCGGGAGGAGAAGACTTACACATGGATCAATAAACGCAGGGTGAGACATACAGGGGACACTGCTTAGTGGGATACTGTTGCAGAAAAGGGTCAAGAATCCGGAGATATATGTCGTATATGACATCACAATGGGCCGGGTTCATCGTAACATACCTGTGCAGATTAAACTAGTGCATTGGACGCGATTGCTTAGGAATGTATGTGATATTGTTTGGATGGAGGGTTGGGGGGAGGGGGCAAGCTAGTTTAAATTGTACATATGAGAAAAAGTTATTGTTGTTTTTTTCTTATAAAAAATACATGCAGACAGGAACAGTAAAGATGGATGAAAACGCTGCCTGCCCATTGGGATGTTGGCCAAGATAGCTGTGTACAATGCACTGAATACATGGGCCGCCGGCCCCTCTGGGTTGTGGCAAAGAGGCTGTGTAACTTCCTGAATATGCAATAAAATTTGTTTAAAAAAAAAAAAAAAAAAAAAAAACCTTGGCGAAACACTCGAAAATATCGGAGCGAGCTACAAGAGACTGCATTTACCAGAATGCCAGGGGCGAACCTTGCCTGAGAGGTCAGCGGTGTGCTCCCACATCCTGTTGTCTATTTAAAGTACTCCCGTGAGTCATTGAGCTGACGAGCTCGTGGATGAAGCACCTGCGCGCCAGTGAGAGGTACCGGACCTGATATAATGTTTGGCAGCCTACTCAGCAAATCCCAAAATACAAGACTGTATTCTCTACTGATGACGGTTAATAAACCAGAAACACGTGTCTAGAGATCAGTACTATCTGCGCCAACCTTGGCGAAACACTCGAAAATATCGGAGTGAGCTACAAGAGACTGCATTTACCAGAATGCCAGGGGCGAACCTTGCCTGAGAGGTCAGCGGTGTGCTCCCACATCCTGTTGTCTATTTAAAGTACTCCCGTGAGTCATTGAGCTGACGAGCTCGTGGATGAAGCACCTGCACGCCAGTGAGAGGTACCGGACCTGATATAATGTTTGGCAGCCTACTCAGCAAACCCCAAAATACAAGACTGTATTCTCTACTGATGACGGTTAATAAACCAGAAACACGTGTCTAGAGATCAGTACTATCTGCGCCAACCTTGGCGAAACACTCGAAAATATCGGAGCGAGCTACAAGAGACTGCATTTGCCAGAATGCCAGGGGCGAACCTTGCCTGAGAGGTCAGCGGTGTGCTCCCACATCCTGTTGTCTATCTCTAGTATCTTAATTTGTTCAGAATGACAAGAAACCACTGTTAATAACTTAATTCCAAATGCACAATCTCGCAGGTAGATTATGAGAGCTGAACAGGAAGTACAGCGTACTCGGAGCCCATGCAGAGGATTGTGTGTTCGACCGCCATGAGCATCCCGCAAGAGAGTAAACATATTATTCCTTTATATATTCAATAGAACAAATCATAATCAATTTTATGAATATAATCAATTTCTGTAAACTATTACTTTGCTCAGAATTACAGGAAAACACTGTTCTTAACTTAATCTCAAATGTACAATCTCGCAATTTATTTTTATTTATTTGAAAAGTTTTATATAGCGCTGGCTAGACCCGGAGGTATCAGAGCGCTTTACATGAGATAAGACATTGCATCAGAACATTGTTACATAGTTACATCAGTTACAGTTACAGTTATCAGTATATGCTTGGGAGAAAAACGTGAGCTTACACAATAATATAAGATATTAGCGTGTAGCATATCCAAGACACACGTCATATGGGGAATGGAAGGTAGTGGGGGAAAGGTAAACAGGGGAGAGGAAAGCAGACAGAGTCAGATAGATCTGATGGGGGAAGAGTATTCCAGGGGGAATAAAGCAGTCAAGGCAGTCGAAGAGAGAGACAAATAAAACCATGAAGAACCGTGAAAAACAATGTTCGATGTCCGGCTGGGTTGGTGACGGCCAATGGGGTGAACCCAGAGCCAGACTCCGCTATAGCTGCATAGGGCAGCTCCACCGGGCATCGGCCATAATTGCTCGGTCTCCGCGGTCAGTAAAATGATCACGATTACTCTGAGAAATTTCGAGCCAGAGAACCGGAGAAGACTGGGGGCAGTACGGAGTCAGGGCGCGGGCACCATCTTAAAGTCAGGCGTTGTCCTGGCCCATCCTTACAGTGGACAACCCAGTCTTGAAATGCCCCCAGGATAGAGCGCCTTCGTAAGGGGGGGGAGATCAGCTGGAATGCCCCAACAGCTCAGTTTGGGAGTGCCCCGGGGCCTCAGGAGTCCCCCACGGCGGTAGGCAAGACTGGCCCCAGCCGCCATCTTGGGGTCAGGCACTGCAGCTACTCCATCTCCGTCCGAGATGCCAGCAATGTGGAAGGCAAAGGGGAGGGGGGGGGCAAGAAGTCACAGATGCCTTTCCAGCAGGAGACGTAGACCAAGGTCAAGCAGGTCGTAGGGCAAGGAATCCAAAGGTGTAGCGAGGCCGAGCCACAGCGCAGGAACAGTAATGGATGTGGGGCGCGAGGACAAGATATCTTGTGTTGAGTCCCACGAGCGCCCCGAAGCGCTATAGAGGGGAGTGGGGGTCGCCGCGGGTACTCACTGCGGAAGGTGAAGGTTCAGCTAAGAGTCAGGCGCACCTCACGGCAGCGCCGGTACAGCAGCCAGGCCCAGGATTCCACAGCACCGGGCATCAACCAGCTCCCCAGCCGCAGCAGCACCAGGGTCCCAGGAGGTAAGCCGCTGGCCAGGCGCGCGCCTCGGAGCGCTGCGGGAGCCGCAGACAAACGCGAGCTCAGCAGCGGTCCGCTCCCCAAAACCAGGGGGGACACGCACTACGCACACGGGATCGGATGTAGGCAGCAGCTCTCGGCCGGTGTGGTGGTGTGGGGTGGTCCTGCGATCCCGGGGAGATGCCTTCCACTGAGGCGGCTGAGGAGAAGATGCGGAGCTGGTCCTCAGCTCTTCTTTGACTGATGGTTCTCTCCCCTCAGGGCCCTGCACGCACTCACCAAGCCCGCCTCGAAGTGTCCGGTCGGTTTCGGTGGCACTCGGGGCGTCTCCAACGCAGCCAGGGTCGGAGCCACGACGAATTCACGGGCTTCGGCAGCGCAGTCAGGTCCGGTCGTTTTGGGGGCCAGAACAGGTTACAAGGATAATCCAGCGAGGCTGTATTTGCTCTCAGCCAGCCTGGCTGGCATCAAGCTAATTATCTGCCGGCACCATTTTGCACATCAGGTTCCGGAGTTAACGGGGCCAAAATCAAGTTAAATCGTCCTATTTACGCAGCGGTTTTCGGCTCCATCTCAGCCGCTGGTATTCCGGTCACAGAATTTGCGTTTTGAATGGGGTCATGAGAGCAGATCAGGAAGTACATCCACCCCAGAGTCCACGCAGGAGATTGTGTTTTCGATTCTTGAAGGAGTCTCGCGAGAGTCACCACTTTTTTTTAGAAACAATAAATAAATGAACATTACAACCATATTTAAATGACTCTCTATTTACACATTAACTTTAAATAATAAGTGAACACATGAAAAAGAACTATGAACAGTACATTAAAACAAAATATAGAATTTTTGTGAGTAATCACACACTTAAAAAAACTAGATTTGTATAATGAAACTTAATACTATACAATAGTCAGAAAAACTGATTACTCTCTTTCTGAATTATAATTATGACTTTAATGTAAAAACACATACAAAGGCTATGAAAAGAATAGTTTTACAATATTAATGAACTTGCTGGGAAAATGTTTCAATATGAGAGTCAGAAGTACTGGGGATATAGACAATCGCAACACAAATATTTTTGTATTGCTCTGTTTTATACTCAAACATCCTATTTAGAAACATTTTGCAAAATGTGCACACTTTCCTGATAAGTTACAATATGAAAGAAATTCCCTTTCAGAATAATGTGAGCACACAGGATATTTTATTCAGTTATTCTACCATACATACGCTTAAAAAAATTATAATTTACCTTAAAAAAAACTAAAAATTCAATGAAAAACCCAAAGGTTAAAGTAACATTATAGTTAGGTGTGATAAAAGGATCTGTTTTTTTTTTTTTAAACTTTGAAATTCACTGAAACAATCAAAGGTTAAAGTCACGTTATAATTAGGTGAATTTGTCAATGACAACATTAATGTTTTGAATTTAAAAAACACAGAAATTCACCAGTTATAGTTAGCACCGCTAACTATAACTTGCGCCCCTGCCATGCACTTATTATAACCTCACATATGACATCCCTCGTGACATGTTTTATGACATCCTTTATTACTTCACTCATGACATCTCAAATGATATCATTGATGACATCACTGATGACATCATCCATACTAGTTTTCCCTCATATTGGTCTATAAATTACTATGGCATTAGAGGCCTGACTGTAACTACAAAATAGCTCCGGAGAATATCAGCCATCACTACTGCCACCACAGATACAAATCACTTACTCAACACCAACTCTATAACATACACTTTAGTTAGCATAGATCCCATTAAAAATCGACCACACATATGGAAAACCCTCATTCACTACAATCTTTAACCTCTGTACAATTGTTGAGAGAAAACTAAAATTCTGAATGTCAGTTTTGAAAAAAATAGCCTACTACATACAGCTTTAAGCTTTATTATACATGTGACAAACACTGAAATCATATTAAGAAATAAAGTTCATATCAGCAGAAAAGTGAGTACTGTAAACATTTTTTTCATTATGGAAAACGTTTAGTCTGTATCAAACTGTTGGTAGACAGTGAAACTCTCATGATAAATACACCAAAGAGTAGTAAAAAAAATCTACTGAGAACAGTGTTCACTCTATGCAACAGTTGTCAAAAAAACACTATTTGCTAACAAATACCACAGTGCTAAAGAACATACTACCTTCACCCTTCATACTGTGGTGAAAACTTTACAGGTAGCTCCTCTTTTCTAGAGAACCTAGGACATGTACATATCTTTGTACCTAGTACTCACAGTCTTCTATGTTAAGTATAAATTATCAAGTGACAAGATTCTCTCTAATAACTCAAGGCTCCTTGCAAAAGTTAGTAACTACTAAGTAGAATCTTTCTCCTTTTGGAAATGTTTTCTGCACAATCAAAAAGTTGTGTGGAGCATAATGAAATATGTCCTTTCTTTTTGGCAGGAACGTAAAACATACAGGGGCCGATTCCGATTCGGGCCGGAAATCTCTCCGACCGAGCCGGACCCGGAGAGATTCCCGACCGAATCGGACCCTAGCAGCCCGACCGAACGAGTACGATGCGCTCGTATGCCATCGGACTCCCATTGAAGTCAATGGGAGCCAGTCGTACGACGCGTACACGGGCTCCCATTGACTCAATGGGCACGACGCGAACAAGGGCGCCCCCTACAGCGTGTTCGCGTCAATGCGGGTCGCGCCGTACATGCACGTGTAGGGGGACCCATGGGTCCCCCCTGTGTGCGACTCGCGTGCCTACGCTTCCAGGGGGTCCGACACAGACCCCCAAAGTGCGGCTCCGACAGCTCCTTGGAGCTGGACTGCGCGAGTCGGTCGGAGCGGTCGAGGTGCGCATCGTACTTACCCGGCCGGGGAAGTCTCCATTGCGCGGTGCGCGTCGTCCCCGTGCGAGTCGGTCGGAGCGGTCGGGTCCTGCGAACGAGTCGGTCGGAGATTTCGCGAGCGCACGCATCGTACTCGCTCGCCCGGACGCACGTACGATTCGGTCGGGAAATAGGGCTCCGAATCGGATCCGGTAAAGCCGAATCCGATTGGGAGCCCTACCGGCCGAGATCGGAATCGGCCCCACAGTGTTTAAACTGTTTTGAATCTGTGTCTAAACATAAGTTTAGAATGGCACAGGGTAGGAAAGCCATTGACACATGTTCCCTACAAAATCTGGGTCACTGATACAATTTTATTTTATATGTGTCTGTTTATGTATTTTTACCTGGACGACTTTCCCTGAGCCAGCTTTAATGAAATGTGTTCTCTGTGTGCAACATTACTGGACCAAGTTAATTACTTTGCAGACCAGGTGGCAGTTTAAAGCTCCACTTGTATAATAGATCTGTTCTGGTAAACCAGCCTTCTGCTGGGAGAGAACGGGGCTTGGATGGAATCTACATTACATAAGGCTATTAGCTGCCTTTCTCTGACAAGTACAGGCAGGATGTTCTTATAGGGGACAAACAGAGGCAGGTAGAACTCTAGTTTCAGTCACATGTTTGAGGTTTTGGATAGAAAAAATCGGACCTGAGTGGGAGGAGTCTGATTCAGTGAAGAGGTATACTGCAACATTCCTTCAAGCTGTCATCTTGATTCTTCCCAAAATGTTGACAACCAAGACCTGTTCCTGGGAATTGCCATTTATGGGTGGAGGGGTGATGTGACATCGCTGGATTGGGTAGTGGCTACTAGCTTCTAGAGTTCGTCACCTCAACTTTTGAAACCGTGCACAGGAAAACACATTTGAGAAGAAGAGGAGCGATTGAAGGAGAAAGATGGACCCATACTGTGGATGAGCCACTGTCTGGAGTGGAGGTGTATTTTGGACTTGTGCTTCTTATTCTTTTGTTGGGCTCTGTCACCAGAGCTGGTGGCACTAGCATCTTGCCTCTCTCTTTTAGGTTAATAGTGGGTGGACTAGCTGGGGAGCCTAAGAGAATGAGGTCTCTTGGATTCCTGTGGACTCTCCTGGATATGGGTGCCCGTGAGAGAGGGAGACACGGAAACCTAGCAAGTGGGAGAAGGCCATGGACACTATGGAAATGTAAGCAGGGACGTCAAGAACTGGACAGGAGGTCACCTACTGCTATGAAGAAGGAATACGCAACAGTGCCAAAGTAATATGAAGAATCACAAGGAGCTCACAATCAAAGTTTTGAGGTCCAGGTAACCCTACAAGTCTACTCTTGCAGCTTGCACCAGTAAGAAGAAAAAACACCTCCACTGAAAAGGGCCCATAAACACAGAGCTTGTCCCATCCCAGTTTGTGATTGCCACTTATGTGCAGGCTTTCTGTTGCTTCCAATGGGTCTCCTATGGACTATAGAGTTGTTGGACCAAGAA
This sequence comes from Calotriton arnoldi, assembly GCA_963921515.1. NCBI lineage: Eukaryota > Metazoa > Chordata > Amphibia > Caudata > Salamandridae > Calotriton > Calotriton arnoldi. The sequence goes on from CAWUFW010014064.1 coordinate 246,914, forward strand.
TATTGCAGCTAAGACCAGCATTTATTGCAATATCCCCTGGGGAAACATGATCTGTTAGCTCCCAGGAGACTGGAGAGCACAACCATGTGAAGAACAACGTCCCTGTATAGCCCTTGTGCTAGTGAGACACACCAAGAGACCAGAGAACCTGAAGCACCCGTGGGTATTTTCAAATTACATTTCTTAGACATCAGAGAACCTGAGGAGCAATGTTCCCCCAATACTACTGACCTCACCAATGTAGTCCTGCACACAGGGGGCCCCAAACATGAGGAGCACTACCACACACCTTTCCCACACTTTCTCAAATCGGGGGGGGGGGGTATCTATGCACTTCCTGCAGGGGCTTGTGTCAGAGTGTGAGGCTGATAGAGGAGCAGAAGACCACCCAGCTTTGAAACTTAAACCTACTGGATGGTCTGTAAATAATTATTTAGGGTGTCTGGGAGGACAAAGGCACCTCCAGGGAGTACATCAATCATTTATAAAATGAAAAAGGAAAATCTACAGTCTGTAGTTACTTGAAAAACCGCCATGGGCTGATAAAGCATTCCTTGTGGCCCTAGAACCTTTGCAAATTTTACATATGTTACTAGTGGTGTCCCAGGAGGAGCAAGGACACCACCATGAAGTATTGCAATGATGTTGGGGGCTGCTAGGAGCAGTGCAGCTCCCTCAAGAGCCCCATCATACAATTGTAAAAGAGACACACATCATAAGTCTACAGGTTAAAGCGTCACTGACCGCAGGGAATTTTAGGCTTTGTTTAACCTCACTTAGGACTAATTTTTTGTTGCGCCATAGGAGTGTAGGGTACCGTTTCAGTGGTTGCAAGACAATCTGGCTCAATAGTAGATATGGTGACTTTGTTGCATGGAAAATGTTTCACAGCATTGAAAGCATGTTCCCCTGCCCTGAGTTCATCATAGAAAGCTCTGTAGAATTTTGACCCCCCCTCCCGCCTCAGCAAGCACAACGACCACATATGCATGCTGAAGGCATTTCTGTGGCAAGCAACATTACCTAGAGCATTATTGTGGTTCGGAAGGGCACCGTAAATCCATCTTCTTTATCGAACATGACTGTTGTCAGCTCGCTCAGCTGTGAAAGAAGTACATTGAAGGCAACATTAAGATTGGGGTGGCAAAGACAGGCCTTCTTACCTTACATGCCAGGGAGAGTAGCTTACTGGCCTCTCCCTCATTTTTCATAATCGTCTGCCATTCTTCTGCAACCAGTTCATTCGCCAATCCATGTGGGGCATGGCTGTTTCTCATGAATACAGCATTTGTGTGTGTGAAGGATGCATGTGGAATCCATTTTCTGTTCCTACAGTGCAGTAATACCTAAGATGGAGGACTGAGTGAGCCCCAGGCACAGCAGTTGTGAACTATAGGGCTCTTCCAGAGCATTCCAGGAATCCTTTGTAGTAGGTTAGACCTTTTGGCAAGAGGAAAGGAGATAGAGGCCCATTTTAAACATTGGGAATTTCCCCTTTCCTTTTTTGCTCCAATGTGTACTGGAAGGGCTACCCCAGACAGGCTAGCTGGTCATTAATTGGAAGAGCCTCTCCTTTTTTTGTACCCTTCTTTTAGGTCTCACTTGACAGGAGACTTCAAGTTCCACCCCAGCTTCCTGCTGGCAACTGACAACAAAGATCATGACTGCACCAGTTGGAGTGGCATAAGCAAATGGCACAACCTGCTCATAACTGATCTCCGAGATGTTTGTTGGAATACGCAACTGCTGTCTGTAACTTTAGCATAAAGATAAGCAAGAAACGTCCAGTTGGGCTGCCAAGATTTCTCTACGGGAATTGACAAGTGAGAAACTCTCTGTGCTCGCAGGTTTTGATAACAACTGCCAGTTCCCCTTGCAAGGTTAGTGACTAGAAAACTAAGAACTATGACCAAATTGCTAGGAGGGCCTGTAAGCCCTCACTTCAAGAGAGAGAGAGTTAACTCGCCGCTCAGGTCGGGCACTGCAGGTGCCTTTGCATGAGGAAGATTCTTCTCAGGAGAGGTAAGGCAGAATGAAATGACATCATCCACTGTAACTGAAGGGAAGGACCTGCACCACTCTTTGAGGGTGGGGCCTGAGAACACTTAAGGGTCCAAGCAGTGTCAGCTGAATTGTGGAGCCCAAAGAATAGAAGGTGCTGCAGAGCGTGACTTTGCCTGAGCTCCGTTTAAGAAGATGAGTGTCACGGAGCACTAGGGCATTCTAAAAAAATCTCCCCGTGAAAAGAACCAGAGTTCAGAATTCAACAGTGCTACCAAGATTGGGTATACTCCCCAAGGAAACATAGTTACACCAGGAAGAGCCTCAGAAACGGTTAGAAACGTTTTACTCTAACAGCACCACTGAAGCCTGTGGCACAGGAGCAGTCTAGGCTGCATCCTCAGTAAACATAGAAAATATTACGAGAATGTTGTGTATAAATGTTGGATTCTGAATTGTTATGTACAGTAGTAGGTTGTGTCTAACTTTGTAATGTACTCTTTTTAAAGACTAAGCAATGACTGGACATCGGATTAGTTAGTTACATGTATTGGATGACTTATTAAGTTCTGAGGGCCTCATTTCAGAAAAGTGTTGAATCGCTGGGGAAAAACTTTTTATAGTGCCATCCTTGCGACATCATGGATGCGCCATATCTACACTATGGCGCTCCATGTCACAAGGATTGCACAGATACGCCAGGAACCCTGACGTATCTGGTGGTGCAGTAATGACTCATCGCTAGAGTGTGTCGGTAAACTGACGCAACTCCAGCAATGTGTCATTACACATGGGGCGAGTGCCATGTAAAAGGCCCTGCGTCACTCCTTATGCCTTCTTGAAGAGTCAAGTTGTAGGAGTGGCGCAGTGAAATCATATAGAGTTTACTGCCCACTTCTACAAAGCTTTTTTACGGGGGAACGCCCACCCTGCATACATTCTACCTAACGCAGGTATAATGTGGAGCAGGGCTTTACAAAGTGACACATCTACCTAGATGCGTCACTTTGTAAATAGGGCGCAGTGCTGCGCATTGATTACGCCGCCACAGTGTCACTGAAAAATGATGCAATGGCGGCGCAAGGCCTTCATAAATAAGGCCCTGAGTCTCTAAACCCACACCACCTCCATTAGTAAGCTTTGAATTGCTTGAATTTGCTACCTTGAGGATCAAGTGCCAAAGGGGGCTATTATGTGTTCACTTATTAACTCAATAAGAAGGTCAAGCACTAGGACACCCTTGGTAACCAACTCTGACACAATCTGAGCCCAGGAGCCCCTGTTTGCTCTGGGACCCCAGAAAAAGTTCCACTAATTTCCATTGAAATGTCCACAGTTTTTTACATTTTGCTATGGACAGTATATCTAAGCCGATAGGCATGGCTTGTTAATAGTGAAATCAAAATGTGTGCATTTGTGTCATAGCATCCTCAAATGTTTTGCTATTGGAATGTGTCTCTTTTCTAATTATTGTGTGTATGATAAGCACCATGTAACAAATTGAGCAGGACTGACTTTTTAATTGCATACCGCCTAATTGCTGTTGGCAGGTATAGGTGTATTGTCGTTTTAGGGGTTAAGGTCTGCTAGCATGTGAACTTTTAAAGGTGTTTTGGACCTACAGTGTTGATCCATATTTACGGGTTATTTAAGTAATGGGATTTGTCTTTAGTCCATGACCAGTGTACTTTGAAAGGCCATTTAATGGGTGTATCTATTGGTTTTCCTCCTTCCATTTATGTATTTATTTGCAAATGTGTGTATGGCATTTAGTTGTTGGGTTTTTAAATAGTTTTTCTTTTTAAAGTAAAAGCACTGACTGGACATTGATTTATTGAGTGTTATCTGCTGTGTTGAATTTTTGAGCCACTCCACCTCCATGAGGACGTCTTGAACTGTTCTGCCTTGCCACCCAAAGAGTAAAATACTAACAAAGATCCTTGGTTCCCAGTTTGAGGAAGAGCAGTATGGGGGTCCCAGAACATCAGACGCAACGTACCCTGGAGGTTACAATTGGGCCTAGTAACTTTTGTTGCCATAGGAACCCTTGGCCCGAATTTCTCACAGTTTACATATATGAACTAGTGAATACTTAAGTAACTGGGCCCAGCCTAGAAGTCCTTAACTGTTTTTATAAAACACCAAGATGGTTTGTCAAAAGGCTAACCAAATATAAAACAGATGTATTGAAAGTATACCAGAAATGCCGATCACCCCTACCTTCAATCTTAAGTCATACAGAGGAGATCCAGGGGCTACCTTTAGCGAACTCTGGAAGAAGGTATTCTTGCTTGCTATTAGCAAGTTAGTCAAGCCATAGCCACACAATTCAGCTCTGTACATCAGACATTAGACAGCCTTATCATCATTCTTAGCAATATTATGCACATTTGAATAAGATGACGGGGGTAAATGCATTCACTGTGCTGTGGAAGCGGAATTTAAAATATATATAGGAAAATGTTCTAATTGTAGACAACTAGCTACATTGTATGGCATTGTCTTGTAATTGCAGGTACATGATACGTCACACCCCTGATGAGTAGCCAAACCGCATTTGCAGATGGTAGGATGCTACTCACTGGGATTACTCTGGATGGAAAAGTGTATGTCTCCTACGTGGCCTATACAGGTAATGTTTCAACAGTGTGTGAGAAGGCCAGAATTGAACTTTTATTGTGTCTTGTTGCTGCGCCTAAGCATAAAACTGAAGCCAAAAGGAAAGGAATAGAATGATCAAGTAATAGAAGCGGGTGTATGGCTCAGTAGAGAGTTTTGAGTGCACTGGCCTATGTGAAAAGTGTTTCTGTATCGCAATAATGCAGATATCTACCATCTTAAGAGTGACATTTTTCATTCAGATAACCACTTCAACTATAAAGCATAGGATGAACCCAGACGTGGAAGGACATACCCTTGATGACGTATGCTTACACTGACTATAGTATAAACAGTGGAGTTCACATAGGAGCAAGGCAACTGTATTATGCCGTCAGCTGTAACCTATGCTCTTGGGGTCTACCCTCTACAGCTGAGGAATGGGCACTTTACAAACAGCCACTCAGAAGTAAACCCAAGAATGCCAGTGGAATAACCCAAGGTAATGGACATTACACAACCAGCCATAGTTCTTTTGACCCACTCAAGAGTATTAAAAAGCAACCAATAGAAATAGGCACTGCACAACCAGCTGGAGTATGTGCACAGGGGTGTCTACCAAGCGAGTCTAAAGAGCAACCCTGGAATTAGGCATTATGCAGTGAGACACAGATTGTGCTCTGGGTTACAAGAAGAACGGCAAAGGAGTAACCCAGGGAGATTATGCAAAAATACACTGATTATGCACTAGGGTCCACCCAAGAGTGTCAGGAAAGCAACCGCTGAGAATGTGCGTTACTTGCACATTACTCTCTCAACCATGGTATGTAATTTGGGGCCCATACAGGTATAAAATGAGCAACCCATTGAAATGGACATTATGCAAAAGTCATTGCATGTGTCCGAAATCTACTGGGGAGTGGCAGAGGTGCATAAATTAGAATATGCATTTTACACCTGCCACCGCATATGCTCTGGGGGTCCATCCAGAAGTGACAGAGGAGCAAGCCATAGGATTGGGTAGTATGCAAAGAGACACTAAGGGGCGAATCGTCAACACTTTGAGCCAGTGCAAAGTCACAAAAAGTGACACAAACTGGTGCAAAGTCTTGATAATCCATTTATGTTCCAGTGCAATACAATATTTGTGCTGAAAAGTAGCCTGTAAAGTACAGGAGAAAGCAATTTGCCTTACTTTGAGCTACATTGCTTCAAGGGGGTGGTATATGGGTGTTCTCAGACAACTATTCATGGTTTTTTAAGCCAAGCCCTATCTACAAACAATGGTAGCCATGGCTTGGTACCATAAAAAGTCTCTTCTGAACAGGTATCAACCTGAAGAAATCTTTGAATTTTTCCCAACATTTCAAACATTGCTTGTTTGATGCACTGTACAACACATATCCAATGAGTGAAAACGTTTAAACTTTACCTAGGCATAATATTCTGTACTGCAAGTGTACCCTTCCAGTACAAAGCCTATGCTAGACATCACAAACAACACTTTTGCACTGTGGTACAAAGTTGTGTGCATTGTGCAAAACAGCCTAATTAAGAGCCACCATTGGGGAACAGAGGAGCAGCACCATATCTTAAAAGATATGGTTCAGCAATGCTCTCCACCATGGATGTTAATTAGGGGTCACCAGGGGTCGCAACTGCGACTTCAAAGCCACCCGTTGTGACAGCTACCACCTCGCTTGCTGCCCCAGGCTTTTTGTCAGCCTTGGCAAGTGCTCTGGTTGCATAAAATCAGCCGCAGTGTGAGCAGCACTTGATTGCACTGCTGTGCTGAAGCTCTGCCTGCAGAGACATCATGCGGTCCTTCAAGCTGGGCCTAAGTGGGGGAAATAACTCGTCTCACTGGTTGTTATGGTGACCTCTGGCTGGGCCGGCCGGCACAGTCCTTGATTAGATACATTGTATATATCTGCTATGGGCCTGGGCCAGGAAGCTGAATGAATGAGCATAAACGTTCTTACAATGGCTGAGCATGAGTGGACAGTGACTAACTACACGTGCTGCAGCTAGCAGCACGTGTGTGTAAGTGCAAATGTGCACCTGCTGCACCCTACCTTAGCTGAGGAAGTGATGCCTGGTGCGGTATGTGTACCACCGTGTTTGGGACCACCGATCGCACCAAAGGGACGTCAATCTGGTAGTGTGAAAGAGCTTCCAATGATGACAACCCTGGCAAAAATAATTGGGAAGCCCCTGCGCAGCAGTGGAAGTCACACTGACGAGGCGGGGCCTTGGAGTGGGACTCATGCCTGCTGTGTGGTCGCTGGGTCTCAAGACTCTAGAGTGACTGATTGGAATCAACGTAAGTTCAGGACCCTGGCCACAGGCAGGTGAGGTTGTGTGAGAGTGAGACTGACTAAGTCATCACATCGATTCAGCTAGAGTCTCGACTCCTCTTGTGGTGGTGCCAGTCTTTGTGACTCCTGTGAGCTGCGGGCTCTGAGCAAACCTCTAACAAAAGCAACAAGTAAAGTAAGATAAGATTATCTATTTTTGAAGTTGACATAAGATTTTCAAATGCCCTGCAGAACTTTAGAAATTAGTGTTAAAGAGCGTACATTTCAGGCTCAACCCTTCTAGTGGTCTAGCCACTAGACCACTAGACCACTAACACATTCATTGCCATTGTTTTATGTTGAACACTGCATCCGTGTAGCCACAGCATGCGCACGCCAGTCAATGAGTGCCGGTGGACTGGCCAAGAAGACATAGAGCCTGATTTAGATCTTGGTGGAGGGGTTACTCCATCACAAAGGTGATGGATATCCCATCGGACAAAATATAAATCCCATAGGATATAATGGAATTTATATTTCGGCGGACGGGATATCCGTCACTGTTGTGACGGAGTAACCTGCCTGTCACAATCTAAATCAGGCCCATTATCTGGCCGGTCTGGCCATACCTGGCGTCAGATGACAGGCGGGTGTTTCGCCGGGATGCTGGAAGGGTGGGGAGCAGGTGAGGCCGGTTTTGTAGCAGTGCAGCAGTTTTAAAAGCACTGCAAAGTTTCTTGTATATTCAGCAGTTTTTGTGCAACAATAAAAGTGTCAAGTTAACTCTGGTGATTTATTTATGTACCCCCTGAAAGAATGAGGGGAGTTTTGTCTAGTGTCAGTTTTCAATTATCTAAGGTAGCGCAGAGGGTTAATCTGCCTGCTGCAAAAAACGTGTGACATGCGGCACGGCCTCAGAGTCGAACTGCGTCAGTGTCTAGATCGCCAGCGCCTGCTACTGTTGTTTCTCATGTGTTTCCTCAGCCTCGCATCATGAGATCTGGAAGAGTGGTTTGAGCACCTCGATGACTCATTGAGGAACTATGTTGTAACCTTTATTATAATTATCTGGTTACTCTCTGTTACTTTCTCCCTAGCTGCTCAGCCAGTGTGAATGTGATGCACGGAATGTTGGTGTGATGGTCTTGAATGGAATGTTTGGGTGCCTGGATGCTTGAGTGTGACAGTTGGAGTATGGGCTGAGCAGCAGGCAGACTGCTCCTGGTGGGGCTGCATCTCTACAACTCACCTACCTGTAACTGAACTCAATACACCTACATGAAACTACATCCTGGCTATGGACTTCGTTACTACAAACTATGATGTATTTATATGTTCTTTTTGTTTGTACTATTCATTTAACAAATGGAGAGATATAGTGTCTTGTGTATTATGGAGGGCTGGACCCCTATGGTCCCTAACATACTCAACAGTGTAGTGTAGTAAGTGATTGGGTGTGTTTAATAACATTTATGACTCAGTACAAGTCAGATAACAGTTACACTCTAGAGAATAAAGACATGCAATACCGAGCTTTATGTGAGGAGTAATTTATTTACATGCTACCGGCCTCGGGATGATGCAACACATACCATTGAGATTCTGCAGCCGTAATGTCCACAGTACATTCTTTTTGTTGCAATATGTGTGCCACCAGTGATCCTGATGTAATCTAGACTCCAGCTTATATCCTTAATTTTTATCACATTTATGGGAAAAGTGGCATAATGTTTGGCACTTCCATTCACTTTTTCGTATGTATTGTTGGTATTTGTAAAACATAAACCTAACTAGAAGTTGATGCCAATGCTGTTCCATGTACTGGGTGCACAAATGGAGAGTGTCTGCCTTCTTCTTTTCTCTGCTACTTCTTTGTTTGCAGTCCCTTGGCCCTTGTTTGGCACTGTATGTTTGAGGTGGTTATGTTTCTGGTCAGATAAGCAGGGCTGCCATTTTTGTTGGCCTTTACATGATGCAGCTGTAGCTGCAGCTGATGCAAAGCTATTTGGGGGAGGGGTTGCAGGTTATTCAGTAGTGAGGGTTATGTGTTGAACGTCTTCAGGCCATAGTTCAGTCTTCATTGCTTTCCACAAAGTAAGTTAATGATCACTGTGCCATTGGTACGCTCTTATGTGGAGATGGAGCTTGAGTGAACACATCAGTTTTAGATCTTGAAACATGAGTTGCGTGATTTTCCTTTTCAGTGGTTTGGCCTTTTGGTTCCTATTGTAGTTGTTGCAACAACATCTATATATGCATTTTGACTTATTATGATACTTGAGAGCTGGCGTGCTTCTGATTCTATGCTCGTGAGGAGTGTGGTATAAATGGGACAAAGCCTGCACAACAGATGTCTGGGAAATATGTGGTGGAACATGTCTCTGTTACAATGCATCATTTTTTATGATTCCTACTTTTAAGACCGTTTATGACGCTATGATTTATCTATCATGTGTTTTGTTTGTAATTTCCTGTTTTCCATTGTCACACAGTGTTGTTATTTTGCCATGCTGTCTTACAACCAACATCAAACGGGACCACATCATGGATAATATCAATCTGTGGTTTCCCAGTCATAATAGCAAGCTTTTTCTTTTTGTAAAATGCAATTTTTTCTTCGTGCTCTGTTATTGATCAAGTTCTTTTCTGCTGAGTGCAATGATTCATACAGCGTCGCCACTATGCACACGCCTGCACCTTTGAAGTCAACACCATTTGTGTTTTTATTTTATAAAGCCAAAATCATTTTATACTCTGCATTTTTTTACTTGAAGCATGTGTGATTTACACATACTTTCAAAGAAGAACGCATTAATCGTCTCCCTCGTAGATCTGAGAAGGGTTTTACTAACACAGGTAATACATTGATTGATAGTCAAGTGACTGGAACCGTTTTGCTAGATTTAAATCAAGGCTCTTAAACTCTCAGTCAATAAATTGCAGACTTTATTACATGAAAGCTAAAACGGATTGATCAGACAGCTTCCTTAAGAAGAAGGTTTGAAGGATAAGCTTTAACATGACCTCTCTAAGGAAAAGTGTTCAACAATATTAAACAAATTAGCCACTCTGGCAAGGCGAAACATCCAAAAACTACAGAAACTATTTCAGCTCCCCAGTAGTTATTTTAAGGTAAGTGGAAGCTGCACTTGTTTCGGTTGTTAGTGAGGGAGGATGAAAGTGTTCAGTCGGCAGCATCACAAAAAAGAAGAGCAGGACAAGAAATTACACTCCACATGTCCAATAGTCTTTGCGCCATTGAAATTATGAGAGCTCCATTGTACACCCTGCTATCACATATGGGTGTCATCATTACAGTCCATGCCCGCAACCCTCAACACGCTCAAGTCAAATGAAATGTGAGGGAGCGGGGTTTTCTATATCTCAGTCTTCGAGTGTAATCATTGAATGACCCCCGCCACTGGTCATATTAACATTTGTTTGACCATGAGGAGAAATGAGGAGCAATCATCTACTTAACCAATGAATCATTAAAAACTTTATGACAAGTCAATAACGAGAGTTAGTGCGAGTTAAAGGATGTTATTTCCATATCTTTTAGTCTTTCATCTATTTTTTCATTACGCATTAATCTTGAGATTTCAGCATTAAAAGTTAATATAATCCATCAATCGATATTTGATTATAAAATTGAACAAAGTGTTTGTTAAAATCATAGTCAAAATAGTAATAATACAACAAGCGTGTTCCATAAAGAAAATTACCTGATCTAAATTAATTTAGAGTATAGTAAGAGAAAAGGTGTCAGTTCAGAAACCCAATAAAGAGTACTGATGAGAGAGAGAAATCTACGCACCAGCATGAAGCTTTTGCATAACAAAAAATCAGCAGACATCTCAGTAAAATCTAAGGGCCTGATTACGAGTGTGGCAGTCTTACAACCACTGCACTCATGCTGGCGCACCACTGGCAGTCCGCCGTCTGCTGTATTATGACTACATGTAGTCATAGCGGTGGGGGACCACCGGCTGCACCAGGGAACCGCCGTTCCCTGGCGGTGTCGCAGCAGAGGCTCAATGCAATGTGCTGAGCTGGACTGGCGCAGTCCCGCTCAGCATATTACAAGTTCTGCCACCCCCAGCCATTTCAAGGTGGGAGCCCCGCCATGAAAAGGCTGTCGGTGGAGGAACAAAGATGCCTCCCCCGCCATGGAGATACATTCAAGGGGGCACAATATGGGCCCCCCTGTCAGTATTAGGCACAGCATGGACAGTGACTTCCATGCCATGCTGGAACATTTTTCCCATTGCGGTGCCTCTTTTTCAGGCACTGCCATGGGAAAGGTAGAACAACCATCCACCTGTATGAGAAAAACTCGTAATCAGGTGGATGGTCTTTGCGCTGGTTTGGCACAGCTGTGCCGGTGGAGAGCCGGTGCAACTGCGCCATAGTCGTAATCGGGCCCTAAGTAAGGCAGCCTCTCATAGAGAGAAGACATCAAAAACTCAAAACAAGTCTCTAGGCAGAGAGTCAGGAAAGGAATCTGGAACTTGAGCATCAGGGATTCTGAGGTCTGAGTGTACTACTCTAGGAACACTCACTAATATAAACACACAAATTCTATGTCGCAAAATTATTTTCTTTCGTCTTCTTCATCCTCCAATAAAATATCAGCAAACTCCTTGGAGTAAGCAAACTCCCCATTATCTCATCAGAGAATAATAGACTTTCAGACATTAGTCCTTAGTAAGTTACAGCGTTGTTTTCTTGCAGTCCAAATGCTTCGTCCCATGAATCATCCTTCCAGTTGCTTTGTCTCCTCCGGGTGACAACCTTACTATCAGTTGTCTGATTCATAAAAAGTGTTTATTCACTAGCTACCAGTAGGCTTCTGAAGTAGCAACATCTGCAGTAAAGGCAAGAAAAACATCTTGCACAAACAACTATTCAATGTAAAAACAGGCCTTCCACTGTTATTTTTTTCTCTTAACATGGCTTTGACAGATAGGCTAACTTAATTCAGCACTTTCTTTATGTGCAGGCCTACAACATTTAAATATGGTTACCTACGACAAAATTTGCATTTATAATGTTTTATTTAAATGTAAGCTTGGGCACAATATTATTAAGTATATTTTGACAGCAAATAAGATTCACAGCAGCAAATGTAGGATGAGCACCCAAGAAGCTTCTGGATAAAACAGCTTCCTTTCTGGCGCTCATTCTACTCTATGTGTGAATACCACACATTGTGGTTTTTCCAGGGGTTCTTTACCACCCCAATCCGCATTTCCCACATTGAAATGGGCAATTGCCCTACCAATGTTAGATTCACCACATGCACATTAATTCCTCATGATTTCCCCACTACCAACATGTAAAAGTTGGGATGGAGAACAAATACCCCAAAGAAATTGTTGGAGGTTACATCTGGAGGGATGTATACATGTTGCATTTGTGGGGTAAAATAAAAATGAGTCGCGTGGCCAAGAACATGGCCGTGTAAGACGTGCATTCTTGGAGCTCCTGGCCGGAGCTGAAATCCTGCAAAATCCTGCCAGCTTCTAAGACCGACTTCGATGCGGGCCACCCCATGACACAGCCCTACAGAGGCACTGATGACCTAAGCCCCGGTGGTTGGCGCGCCAGCTGAATTTCCAATACGCTGTGTGATCTCCACTCAGAGGTGGAAAATGGCGGGCAGACGTTCCTGACGGCCCGCGGTGCTGGGCGGACTGAGGGAACTTCTACAAGATCCTACCGGGTTTCCGGTGAGCTGCCGCACCGGGTGCTGTGGGCCTAGAGCACGGAGACCTGCAGCCTGCCACCCACCTGTCTCCTGGCGGTGGAGCTCTCCTGATGGGCGGGGCCTCCCTTGGCCCAAAAAGGACGGCCTCGGGAGACGTGGAGTCCCTGCTACGCCCGATAGATGTTGGAACCTGCCTGCGTGCCGTTTCTGCCCCCTCTCTCTTCGCCGTGCATTCTGACTCTACGGCGGCTGGGCCCCGGGTGAGGATCGGACACGGCCGGTCGGGACCCTGTGCTGTGGAGATTCTCTATGTGTGATCCCGTCCCCGGGCCGGGGGCGCGTCCCCGAGGAGGTGACTAGGCCCTGTTGATGCAGCGGTGAGTGACATCCTCCCGAAGCGGAGTATCCTGGGAGGGCGGAGCGGGTGTACTTCGCTGTTGTGGGGTGTGGGCTGCCCCTTGGCCTGCCGAGGCTGCGGTCCCCGGGCCTGCGCCCCAAGCCGCTCATTACTCCGACATAGGTGGAGGTCTCGCCCTGTTGTTCATCCACCTTCCCCCATATCCATGGAGTGTGTTCCTGCTGGGCCCTGAATGAGATGGGACGGGGACTTGGCCCTGAATAGCTGTGTCTGTGGCGCTGTGGTGGAGTCCCAGCACATGGCCCCAAGCCGAACCGGAGGGAGGTGCGCGAGGTGCTGAAAGCGCCCTCCGAGACAGAGACCCCCTATGCTGAGGGCCTGAGACTGAAGTGGCCTCCAAGAGACATTGTGTGTATGCTGCCCCCCCTTCCCGTCCATGATCTGAAGGGCTGGGGCGGATTGCACCCAGGGGTCTGGCGAGATCTGCCTACATCACTAGAGAACGCGTGAAACAGTGCGTGGTGCTGGAGTGCCCTTTCTTTGCTCACGATGACTAAGGTGAAAAACCTGAAGCCCCTCAGACAGGGGAAAATGGATAAATACACCAGGGTTGTGACTCCGCACGATGCTACTCAGCCCATATTGGAGGCGGCCACTATACTCCAAGCTATACAGTCATTTAGGGAAGCACTTGAAAATAAAATTGAAGAGGTGCGCTCGGAAGTCACATTGCTGAGGCAGGACCTCCGGAACGTCTCAGAAAAAGTTACGGAGACAGAGCCCCGGGTCTTGGAGTTGGAAGGCGCGGTCAAAGACTTGCAAAAAGCAGTGGCGGAGCTCCGCAGCTCAAACAGTGACCTGCAGTGGCGTGTAGTTGACACAGAAAACAGGGCACACAGAAACCATCTCCGTTTTGTGGGGTTTCCGGAGGGGGTGGAGGTAGCGGACCTGCCTGCGTTCTTGACCACCTGGCTGAAAAACATTATTCTACCTGAATACTTCTCTACCTGCTTCGTGCTTGAACGGGCACATAGGGCTCTGAATGCCAAGCCTCCTCCTGGTGCTCCCCCAAGGCCTATCATTGCAAAAATCCTCAATTTCATGGATCGCGACATGATCCTGCTTGAGGCACGCTGGATGGGGGAAATTAGACACGAGAACTCTAAGATTATGATTTTCCCAGACTTCAGCAGAGATGTGCAAAGCCAGAGAAAGACTTTCGATTCAGCCAAAGCCAAACTAAGGTCAAGGCAAATTCAATACATGCTGTTATTCCCTGCAAAGCTGAAGGTTATAAAACAAGGGCAAGGCACAGTTCTTCCAGACCCTGGAAGAGGTGTGGGCATGGATCGAGGAAAGGCCGATCCTCCACCCTCTGGAGGGGCAGACCATGGGAGGTGGCCAACCTCCGAACATCGGATCACTAGACAAACTGCGTAGGACCAGGAGACGTATAATCGGATCAAAGAGAGGAGGCACAGCAATGCCCTACACACTCAGGAGACCGAGCAAAAAACCAGAAGAACAGGTGGATGAGTTGGCACGCATCGAGGTCACAGATGGCGGAGAAATGGACAGGTCTAGCCAACGAGACACACAGGTGGACTCGGAAGACCAGAGAGTCTCCTCTAGAGGGAGGAAGGGAGTGTTAATATATGTGTTTATGTTGTTCGCACTGGACCAAGCATTGTCACTTGTCTACCCTGGGGGACCTACACTCGGACGAGGATACATATTGATGGGGCTGCCCCTCCAATAAGATGACACCCATGATCCCACATATAGAAGATCAAACCGTTTCGGTCCTAACCTGGAATGTTAATGGCCGAAGGGACAGGATCAAATGTGGGCTGGTCACTCAATATATAAAGCGTCTACGCCCAGATGTAGTTCTATTACAAGAAACACAACTAATGGGCACGCAATGTAAGTTCCTTGGGAGGGCACAATATACGGTTGTGGCGCATGACGGCTTCACATCCGGCTCAAGGGGTGTCGCGATCTTGATTAAGAAATCACCCCCTTCCAAATAACATGCAAATGGATAGACCCGGATGCCAGGTTCGTAGGGGTAACGGGAATATGTGTCAGACACAATATCACCATTATATGTGCATACTCACCACCTCGATTGCAATCCCCTGTGCTCCTCAAGATAGCCGATATCCTTCTAGAGACTCCCATGTCCTTCCATGTCATAGGGGGGATTTTAATGATGTTATCAGTACTGGAAGCGACCGGTCCTGTAGGTTAGAAGGGACTATTGATACCACATCCTTGTCCCATTTGCAGATACCCTGGGGCTTACCGATGTATGGAGATCCCAACATCTGAACATCCGGCAATACTCTTACTTCTCTGGGGCCCATGGAGTATACTTCAGACTGGACTATGCCGTCGTCCCTAAGGGGGAGTTGGGGGTGGTTGGCCGGGCAGAATATCTGGCATGGGGCCTGTCGGACCATTCGCACCTACTGGTTTCGTTGGGGCAGAAGACCCGAACCTCCAATCCCACCTGGACACTTAACGCGTGGGACCTACAAAAGGATGTAATCCTACATGGGCTTCGGACTGACACTGAAATCTTCTTTCAGGAAAACCAGGGCACTGTGGACTCAAGGGCCATACTATGGGAGGCATAAAAAATGGTATTACTGGACAGGGCGCAAAACCGGATATCATGGGAGAAAAAGGGAGAACAGGAGCATATAGAACAGATAGAATGTTAATTACTAACACTAGAGAGGAATGTCTTAGATAGGCCTGACCCACTTATTGCCCGACATATAGAAGCTTTAAGGGTTGAGTATCGTGAACTGACTCAAGAAGAAGCAAGGAAACAGAGGCTAGCAACACTACATCGCTTTTATGAGGTGGGGGACAAGGCCAGGAAATTATTGGCCTGGCTCAGCAAAAAGGAAACTGATGCCAGATGGGTTGCTTCCTTTGTAGATGATCGGGGGTGACACACAACACAGACGTACAGATACTGTCCGCATTTGCCCAACACTACGCAGACTTTTATGACCGGAAATCGCTTAGTACCACCGACGAAATCAACAACTACCTCATAGGCACCACTACCCCTAGGCTCGGCGAAGATGATATCAAGATGCTAGAGGAAGATCTAACATTGACAGAGGTCGGGATGCAATAAATAGGCTAAGACCTGGTAAAACTCCCCACCGAATTTTTAAAAAAATGCAACACTCTCCTCGGCCCCCATCTCCTGGCTCTATACCGGGATGCCTACACAGAGGGGAGTCTCCCAGCTGATCTCCGCACTGCCACAATAGTGGTCATCCACAAGAAGGGCAAACCTAGGGACAAATGCGACTCATACCGCCCAATCTCCCTCTTGAATATGGAGGCGAAAATCCTTGCGACAATACTAGCCGCGCGGCTACTGAAAGTCGTACCGACCCTTATTCACTGCGACCAATCTGGTTTTATGCCAGGCTGGGCGACTCGGTGGAACCTCCGAAGAGCCCACAACTGGGTGATGGCCGTCAGGAACCGCACTACCCTGCATGCCTTTCTGGCGTTAGACGCAGAGAAGGCCTTCGACGCTGTGCACTGGCTTTTCCTGGAGGCCGTTGTCGTTAAATTCGGCTTTGGCCCGAAGTTTAGGAAGTGGGTGGCACTCTTGTACACAGAACCCAGAGCAGCAGTGAGAGTCAATGGTAGGCTTTCACCTACATTCCCAATCTCCCAAGGGACAAGACAGGGATGCCCCCTGTCCCCACTGCTATTCACGCTGGTGATAGAACCCCTAGCCTGCATAATCAGACTCCACCCGATGGTAGAGGGTTTCCGGATTACACCGGACGACCGGGAAGATGAAAGAATTTTGCTATATGCGGACAACATCCTTCTGTTTATCACAAACATTGCAACTATGATCCCCACTGTGTTTTCCATCCTTGAGGAATATGGCCGGTTCTCAGGATATAAAATCATTTACCATAAGTACATACTATACAGCCCAATGCAAGATATGAACTGGCCACCGATACCTGGAGGACTATGTATTGCCACAGAGGGATTTCAGTATCGTTGGATTTTTCTCACCCCTAACCCTATAACATGCAATATACACCCGGTTCTTTCAAACTTCAAGCAGGATGTGGATAGATGGAGAGATTTGCCACTCACCATAATGGGCCGAGCAACCATGTACAAAATGATCTTATTACCCCAATTCCTCTATGCATTACATAATATATATCACCCCCTCCCTCGATCGATATTCAGGGAAGTTGATTCTGAACTTCGTGCACTCCTCTGGTTGAAAGATCACCCTAGAATGGCACTAAAGTCTCTACAACGTAATCCGTATAATGGGGGACTAGCGCTTCCAGACATAGAGGCATACTACTAGGCAGCTCACCTTACTCCCATAAATGACTGGATACATGCTCCTGGGGACCACCCCACCTACAGACTGGAAAGGGAAATACTCACTCATAAAACATTCACACACTATCCATATGGAGGGAAGGGAATCCACAGACTACTCCCTGCAACTAGAGTCACCATAGAGGTGTGGACTAGAACCAAGAGGGCGCTGGGTTGGGCACACAAAATAACCAGGTCCATCCCTCTGTGGAAGGAAAACTGGTTTAAAGAACTGAATAAGCTCCAGGGACTCGAAACATGGGACCTGCTTGGGATCTCTACGGTGGGAGATATCACAGCGAAAGGCACTCTCAAACCCTTTTCCGCCCTCCAGGCGGAATTCCAACTTCACACCTGCCAATTTTTTAAATATGCCCAGCTGCGCCACTCTTGGGGTGCAGAAGGGATAGAGGACTCTGAACTCCCCGAGTTTGCACCTCTTGAAGGGAGATGACACCAGGAGGAACTAAGGATGAAGGCTGTCTCCGTCACTTGCAAAACTATAAATAATAATATGCCTGACACTCTGGGCAAATTGAGGGGGGCATGGGAGGGAGACCTAGGGGAAATGGGGGACATAGATTGGGAGGCTGCCCTGATGCACCCCAGAGAGGTCGCGATAAAAGTCAGGCTCCGCCTTATCCAATTAAAAATTCTCCACCGGGTCTATTACGACAGACACAAGGTGCACAAAATGGGACGCGCTGAGGCTTCTTAGTGCCTGTGTTGTCGGGCAGGTCTAGGTAATTTTCTCCATATGCTCTGGGAGTGTACACCTATAGGGGCCCACTGGCAGACGATAATTACTGAGTTGAACGTAATCCAGGGAATCTCCCTTCCACTAGACCCTAAATTCATCCTCTTGGGGATCCCAGGCGACGTAGATGTTCCCCGACCCCAAATTATTTTTAGTGCACTGGGCCTGGTGGTGGACAAGCAAGACATTGCACGTCACTGGGGCACGCAAGAAATCCCCACATTACAAGAATGGAAAGGGGTCATGGATCTGTTTATGGCAGCAGAGAGGGTGACATATAAAAGCAGAGGATGCCCCAAAAAGTTCAAGAAAATCTGGGGTAGTTGGATGAGTTATTATGGCCTAAGCCTGAGTGCTGGAGATACCCAATCCACTATAACTGGGATATTGACTCAATAGGAATCTGCTGAATCCTGGAGAGGGGGGTCGGGAGTGAATTGTGGGATACTGCCCAACCATGATATGTACCGGAGTCATGGATGTAATTATGCCTGTACTTTTTTTTGTGTCATTCAGATGGTCACCAGAATTGGGAAATACTAAGGGCCTGATTCTGATGCGGTTAGGAAGGCCTCCTAATGGCATTTGCTCCTTCCAAATCGGATCGGGAACGTGTCTTCCCGACCCAGGGCCCAATTATGATGCGGTTAGGAACATATGCTCCCATTGAAGTCAATGGGAGTCCAACCAAATCGTATCTGGAAGCATCCGGATGCATCGTACTCCGTCGGTCGGACTCTCCCAATCCGAGTGGGTCGGAAACCATTTCCAAACCGATTCGGTCGGGAAGCTTTCCAACCCGCATCAGAATCAGGCCCTAAGTGATTGTATATGGTCTCAGTGCAATTTTGTTGTTGCAGTTATGTCGATGTTTACAGTTGATGCAAAATAAAAATAAAAATATATTTAAAAAAATACAAAATACATAAAAATAAAATAAAAATGAGTGAAACCTTGGAATCAATATTCAGTTGCAATCTTCCAGATGTTTGAAAGTTGAAATGAGGTCCTTGGTGTCTTCCATGATAACCTGTTAAACAATTGACAATTAGGTTACTATCCCCTTCCCAACCCTGGGACAGGGTGTCTGGTTTTTCTAGATTAATCACTGAGACGTGATGCAGGAGGCATGAGCACTCTAATCATCCTCAAACTCTCTTTCCTTGGCAAACGGTTCCTTTATAAATTGATTCATGACTGAAAACTCTTGATGGAGGGAGAGATTAGCTGCAAGAAATGCTTCTAAAAAATAGCTCAGTCGGCAGGCCTGGTTCTACTTCACAATAATTCATCCAAGCTCATCTGGAAGATATCTCAAAGCTCCTCTATATCACCCCTACTTCCATTGCTTCAAACTCATCTCACACCACATCTTTGCAGCGAAGTATAGAATAAGCATAGTTTGTAGACAAGCTCTCTCAGTTGACTAATTGATGCATGTCACATAGTGAATGACTAAAGGGGTAAAGAGTCAGAATATCGAGTTGGAAATGTCGACTTGCACTAATATCGAGTGCAAAATATCGAGATACATAAATATCGACTGCAAGAATATCATGGTCAAGAATATCGAGTTTAAGGTAAGAAATATCGTTTTCTAAAATATCGAAGTTATTAATATCGTTTGCAAAAATATAGTTGGAAAAAATATCGTTTTTTTAGTTAGTGTTATGTATTTTAGTATGTATTTTAAATGTATGTGCTCTATTTTTTTGTCTAAGTATTGCATTTGTTTTTTAATATATGTGTTAAATTTTTATTTTAAGTGAATTTTGCGTTTTTCGGTTCCGTAGCGGGTTGTGGGTTTATAGGGGAATAGGGTGGGAAGTAATTTAATTATAATAAATTGAATATTAATTTTTATTTATTAGTATTTATTTATTTTTGATTTTATAAGGTTAATTGTGGGAATTAATTTATAATTATTTTATTAATAATTGGCTGTTAATGTTTATTGATTAATTATTTGGTAAATATGTTAATTGTGTCATTTTTTAGGAGTGGGTTGTGGGTTTATAGGGGAATAGGGTGGGAAGTAATTTAATTATAAATAATTTATAATTTTTTTTTATTAATTAATATTTATTTATTTTATATTGTTAATTGTGGGAATTAATTTATTATTAATTATTTATTAATTGGTTGTTAATTATTTTTAATTAATTGGTAATTATGTTAATTGTGTCATTTTTTTAGGAGCGGGTTGTGGGTTGATAGGGAGTAGGGTAGGAAGTAATTTAATTTTAATACATTTATTAATATTTTTAATATAATATTTAATTAATTTTATTTTATAATGTTAATTGTGTGAATTAATTTATTAATAATTATTTATATTTTGCTTGTTAATTGTTATTAATTAATGAATTAATTGTTAATTAATTATGTTAATTGTGTCATGTTTTACGAAATTGGTGGTGGCATTTATAGGGGAATATGGTGGGAGGTAATTTATTTATAATTAATGAATTATTTGTTAATTAATGCTAATTAATTAATTAAAATTTAAATATACCAATTGTGTAATAATTTTGATGTGTGAGTTGTGGGGTTTATAGTGGTAAATGGTGTGAAGTAATTTTTTTAAAATTAATTAATGATTTGTTGTTAATTGATATTAATTTATTAATGTAAAATTAGTTATGGAAATTGTGTAAATATTTTTAGGTGTGTGTTTTGGTGTTTATTGGGGTAGAGGGTGGAAAGTAATTTAGTTTAAATTAATTAATCATTAATTGATCATTTATATTCTTTTTTAATTGATAAATATTTTTGGTAATTGTTTAGTTTTTATTTTGTTTGGGGATTTAGGTTCAATAGCTGTAACGTTTGGTTTGTACATTAATTTTTACATTTTTAAATGTGTTTTATAATTATTAATATTTGTTTAATTGATAATTAATTGTGTTAATTATGAAGGTACACTTTTTTGTTTAATTTAGATGTGTGTTGTAAATTGTGTGGTGTTATAGGGTAGGAAAATAAATATTACATTTATGTTATTTTTTATTTTTTGATTAAAATTTATTTCTACTACAAAATATTTGTTTGTAAATTTTTTGTTACATTTAAAAAAATAATATTTTTATGTCAATTTTAGATTTTAGCTACATTAAAATATTTTTATATGTTTTGTTAATTTTTATATTTTTATGTATGTTTTGTTTTTGTTTTTTTTATTATATTTTGTATTGTAGTTGATATTTTGTTTGTTTTTAAATTTGAATTTTGTTCTGTGGGAATAGTAATTTTTATCCCTCCGCTATCCAACACTTTCCCTACTGTTGCATTCGCAGGATTGGGAATAGTAATTTGTACCCCTCTGCTATCCAACACTTTCCCTACTGTTGCGCTCCCTGGAGTGGGAATAGTAATTTTATCCCCTTTGCTATCCAACACTTTCCCTACTGTTGCAATCATTGGAGTGGGAAAAGTAAATTAGTCCCCTCCACTATCCAACACTTTCCCTACTGTTGCACTATCTGTAGTGGGAATAGTAATTTTTACCCCTACGCTATCCAACACTTTCCCTACTGTTGCACTCGCTGGAGTGGGAATAGAAATTTTTACCCCTACGCTATCCAACACTTCCCCTACTGTTGCACTCGCTGGAGTGGAATAGTAATTTTTATCACCCTGCTATCCAACACTTTCCCTACTGTTGCACTTGCTGGAGTGGGAATAGTAAATTATTTCCCTCCGCTATTCAACACTTTCCCTATTGTTGCACTCGCTGGAGTGGGAATAGTCATTTTTATCCCTCCGCTATCCAACACTTTCCCTACTGTTGCACTTGCTGGAGTGGGAATAGTAATGTTTTCCTCTCCGCTATCCAACACTTTCCCTACTGTTGCACTCATTGGAGTGGGAATAGTAAATTATTCCCCTCCGCTATTCAACACTTTCCCTACTGTTGCACTCGCTGGAGTGGGAATAGTAATTTTTTACCCTCCGCTATCCAAACCTTTCCCTACTGTTGCACTCATTGGAGTGGAAATAATAAATTATTCCTCTCCGCTATCCAACACTTTCCCTACTGTTGCACTCGCTGGAGTGGGGATAGTAAATTATTCCCCTCCGCTATCCAACACCTTCCCTACTGTTGCACTCGCTGGAGTGGGAATAGTCATTTTTTACTCTCCGCTATCCAACACTTTCCCTACTGTTGCACTCGCTGGAGAGGGAATAGTAAATTATTCCCCTCCGCTATCCAACACTTTCCCTACTGTTGCACTCGCTGGAGTGGGAATAGTAATTTTTTACCCTCCGCTATCCAACACTTTCCCTACTGTGCACTCATTGGAGTGGGAATAGTAAATTATTCCCCTCCGCTATCCCACACTTTCCCTACTGTTGCACTTGCTGGAGTGGGAATAGTAAATTATTCCCCTCCACTATCCAACACTTTCCCTACTGTTGCACTCACTGGAGTGGGAATAGTAATTTTTTACCCTCCGCTATCCAACACTTTCCCTACTGTTGCACTCATTGGAATGGAAATAGTAAATTATTCCCCTCCGCTATCCCACACTTTCCCTACTGTTGCACTCGCTGGAGTGGGAATAGTAAATTATTCCCCTCCGCTATCCAACACTTTCCGTACTGTTGCACTCGCTGGAGTGGGAATAGTAATCTTTTACCCTCCGCTATCCAACACTTTCCCTACTGTTGCACTAAATGTAGTGTAAAATGTAGGTTTAAAAAATATTACATATTTTAATATTTTAATTATTATTATAATTTTTTATTTTTTTATGTTTTTGTTACAGGTGTATGTATACATATATTTATCTTTATTTTTTAATATATTTGGAACATTTTATAATTAATTAAAATTATTATTTATTAATTATTTTTAAGTAAATATATATATTACATTTTATATATGTATGTATAATTTATTTTTAAATTACATTTATTACTTATAATTGTTAAAATTTACAAATAAATCTAAATATTTTTTTTAAAGTAAAATGTATTATTTCATTTATTTTACATTTTCTTTTATACATATAAAATAAACGATATTTTGTACTTCGATATTTTTAACAACGATATTTTTTTCTCGATATTTTTGTACTTACCATTATGAAGATAGGATGTCGATATTTTTGACAACGATATTTATGTCCCGATATTTCTGTAGGTCGATATTAGTGTTGTCGATATTCTGTCAGTGATCCGATTAAAGGATCCAAAAAAGCAAAGATGCTCGTGTCATGTTTAATTTGCTTAGAAACATATGCCCATTCAGTGGACAAGTCTCAAAGACACTGGGACTGATACATTTTCCCAGAGCATATGTAAGCTGCTGTCACCACTCATTTTCATCAGTATATCACATATCTTCCACGTCGCATCATAATAGCTTTTGCTGAGAAAACACCCTTTCTAATGCACTATAGAATCACTCAAATATAGTAGCATGGAATGCCCGCCCTTTCCAGTTCTGTATTTTGGAGACCACCCCTCCACTATCATTGCATATGTGCTGAATGTGAGCACCACCCGCCAACTAGAATTGGGCACCATGAAAAGCAATTTCACAGTGAGTGCCAAAGTAAAAAAGTGACACCACATGTAGAAGTTGTAGGCCGGACAGAAACCTCAAGCACACAAAAGTTGATGGGACAAATGCTCAAAATAAGTCTAACCACTGGTAATTGTTCAGCGTAGCATTCTACCCCACCATTCTTTTGCTCACCATGCCACCACAGAATAGGTGCAGCAATGTGAAAATCAGTCTTGGCCCCACTCCAATAGGAACAGTCCTGCCTCAAATGCCACTCTCCTGACTGGAACACAAGCAACCCAAGTCTGGCCCTGCCCTGATTGGGGCTCATCAGTCGGGTGTAAGTGGCACAGTGAGCACAGGACACAAGTCTGGGTACACAGCTATTGACAATTTCAATGAGGATAGTTAAGTCATGACTTGGTTTGGTTGCCAGCATGCATTGTCGATGGATCAGCAGACACACTATTATGAGAGAGAAGGATTGACATCAAGAAAACACTTTAGAATTCTTTACAACTGTATACATTTATCTCAAAGGAAGGTGTGATATTGCATTCAAAGACTGATTAGGGTCGAAAATGTGAAAGCATGATTGATGCACAAATGAAGGATACAGAAGCTATCGCATCTCGAAGTAGTATAAGAGTCATTGAGTTCTATGAATTATATAATTGTATTGAACAATATGAACAGACCCTATGTATACATGACCCCACAACAGCCCTGAAGAAGTCTCATTTTGTGAAATACGTGCCAGCTGTGGTTTCATACCTGTTGGACTATAACAATCTTGGAATCAAGGCCAAAGGACAATGATTTATTTTAAAATTGAATATGTACAATACATTTTCCAATGCTCTGAAAAATATAAATATTTTTATTTTCCTTCTGTATGTAGAAATAAATGTAAAAGGATATTTTAGAGTTTTAAATAGTAAAGTGTGTAATCATTTATAAAACTAAAAAACAGCAATAAATGATGACAATTGTTTTGTAAATTTGTCCCCATGCAATATGGCTTTTCGTGTGATTCATATGATACTCGCTAAGAAATTAATTGCTAATATAGAAGTAAATCTTGGATCAGATGGATTTCTGATCCCTTAGATTGAGTTACGCAGGGCCATATCGATCTATAAAAATATTCTTGTTTTTGTGTTTTGCTAAAGTGACTTAGGGGTCTATTACGATGGCGGTCGGATGTCCACCGCCGGGCCGGCGGTGGCAATCCGCCCGCGATTGCAACCAAGAAAACCGCCGGTCAAATTAGGATGGCGGTGGTGACCGCGGCGGTGGGAAATTCCCACCGCCGGTTGCCATCCGCACTCCTGCCTGGCGGACGGAGCAGGACCGGGATAATGGTGGCGGTGCAGAGCAGGCTCCGCCGGCTCGATTATGATGCCGGTGGTAGCCAGCCTTTCCTCAGCGGTCAAACCGCCATGGAAAGGCACGCGGAGATTGTCTTCCGGGGGCCCGTTGCGGGCCCCAAATGTTTTGGGGGGGTGTGGGTGCACTGGAGGGGTACCCATGGTCCCCCCTACATTTCCCTGTACCAGGTGGCATGCACTGTGCAGTGCCAGCCACACAGTGCAGGGAAATGCAGGACATGCTCCTTTGGACATCGCGGCGGTGCTGCGGGCAGCAGCAACCGCCGCAATGTTAAGGCCCGCGATCCGACCGCTGCGGTCGGATTTCGACCGCGGGCCATCGTGATTCGACTGGCGGTGATGTCGCAGTCCATGCGGGCGGTCTTTTCCCGCTACCATGGCGGTCGGGGAGGTTTTCCGACCGCCATCGTAATAGGCCCCTTAGTTCTCCAAAACATGAACAAATATACCACGTAGAAATATATGTACAGTGGCTGTCAAAATTTAGAAATGCAGCATGCAGGGGTAATCAGTCACTGGTAATTTCTCGGGCCGCATCCCAATCCATCATTATTTTGCACACCATGCCACCACAATTTGGACTCAGACGTGGGTCCTGTGCAAACTGTGTCACTGGGGAGAGGAGTTGGCCTAACGGCTAGGGCGGTCGACCTTGAATCTGGGGAACTGGGTTCGAGTCTCGGCAATGACGCTGAACATCCTGTGATTCTGGGCAAATCACTTAATCTCCCCGTGCCTAACAAAAATGAATGTGTTCTCATGTAATGCAACTGGTGGTATGTAAAGCGCTCTGATACCCGATTCGGGTCAAGTTCGCGCTATATAAAACTCTGTAAAAAAAAAAAAAAAAACTGGAACCAAACTGTACTCGCCTGATGAGCCCATAACTAGGGCGAAACCAGTCCTGGGTTGCTTGTGTTCCAGTTCAGGGGGGACCTGGCTTGGCAGTTCGGGCTATACTGTTCCAATTGAAGCAGGGTCAAGGATGATTTAAATATAGCTGGGTCCAAACTGAGGTGACATGGAATGCAAAATAACGATGGATTGGGATGCGGCCCAAGTAATTACCAGTGACTGAGATTAATTCAAGCATTTCATCCATCATTTTTTGTATACTTTAGTGTGTTGCCCTAAGGGGGACGGGTATGCCCAGACGTGCGTTCTGTGAACACTGTGTCACTGGACCCAAGCTGTACCCAGCTGATGAGCCCATAACTAGGGCGAAACCGGTCCTGGGTTGTTTGTATTCCGGTTCTGGGAGGACCTGACTAAGCAATTCAGGATGGACTGTTCTGACTTGACTGATTTACATTTAGCTTAGTCCAAACTGAGGTGACATGGTGTGAAAAATAATGATGGATTGGGATGCGACCCGAATAATTACCAGTGGTTGAGATTTAGTCAAGCATTCCATCTATCACTTTTTTGTATACTTTAGTGTGTCTCCTTAGGTGGGACAGGTATGCCCAGACGTGGGTCCTGGGCACACTGTGTCACCCCAACCAAGCTGTACCCAGCTGATGAGCACATAAGTAGGGCGAAACGAGTCCTTGGTTGCTTGTGCTCAGGTTCAGGAAGGACCTGACTTGGCAGTTCAGGCTGGTCTGTCACGATTGGTGCAGGGCCAAGACTGATTTGCATATAGCTGGGTCCAAACTGAGGCGACATGGTGAGCAAGATAGCAATGGATTGGGATGCAGCCCTGAGTATTTACCAGTGGCTGAGATTAATTCAAGCATTCTTTTTTTTATACTTTAGCTAAGAAGAATGTAGCCAGAGCTACTGGGAAGTTGGACCAACTGGCGATGCATCTTGGGCAAATCGACGAGTAGGTAGGTCCTGGTCTTCTCTAGTTTTTCAGAGCAGTTTTTAGCAAATAATTTATAGGTCACAAATTTTGGATTTTGGCTATCTGGGCACTTTTAGCACCTCTTCCAGGGTCCAGGACTGGAGCAGCAACACTTGGATGGTCGGAACTCACTCAAACTGGGTCCAGGTGTGGATGCAAGATGGTTGGAGTCTTTCCTGTCCCTGAGGCTCTGATCAGGAAACCAACCAACTAGACCTTGGAGTCACTCTTGTAGTCCTGGTTTCAACTAATAGAACAGGGCTCAAGCAGCAGGGCAGGCCTCTGAATGTTCAAGGCAGGCTTCAGACAGTAGAGAAGTCCTTCCAGGGGCAGCACAGCAGTCTTGTGAAGTACACAGCAGGCCACAGCAGCAGGATGTCCTCTAAGAGTCCTTCCGCAGGTCAAGAATATACACTGAAGAGTGGGTCTGAGGGCCCTATTTTTGTGCCTGGGGCCTTCTTTGAAGTAGGCAAAGTTTCTAGAGATTTCCCTTTAAAGTACTTGGAATTTCCTGCCTTCTCTTCCCAGGATCCAGCTTTACTACAGGCACAATGAGGTAGTGTGAAGTCCTTTGTGTGAAGGCAGGGCATAGCCTATTGATTAGCAAGTGGGGTTGTGTCCAGCTGCTACGCCTCCATCCTGCCAGTGATGGCCCAGCCAGGCAGGCACACGTAATCCCTCTATTTTGTGGCTGACTGGGAGGAATATACAAAGTCCAATTGCCAACTACACCTCGTCCTGTGACCCAGGAACAGGCAGCAGGCACAAAATAGCTAGGCCAAGAAAATTGCAACGTTCTAAGAGTGGCATTTTCCAAAATTGTGACTTAAAATCCGACTTTACCATTAAAGACGAATTTAAATTACAATTTCTTAGACACCAAACATGAATGTCATATTTGCCCTCAATCAAAGTTTGGCACTTATTAAATGTAATTAGCAACCTAATGTTATCCTACGGGAGAGGTAAGCCTCAAAATAGTGAAAAACGAATTTAGGAGTTTTTCAGTAGCAGGACTTGTAAAACTTAAAAGTACAGGTTCAACCTTATATTTACAATGCACCCTGCCCTATGGGCTGTATAGGGCCTATCTTATGGACTACCTAGGGCCTATCTTGACATATATGCAATAAAAGGGAAGTTTATGGCTTGGAAAGGGGGTTGTTTTGCAAAGTCAAATTGGCAGTTTAAAACTGCATTCAGGCTGCAATGGCAGCCCAGAGGCATGTTTTAAGGGGCTACTTAAGTGGGTGGCACAATAAGTGCTGCAGGCCTACTAGTAGCATTTAATTTACAGGCCATCGTATATGGTATACGGTATACCATATACACATGGCCTGTAAATTAAATGCTACTAGGGAACTTATAAGTAAATTAAATATACCTATTAGATGTAAGCCACTTTTTCCATGTTTTAGGGAGTGAGCGCAAGCACTTTAGCACTGCTTAGCAGTGGTAAAGTGTACAGAGTCCTAAGGACAACAAAAACCAATTTAGCAGAAATAGGAGCACTGAAGGCAAACATTTGAGGGTAACCCTGCAGAGAAGGCAGAGTTCAACAGTATTCATTCATAAATCATATCTTCTCCTCAAGGACATCTTCCATTCCTCCAGAAGAAGATCCTATACCCTGCTCATTGGATAGGTTTTTGCTGAAAGTAACACATTTCTGTAACATGAATATGTTTCATAGTTTTATATTAAGAGAAGACAAGTATACATTTTATGTATTTTACCATTAGGCTCCGACTGACCGTTTTCTATCGAGAGCTCTGGTCAGTTGAAATTAAATTTGTCTTTTGATTATTTACTGAACTGCTTGCTATTTTACATTACCGCAATTTAGCATTTGGGTTTCCTGATTTGTTGTGCTTAATTTTTAACAGATGGTACATGTTGAATTGGAAATCGCCTGAACAGGTAGAATACAGGAGAGTGGTAGGCTGGGTACCACACATCTAACTCATGTGCCAGAGTTAAGGTTGATGTTTCTCCTTGGAACTGTGGTAGAGAATGGCCTAGTGTTGGACCTGGTGACCATGTTTAAAGTATGATCATGAAAATTAATTAAAAAAGTCTAACTGCTCTTACTGTCTGTTTTGTTTGCTTGCTTGCATTGCTTACATTGCCTTGTGATTGATGTTTTATCAAAAGGGTGTGCACAGAAGTTCTCTGGGCAGGAGACAATGGAGAATATAAAATTGGTTGGGTAGGGTGGGAGGAGGTCAGAGAATAGAAAAAGAATATGAGTGTGAACCCATGGTAGGGAATGTGCGGGCTCTCGAAATAATGTGGTAACAAGGAACCTAGGCAGGAGTGCCAGGATGCGAAGTTCAGACCCTTGAAATATGAACGTTTGAGAGAAAAAGACCCTTGATCTTCCCACCCAACCCAATAATGAATCCCTCTGGGTGCTGACTGAAGGTCAATTGAATGCAAGGATATCTTTGGGTAAGAGTGCACTATACTTTCCACAAATTGTTTTTAGAACAAATTCCTTGTTGGCATTATTACCTACCTCTTTAAATATTCCTCAACACCAAAACAAATGGGTACTCTCACTATTATGTAAGAGCTTAAATTACCAAAGTGAAGTGGGTAGGGTTGCTCTTTCCCCTGATTTACCGGTATTGGTTTTACAGGTACCGTCCACATTGTGGCCCAAAGGAGCCAATGATGAGCGATTCATTGCCTCAATGGAGCCTGTAAAGGTGAAGGTCGACCCTCAGAAAAAGCTACTCAGAATAATGCAGTACCTGTTAAATCCTGATTTGGAGGAAGGAATGCACCCTGTTATATTAAATTTGATTAAGCAAGGGGTTTTAAAACTTATAGCCACTAGATGTAATATCCCAATTCTCTGGATATGCAAGGTGGAGAAAGACAACATGCACGGGTTCATACACGATCTTGGGGCCATTAAAAATGTAGTTATCCAAAGCTTCCCCGTGGTGCATATCCTGTGACCATCATTTCTTGTACGCAGTAAACATTCAATGGTTCATCGTGGTTGATCTTTGTTCCACTTTTTTCTCCATCCCCATACATGAGGAAAGTTAGTATAACTTCCCATTCACATTCTGAGGGTTTCAGCTTTTATGGACCCAACTTCCTCAAGGATATACAAAGTCTCCCTCAATTGTTTCCCAGGCCCTGAAGAAGGATCTAAATAAGTTGATTTTATCACAAGGTTCTTCTTTAATCTAATATGTAATTGGCATACGTTTTGCATCTATTATCCGAGATCAGTGCAAGAAGGACACAGTCTATCTCCTGGACAAATTGGCTAATAAAAGGCACAAGACTGGGCTACCACAATGTTTATGGTCTGTAGTAGCTACCGCAAATCTAGCTGAAGCATCTGAAAATACTTGGGGCTATTCACAAATGTAATATCCACACTTTGTCAGTAGTACGTAACTGTTATCTTTATGGCAAAACTAATTCCAATTAGATCCAAAATTTAAAGTCAATCGTTATTTAGAACATCAAACCATAGCCAATACGTGTTTTGAGATATGATCCTCTTCTTCAGGGCTTTCAAAATCGTGTATAGAAAATATCCATCATATAGCAACATTTCAATCATAATCATAAATATAAAGAACTTTTCCATATCAGTATCAACAGTCCCACCATATCGGCACACATACAGCAATTACAAACTTACGATTGTAAGTCACTACAGTAGTAAGCTCAGCACCACACATGGCCAACCACTGATACTGAAACATCCTCCCATAGAAAATAATTGAGGTATTTTTTTAAACTAAAACCCAATATGAAATAATGTTACATTAAATGGATTTATTTAAAATAGTCAAACATATAAATTAAATTTAATGTTTAAAAAGAATCTAAAAATAGTACATCCTTATTCCTTATTACTAAATTATAAATTATTTCAATAAACATTTTTGAATTTATAAATTATCGCAATACACATTTTTGTTAAAATATAACTAAATTTTGCTTTATTTATTCATACATAAATTGAAATAACTGTTAATGCATAATAAAATTGTTTTTTTTTTACTGTAGGTTGAAATTTAATTTTTTAACTTAAACTTCCCAACGCCGCCACGGAATGGCACATCCCCGCATGTATCGTAATATGGATGGCGGTGTCTATCAGACACCGCCACCATATTAAAACCTTTTCCGCCCTGTCGACTTGTGGACCGGGCGGAAAAGCGGCGGACGGTCTTCCCGTCCGCCGCGGTACCCCCCGCCATACTAATATGGCAGGGGGGGAAATGGGTGGCGGGCGGTGAGAAATAGCGGGCGGATCGCCACCGCCATACTGGCGGTGGCGATCCGCCCGTTATCATAATGGGCCCCTTAGTGCTCGGGAAAGATTGCATTTTAAAAGCTAATTTAACCTGTGCTGCTTCATGTGTTTTCGATATGTTATTTTTCCTTTCCTTTCTGAGTTAAGACTGTGTGCTTATCTGATTGGCCAAATTATTTAAGGTTTTATTTATTAGTACTGTTTACCTGCTATATGAATTGCCATAAAGCACCAGGTTAGTGATTACACCTTAGGGAATTTAGTTGTTTTTATACATAAATTATCTATTGATTTCAACTATTACACAATTGTATCAAAACATAAAGGGGCCGATTCCGATCTCGGTCGGAGGCGCACCCAATACTATTCGGTCGGGAAAAAAGCCATGCGAAAGCCAGTTTCCCGACCGATCCGTACAGCACACCGAACGAGCAAGTACGATGCGCACAACAGCAAAAATCCCGGCCGAGCCGTACTCACCCAAACCAGGTCCTGTTCTCCGACCGAGGCGAATCCGGAAACGCCGGATCGAGTCGCACGGAAGGGAAAATGCAGCCCCGTCCGGCCGGACAAGTACGATGCGCTTTCCGTACGCGCCGAACCCGTCGCTACGCACGGCACGTCAAAGCATCCGGGAGAGGCGCACATAAGCTCCGAATCGCGCCACAACACGATCCACGGCTACGAGACGAACACAGCACAGACGAGGACGACGCGAAGCGACGAGGACGAAGCGAAGCGACGAGGACGAAGCCAAGCGGCGAGGACGACGCGAAGCAACGAGAAGGACGAACGACACGAACCAACCATGAATCCCTTCGTCCCGATCATACCAATATTCTACATCTACTACCGGAACAGGCACGGACGCGTACGGCGCAGAAGGTAAGTCAGACACCAACCACAAAACACATACAACACGTACACGACACATCACACACATACACTGGGAATCTGAATATACTTGCAACAGCAGCACCATAGGGGCGGGATGCCCATCACCAATGCCACATATGCACACAGGGGCCTGAATGCGCGCCACCACCCCAACCCAGGGGGCTGGATGCCAACCACCACAACCACCCTTAGCCAGGGGGTGCCAGATGCCCACCACCACTACCACCCTTAGCCAGGGGGCTGGATGCCTACCACTACTACCACCCTCACCCAGGGCGGGCTGGATGCCTACCACCACCCTTAGCCAGGGGGCTGGATGCCTACCACTACTACCACCCTCACCCAGGGGGGCAGGATGCCTACCACTACTACCACCCTCACCCAGGGGGGCAGGATGCCCACCACTACTACCACCCTCACCCAGGGGGCAGGATGCCCACCACTACTACCACCCTCACCCAGGGGGCAGGATGCCCACCACTACTACCACCCTTAGCCAGGGGGCAGGATGCCCACCACTACTACCACCCTCACCCAGGGGGGCAGGATGCCCACCACTACTACCACCCTCACCCAGGGGGGCAGGATGCCCACCACTACTACCACCCTTAGCCAGGGGGCAGGATGCCCACCACTACTACCACCCTCACCCAGGGGGCAGGATGCCCACCACTACTACCACCCTCACCCAGGGGGGCAGGATGCCCACCACTACTACCACCCTTAGCCAGGGGGCAGGATGCCCACCACTACTACCACCCTCACCCAGGGGGGCAGGATGCCCACCACTACTACCACCCTCACCCAGGGGGGCAGGATGCCCACCACTACTACCACCCTTAGCCAGGGGGCAGGATGCCCACCACTACTACCACCCTCACCCAGGGGGCAGGATGCCCACCACTACTACCACCCTTAGCCAGGGGGCTGGATGCCTACCACTACTACCACCCTTAGCCAGGGGGCAGGATGCCCACCACTACTACCACCCTCACCCAGGGGGGCAGGATGCCCACCACTACTACCACCCTCACCCAGGGGGGCAGGATGCCCACCACTACTACCACCCTTAGCCAGGGGGCAGGATGCCCACCACTACTACCACCCTCACCCAGGGGGGCAGGATGCCCACCACTACTACCACCCTCACCCAGGGGGCAGGATGCCCACCACTACTACCACCCTTAGCCAGGGGGCAGGATGCCCACCACTACTACCACCCTCACCCAGGGGGCAGGATGCCCACCACTACTACCACCCTCACCCAGGGGGCAGGATGCCCACCACTACTACCACCCTCACCCAGGGGGGCAGGATGCCCACCACTACTACCACCCTTAGCCAGGGGGCAGGATGCCCACCACTACTACCACCCTCACCCAGGGGGGCAGGATGCCCACCACTGCTACCACCCTCACCCAGGGGGGCAGGATGCCCACCACTACTACCACCCTTAGCCAGGGGGCAGGATGCCCACCACTACTACCACCCTCACCCAGGGGGCAGGATGCCCACCACTACTACCACCCTTAGCCAGGGGGCTGGATGCCTACCACTACTACCACCCTTAGCCAGGGGGCAGGATGCCCACCACTACTACCACCCTCACCCAGGGGGGCAGGATGCCCACCACTACTACCACCCTCACCCAGGGGGGCAGGATGCCCACCACTACTACCACCCTTAGCCAGGGGGCAGGATGCCCACCACTACTACCACCCTCACCCAGGGGGCAGGATGCCCACCACTACTACCACCCTCACCCAGGGGGGCAGGATGCCTACCACTACTACCACCCCCACTCATAGGATGGACAATGCATGACACAACAAGCACACCACAACCTAGGGAATGCAAGATTAAGACATCCCCCCACCACCATGACAAGCGTGTGAGCAGGCTGTGTCAAATGCCTACAACACCGAACATGACATTGAACATACAATGTGACCCCCTAGCACATGTGCCACACATATATGTGTGTGGCACCCACAATGCAAGCAGCCCATGACCATTGTGGCAATGGGGCCTAAACCCCCATCATCACAGTGACCAAAAGGCAAGTGTGGGGTCCATAGCTGAAGCACATTTTGACCATTGTGGCAATGGGGTCTAAACCCCCATCATCACAGTGACCAAAAGGCAAGTGTGGGGTCCATAGCTGAAGCACATTTTGACCATTGTGGCAATGGGGTCTAAACCCCCATCATCACAGTGACCAAAAGGCAAGTGTGGGGTCCATAGCTGAAGCACATTTTGACCATTGTGGCAATGGGGTCTAAACCCCCATCATCACAGTGACCAAAAGGGAAGTGTGGGGTCCATAGCTGAAGCACATTTTGACCATTGTGGCAATGGGGTCTACACCCTCATCATCACAGTGACCAAAAGGTAATTGTTGACAAAGAAAGAGCTGCAACTGCCAAACTGCATGGATCATTCCTGGTCACAGAACCAAAAACTCATCTGTGGCAAAGTAGTGTATGTGTCCCATTGCAACATAAATTGGGGAGCCAAATACTGCAGTGCAAATCAAACATTCCTTTGGCCATGTGCAGACAAACAACACCCATGGGGGCTGAGACCGTCAACAGTCATCAATGACACAATGACAGAAGTGACCATCAGAATGCAGACCCACATATTTGCACCAATGGGCACACAAATGCAGATACCCTGTGGAGACAGCAGATGTGAGGTGAACAGATACCATACCATGGCAGCAATGGGACACACAAACCATGATCACTGTGCTGACCGATGACCTAGGAGTCCCAGGGACAGCAGGGGAAACACACCAAACAACATACAGCCAATGGCACACCCAAGATATGCCAATGCAGTGGTGCAGATGCACAAACACAAACAGGCAGACCAACACTGTCATCATACACAGCAGGTGAGGGGTGGGGGTGCCAGTGTCCCCAGGCAACAACACAACACATGAGGAGAGCTGAATACCAATCATACAGATGTGCATACACTGCCACACTAAGGTAACTCATGGATCCAAATCCCCTATGTGGGCAAGCAGGCATTGACAGGTGAGAGGGAGCACAAAACACACATGTCACACAGGCACGTAGGAACAACAACTGACACAGCAAGTCACAGACACACCACAGCACCACCCCCAGGGCCCCCACAATGTGGTGACCCTGGGCTGAATAAAAATACCACTGTGATGACAAAGCTAAATGTCGTTCACACTGTGAACCACAGTCAGGTGTCCTGAGCAACTAACTACCATCACACCTACACAAGCACAAATCAATCAGCATGGCCAGTAAGCCAAGGCCAACATGGAGGCAGGGGACTAGCCGGGCAACAACTCTCATCTGCACACACTCAAGACCACACCCCTCGACCTCCAACAATGTGCAGCAGTGAAGTACACATGCACTGGTGACATTGCACATGCACCCATTACTATTCCAGGGTGGTGGGTGGGAACCAAGGTGTAGAAACACATCACACATGGACACTCAACAAGACTCCTGAATGTCTGACACACTGCACACTACGCTGTACATGGACATGACGGCAATACCACACCGACCAATGGGATCCCAGCCACAGTCACACACCAATGAAGAAGCCAAGGTCACCCACAAAGGACACACATAGACAACAACCAACATTGCAGCCCGGACCCTAAGGAGTGCCAGCAGTCACACACACAACGTGTCACAATCACTGAAAGATAACACAAACTGGAAATCACATGACAGGGGCAAACAACAAGTGCCAAAGGGAAACCTGACTGTGACCCATCTGCGTCAGCACACAAACTCTGCCCTGACAGCAAACACACCTATGGGTGACACCCTGATGACCAGTAATGTGCCATGCACCCACATCACAGAGAACACAGGGAGAAGACTTTGGGGGAACATAGCTCAAGTCAGCAAGCATCACAAACAGGTACAACACTAGGGATCACAGCATGCGCAGATGAATGGAAGTGAACACACAGACATGCACATACAACACACACCTTGGGCGCAGGCAATGTCACACGTGTACACACTGCCATGAGGGGACTCCACTCCTGTGTGAGGAAAGCTGTGCCATATGTTGCCTCAGTAGGGCCCCATCATGTCAGCTGAGCACTTGGTCACACAATCAACAATTAGCACCAAATGAGGGCTCCCATCACATCAGCCTGGTCATGGATGTGCCAACGGAATCATCAGCACAGATCCAACACACTTGTATAGCAATGTTGCACTGACTACACGGATGAGTCCCTCCCCATTGATGCCCAAACCTGCATGTCCACTGGAGATGGCAACACGGTCAGGGAAGTAGACAAATGCAACGATGGCAGGCACAACAGATGTGCAGGGGTGGAAGCCACAGATATGAAATTGCCAATGTAAGTAGGAAACCCATTGCCAAATACTGAACACATGACACCCTCAGATGCTGCTATTGATGACATGGATACACCACATGATAGGACACATTCCCCCTGGACCACATGGGTTCCTGCACAGTAACACTTCATAATCATGAGACCAGATATCACCATCACTGCAGCAAGGGCATGGTTAGCTGCACCAACAACATGTACATCTGAAGCATGAGCACTAGAGAAAAGAAAGTTGCTTTATTCAGCATATGTGTTGAGGCCAAACGAAGTCCTGAAAAAGAGCAAAGGCCAATGGCCAGTCCATTGTCAAAGTTCAAACAGGGTGACACTGGCAGATGTCACCCTACGCATGCCTGCACAATACCAGGGACAATCCACTAGGAGGGGCAACCGGGGGGCAGGCCAGGCACCGCAGGGACAGGATCAGGGCTCACCAGGGGAGTCAGGGAAGGGGTGGTGGGTGCTGGAGAGCCACTGACAACTGCAGTGGAGGTGTCTGACATGGTGTGTGCCGGCACAACTGGGGGGCATGACACAGATGTCGTGGGTGCCGGCACAACTGCAGTGGACCCTGCAGATGGGGTGGACAGGTCCGCCACTGCAGTGCCCAAGTCAGACAGGGCGGTAGTGGACTCCACTGCAGTGCCTACCTCCAGGGGAGGAGAATGGGGAACAGGCAAGGTGGGTTGGACAGAGGGGGGACACCCTCACCACATCAGTGGCACAGACAAGCGCAGCGGGGGTGTGGTGCTGGGAGAGCAAGTGGCAGGGGGAGAAGGCCGGAGCATCTTGGGGATGGTATATCTGTGGGTGGGGGAACCTGGGGCAGGGTGTGGTGGGGGCACCTGTGCAGTGGGGGCCTGAGGGATGGAGGACGGAGACCTTGTGCCTGAGCTGCAGGGCGGTGGCGGGGTCTTGCTCTTAGCACTCCGGGGGGACTTGCGGGTGGGGGCCTCAGTCCGTCTGCGCCTGGGGAGGGTGTCCGGGGGCGAGGGGCACTCTGCTCCGTGTGGGTGGGCTTCCTCTTCCCCCGGGATGCTGGAGCAGCTTCATCGGTGGGGAAGAGGCCGAGGTCACAGAGGAAGAGCTGCTGTGACTTTGGGGTTGCAGGTGAGGCAAGGGAGGGTGCTTTGGAGGGAGAGGGAACTGAGGACTGCGCAGTGCATGTGGATGCGTGTGTGTGTTCCAGGGCCCCATCCCCTGTGAGTCTGGCTTCAGTCCCCTGAATGTGCGTGCGTGTGCGTTTTGTCATTGGCGTGTGTGTCAGTGTGCTGGATGTGTGTGTGCTGGTGTGTGCCAGTGTGTGTGTGCCTGGGATGGGTAAGGTGCTGGGGAGTGTGGATGGAGCAGAAGCAGGAGGGGTGAGGGACCGTTTGAGGAGGGACACTGCTGCCGTCAGGGAGGAGTCCATGGACCTATTGCCCCTCTGTAGGTCAGACATGCCCGATGAGATGCCCTCCATGAACGACACCAGCTGAGTCAACAGCGCGGTGTGCGCATGGAGGACACTCAGCATGGCTGTCTGCCCTACATGGAGCTGGCGAAGGAGGTACACAGACTCCTCACTCAGGGCAGCAGGGGACACAGGGGCAGGGGGTGCGGTGCCTGGCCCAAAGGAGACACGCTCCCGGACATGGGAGCCTCCACGGACCTGGGGAATGGGAGCCGATGGGAGGGCGGTGGTGGTGCTGGTGGTGGCGGGGACAGCAACACTAGCTGGGGTGTGGTGGCTGCTGACACCCGCCTCCACAAGGGAGTCATCCTCCGAGTTGCTCTGGTCCTCAGCTGAGGTGGATGCTGCTGAGGACTCCTCGGTGTGGCTCCCCTCGCCCTCCGTGCCACTGGGTCCCTCCGACCACTCCTCGGCTGCTGACCCAGTCTGGCTCTCCGGCTCCTCCTGGTCCGTGGAGCTGTCCCCTTCCGTGGCCGTGGATGTATCTGCAAACAATGGGGAAACAGACAGACATCAGTCACCTGCACATGACGCACACACCACTGTGAGCACAGCACATCACAGAGCAAGCCCTGGCATCATTAGTTGTACATTGCTAAAAGTGCACTAATTGAACAGGAGAAGTCAATTGTCAGTCTGATGCCAAGCATGGCACTCACATCCCACATGGCCTTGCACCCATCTGTCTGGTGTCTGTTGGATTGCAACACCCCAGTGTTGACACATGCACCAAGTACACAGTAGTTGGACAGTGCAGAGGACACGGTGTGGACACATCACAGCTCTTGCCACTGAGTCAGTACAGGTTTACGGATGTAA
This sequence comes from Calotriton arnoldi, assembly GCA_963921515.1. Lineage (NCBI taxonomy): Eukaryota > Metazoa > Chordata > Amphibia > Caudata > Salamandridae > Calotriton > Calotriton arnoldi. The sequence continues at coordinate 285,620 of CAWUFW010014064.1, forward strand.
GGGATGCCCAGAGTCAAATAGGAAATGCATGTGATGCATACCAGCGACAGACACCATGATGCACCCATGTCCTGATAGCCAGCGCCACTATGGTGTGCATGTAGCACATGTCACTCCCCTGCAGGATCACCAATCAGTAGACACATGCCATGGCGGAGGCATGACTGCAAAGTCATACATCACTGTCTCAGTGATGTATGACTTTGCAGCCAGACAACAACACTCTGCACTGTGTCACAATAGTAGGTCATGGGGAATGCAAGTCCTGGAGCTGCACAAGTGCACATGTACATCCCCCCACAACACATCCTCTTAACCCTCATCTGTCCAGGTCATACCTATTGGACATATGGGAGACCTGTGACACTACCCTCTGAACCTGAGCCCCTCACACTCTGCTGTGCATGGGGAACAGCTGCCTGAACTTCACATTTACATGCCCCAGTCTGCATGGGCAGCTGATCAGACACCTATGTGTCACACAAGTATCGTCTCCTATGGTCACATCTCCAGTGGCATGCTGAGCCCCTACCAAGAAACTCCACAGCAGTCCTGGCGACTAATCCACAGCACACTGACACAGAGGCAGACACCTGAGGGGCAAATCACTGTGCACAATGTGTCCTCTGATACACGGGAGTGGGAGTACAGAGTGTATTGTATGGCCTGGAGTAGGCATGACTGTCCAGCCCCACATGAATGAGGGATGAGCCCTGGACTGTAGGCAGCTGGCTAAGTATGTGTGACACACGTCATATACATACTCCTGGGGCCCAAACATTGTTCCCACCCGCAGCATGGGTGTGTGCCAGGTACCCCAGCCACATGTGGTGGATCAGCTCAGCAATTGGACCACAGATCAAAGTAACACGCTGAATACATGTCAGAATACAGGCATTGTGTAAGCAATGGACCCACCCATGATGCCCACCACAGAGTCAGGGAAACAGATGCTGTCTCCCACCTTGAGTCAAGCAAACTGCAAGGACACAGTCCTAAGTGACAGAATTCCCTGCATGTAAGGGCCACACCTGGGTATCAGATGAGGAGTGGGCAGTGCACAATAGAGGGACATGGCTACTGGACAACATGACTGCTGTACAGTGGCAGTTCAACCTGGCCCGAGGAGGGCACATAACATGTTAGACAGAGTACACAGTGCAGTCTTTGACTCACCCCCTCCTTGCTGCTCTCTGGCCTTCAGCTGCCCATCCAGGTCTGGAAAGACCACCGCCAGGATCCTGAGCATGTGGGGGTCAGGGTCCGTGTTCCGCCCCTCCTGCGAGGAGGCAACAGCTTCAGCTGGACCCGTGCAATCCTCCGGGTCCAGCCCCGAAGGTCCTGCCACCTCTTTTGGCAGTTGCGGATCCGGCGCTTGTAGACCCCCACGGACCGGACAGCCCGGACGATGTCCTTCCAGATCTCATGCTTCCGATGGGCAGAAGCCTGTCAGGATGACAAAGTGATAAGGACATTACTACACATGCAACATATCCGTGCATGACACAGTTGCATATACATGTCGCAATCACAGGGGCACATGGTGTACCCAGGCAGTGCACGGCTGGCCATGGACAGTTTTCCAGAAGTCACTACATGGTATCATAGCATGGGGAGTAAAACCCTGTTCAGAAGCACTGTCACTGCACCATACCTGTCCAGTGCAAGTCACTACACACTATGGGGGTGACAACTACTCAGTGAGCCTGCTAGCCAGTGGTGTGCTGACTCTCAGCCTTGCTAGTCAGACAAAATGCACATTCAGAAAGGCAGTGCACAGAACACTCACCTGCTCCCCTGGTGTCCCATACAGCTTGCTGTACTGTGGAAGTAGGCTGTCCAGCAGGGCCTGGTTCTCTTCAAGGCTGAAGGCTGGGGCTCTCTCCACAGTACGTGCCATTGCAGGGTCCAGAGGGGCAGAGACAGCAGCAGTGCAGTGGCAGATGTCGTCCTGGAGCATGTAGTGCAGGCAAGTGGGCTCTCAGGGGAACATGCAGCAATATATATGTGCTGGAGAGGCAGATACTGTCCCTTGTGTCCAAAGTGATAGGTCCAAGTCGTTTGCATCTTCTGAATCTGGCCAATCCATGGAATAGCAGCACCAAAACACGCCCACAGCATCCTTCAAAATGTCAACTTCATGACATACATGATTTTGCAACATTGTTGTGGGTGACCAACTGATTTTCCAGCAACCGACTCGTTCGAATATTCGAAAACGCGTCCGTTGCCAGGCAAGCCCATTGTCAATGGGTGCGCACCGATCGGTCCATTGAGGTACAACGCGCACAGGGGTACAACGCGTACCCGCACACATTGAAAGCAATGGGCCGGCCGGAGGCACCGATCGGTCCATTGCAGTACAACGCGCACAGGGGTACAACGCGTACCCGCACACATTGAAAGCAATGGGCCGGCCGGAGGCACCGATCGGTCCATTGCAGTACAACGCGCACAGGGGTACAACGCGTACCCGCACACATTGAAAGCAATGGGCCGGCCGGAGGCACCGATCGGTCCATTGCTGTTCAACGCGCACAGGGGTACAACGCGTACCCGCACACATTGAAAGCAATGGGCCGGCCGGAGGCACCGATCGGTCCATTGCTGTTCAACGCGCACAGGGGTACAACGCGTACCGCACACATTGAAAGCAATGGGCCGGCCGGAGGCACCGATCGGTCCATTGCAGTACAACGCGCACAGGGGTACAACGCGTACCCGCACACATTGAATGCAATGGGCCGGCCGGAGGCACCGATCGGTCCATTGCAGTACAACGCATCACTGTACATGTGACTGGCATATGTCAGCATGCCTGTCTCAGATGGACATATGCCAGCCACAGATAGCTCCCAGGGAGTGAGGGGCACACCTACATCACGACAGCCTGTCCAAACCTTATCATAAGGCATGTAAGGCTGCATTTCCTATTGTGTGTATGTTGGTGTACATGTTGTCCTGTGGGTGTCACCTGTGGGCAGCCACCCCCAGGCTGTGCACGTGTTAATGGGGACAGGATCCTGGGTGTTACGTGTACGTGACCACTGTGATGTGCAACTGTTCATATCTGTGCATGTGCCATGGTCACATTTCACAGTGGTGTTTGTGTATGTCATGTCACATACCCCGTGAGTCCCATGTGGGACGGTATGTTTGAGCCAGGGTGTCCCAGTGGCACAATAGTGATGGCCCTCCACAGTCTTTGTGCATGTAGTGTTTACAATGTCTCTGATTTCATGTGCACAATGGGAGACAGTCTCCACATCCACGTTGTGTGTGCATGGACTCTGATGTTGTGCGTGTGTGTCACAGACGTCCATGGCTCTCCTGCCATGGCAAGTGTGGCCACTACCTGTGGGGGTCATGTTTGTTTTGTTGTGGTGTACACATGATACTCCAGGTGATGCCAGTTTCCATGTGGCATTACAGGGTCCCTGGGAATGTGCCTGTCGTTGAGCTGTGGTGCCTGGGGCACATCTGTCCTCACATGTCACTGGGGGGTGACTGTGACACAGCATCATGATATCCAATGGGCCAACCTGGGACAAATTGATGCCACCTGTAGGACCGTGTTGACAGATGTTGGCCATGTATGTACCATAAATGTCGTTCCGGTACTGCACACTTCATGTAGTTGTGCCTCATGATGATGTATGTTGGGATCTTGAGTGTGTTCAATGCCGCATATGTGGGGTGACTGACGATCTTGCTTACTTCTCCTCTGCACTGCAGGGCTCCTGCTGTCCATCGGCCATTCCCAGACCTGGCAACGATGGTGGAACGGGACAGCATCCGACGGTACCGCTTCACCAGGCAGCTGATTGAGGATTTTGCAGTGCAGTTGTCCCCACATTTGCAGCCTGGCCGGCCGTATCCTACAGCGCTGACCCCCAAGGTGAAGGTGATGGCAGCCCTACACTTCTTTGCCACCGGTACCTTCCAACATACTGTGGCGTCTGCTGGTGGGATGTCACAGACCATGTTCAGCCGTGTGCTCCGCGATGTTTTGGCGGCAATGTTGCTCTTCCTGAACCGGTACATCTATTTCCCTAGACTGCAACGACTCACTGACGTGAAGAGTGACTTTTATGCCCTGGGGAGGATGCCGCATGTCATTGGCTCCATTGATGGGACACATGTGGCTTTGGTACCACCACAGGCCTACAGGAACCGCAAGCACTACCACTCGGTCAATGCACTGGTGGTGTGTCTTGCAGACATGACCATCACACACGTGTGTGCCCGTTTCCCTGGTTCAGCACACGATGCCTTTGTGATGAGGAGTAGTCGCATCCCCAGGTTGATGGCACAGATGCAGAACCAGCGTGCCTGGCTTGTCGGTGTGTACTGACTTTGTGCCATTGTGTGTGATCTGATCTGTAGTATTCCGCCCACTTTTCCAAGTCAGCTGATGTGCACTTGTCTGTCCGTAGGTGACTCGGGATACCCCAACATGCCGTGGTTGCTGACACCCCTCAGGAACCCTGTGACACCTGCCCAGATGCGCTACAATGAGGCACATGGTCGGACCAGGAGAGTGATTGAGCGGACCTTTGGTCTCCTGAAGAGCCGCTTCCGCTGCCTGGACAAGACCGGAGGGTCCCTCCCATATGCCCCTGCGAAAGTGTGCAAGATTATCATCGTCTGCTGCATGCTCCACAACCTGGCAGTGCGGAAGGAGTTGCCTCTCATCCAGGATGACGATGACCAACATCCGCCACCTGTGGAGGATCCTGGCCTGGACCACGATGCCAGTGACGATGATGATGATGATGGTGATGGTGATGTCCGCACACAGCTCATCACCAACTTCTTTAGCTGAATGTGAGTATCCTGAGGTGTCATGTGAATGATGTGAGTTGGCATGATGTGTGGGTGGTGCTCTGGTGCTGTTGGAGTGTGTCCATGGGCTACTTGACAGGATGTGTGTTGCGATGTGTGGTGACAGGTGGGCTGTACTCCCCAACAGTGTTGACATGCTAACTTGGTTCTGGGTGGGTATCTTGTAACATGTATTGTGCATGAGTTTTGCTGTTCTGTCCTGTACTGCATTGCTTTTGACTGTGTGTCATTTCTGTCCTTCACAGGGTACTTTCAGATTCGTTTGGTCAACTGTGTCCACCGACGACGTGATTGCACATCCAGGCTGGTAGCTGTTGTGTCCCTACAGGTGATGTGCGCCACACCCATGGACTTCCTTCTGTCTACAGTTGTTGACTGTGTGCCCGCTACCAGGTGGGGTTACCTTGCATCTGTAGTGGTTACGGCATGTTGCTACTGTGTAATAAACCTGTGCTTCACTTAGTGATGTGCGTTGTCTGTGGTCACACATTTGACTGCCATTTGCTTACTGCACCTGTGGGCTACTTGACTACAACTGGGAATGGGTGTGGTGTCTGTGCATTGCACCGTCTTCCCTGGCAACATCAGTGTAGGCAATGAGTCAGATGGCCTAGGTGTGTATGTGTTGTGTAGCCCTGGTGGTGTGTCTCCCTCATATGTGTCACGTTGCCTGTATTCACATGCCTGTGTTGTCCTTGCTGTTGCAGTTCGCATACACTGTGTAATTTTGCAGTTCATCATCCCCATAACAGCACCCACGTTGGAATCACGACAGAGGCAAGTATGGTGTATTAGTGTGTTTATTGTGATAATAGTGCATAGGATGGATTGTGCTGTACATGAATCTTGCAATCCCAAGTTCCTAGATGAATAGAAAGTCCAGGTAGACAGGATCCCCAGTATCGGGGCCACAGTTGTCTGACACATTGTTCCAACTTGTACTCCCCATGCAATGTGTGGGAGTAGTGTTGCCATCAACAGGGTGAACAGTCTGTGCACAAAGGCGAAAATCCAGAACAGGTTCAGGCTTCCTGGGAGTTGCGCTTGGCCATCAGCCTCTCACTTTCCCCTCCTCGGACGACCCCTCTTCTTGGGGGGGCCCTCAAGTGCAGGCTGCTGCGGTGCAGGGGACTCTCCGCCAGAGTCCTCCTCCCTCCCTGTGGCAGTTGCAGTTTGTTCGGTACCAGATGTTGTTGGCACACAGGGAGGTGTGGACTGGTTGCTGTTCATCTGGCGGAGGCATTGTAAAATGTCCCTGTGCACCGCCGTCATCTCATGTAGTACATCCCACTTGGACTCCACGCGGGTCATGTGGGAGTCCACACGTGACATGTGGGAGTCCACACGTGACATGTGTGACTCCACGTGGGACATGTGGGAGTCCAAGCGGGCATGATGGGCAGCCTGCTGCTGTTTGATGTCTCTGAGGAGCCCCACTACCTGGCTGAGCTCTCCGGTGCTGGACTGGTACGCATCAGCTATGCGTACCAGTTGTGGGTCTTCATGCACACCAGCAACGTCTGCAAGCAGCGACCTCTGTCTCCCACCCCTCCCACCACCCCTGCTGACATGTGCAGTGTGTGCAGTTGCACGCACAGATAACCCTGGTCCACCTTGGGGGTTGGTGGTGGTGGTGGTGTCCATGGCCCCAGGTTGGTCCAGGGTCACTGCGCTGGTGTTGTTCCTTATTCTGTCCATGTCGGCAGGGATGGTATTCGTGGTGACAGTCGTTGGAGGGGTGGGTGCAGTGGGTGCAGCTGGTGGACCTGCTGGTGCTGCAGCTGGTGGTCCTGCTGGTGCAGCATGTTGACTTGCATCGGATGTGCCAGGTTGTTCATCGTCCGAGGAGGACAGAGGCTGTACGACGCCAGTGAGCTCGGCATCCTCTTGAGCCTGGGACTGGGACTCCTCAGCGTCTGCTGCTGTGTCCCTATCATCACCTGTTTTTGGGAGACACAAACAATGTATGTCATGTTTCTGCAGGCATCAGTGGTTGACACACCTGACAGTTGTGACTGTGCCTCGGGGTGCGGGCCTGTACATTGTATTGTCCTAAGTCGTCACAGTCAGGGGTTGATATTGGTGTGGCACATTGTCCTGCATTATTTGGGCATTTCTATGTATTCTCTGGGGTGTGAACATGGTCTGCATTGATTGTGTTTGGTTGACAGCCAGACCTCCTTCCCACCCACCCACCCACCCAGTCAGTTATCCCACCATGGAACGTGCTTGCATTGCAGGGAGTGTAAGTTGTCTCTCAGGATGTCAGTCAGTGGTGTCCTGCTGTTTGTTGGTGCACAGTTGGCAGCAGGGCCTTGTGCTCCCCACAGCAGTAGCCAGTGTCAGCCATCTTGTGAGTCCTTCTCCACTCCCTGTGATGTGAGCATGGTTCAGGGTGGTGTTGATGGGCCAGTTGTGAGGCTGAGCAATGTCTGTGACTACGACTCCCATCATGCTATTGCCTCCACCCCCTTCCCAGCATGCCCATGCTTCCTTCCTTTTGACTCTGCTTCCCTGTGGGGTGGGCTGGCTGTGCTGACAGGATGGCTGGGAGTGTTGTCCTGGCAGTTGTTTGGCTAAGAGTCCCAAGAGTGTCCCTGTGCTTCACACAACATAACCCAGGGTGGTGGTGCTTTGTGGGATCTTGTGTTAGGATGGAGGGCATTGCATTCTACCAGGTGGGTACTGTGGAGTTTGTGTTGGGGGGGGGTGAGGGGAGGTGCTGGTGACTATAGTCAGTGCTGCAAGTCCCCCTTCCCACCCAGCCAGCCAGATATCCCACCATGGAACGTGCTTGCATTGCAGGGAGTGTAAGTTGTCTCTCAGGATGTCAGTCAGTGGTGTCCTGCTGTTTGTTGGTGCACAGTTGGCAGCAGGGCCTTGTGCTCCCCACAGCAGTAGCCAGTGTCAGCCATCTTGTGAGTCCTTCTCCACTCCCTGTGATGTGAGCATGGTTCAGGGTGGTGTTGATGGGCCAGTTGTGAGGCTGAGCAATGTCTGTGACTATGACTCCCATCATGCTATTGCCTCCACCCCCTTCCCAGCATGCCCATGCTTCCTTCCTTTTGACTCTGCTTCCCTGTGGGGTGGGCTGGCTGTGCTGACAGGATGGCTGGGAGTGTTGTCCTGGCAGTTGTTTGGCTAAGAGTCCCAAGAGTGTCCCTGTGCTTCACACAACATAACCCAGGGTGGTGGTGCTTTGTGGGATCTTGTGTTAGGATGGAGGGCATTGCATTCTACCAGGTGGGTACTGTGAAGTTTGTGTTGGGGGGGTGTGAGGGGAGGTGCTGGTGACTATAGTCAGTGCTGCAAGTCCCCCTTCCCACCCAGCCAGCCAGATATCCCACCATGGAACGTGCTTGCATTGCAGGGAGTGTAAGTTGTCTCTCAGGATGTCAGTCAGTGGTGTCCTGCTGTTTGTTGGTGCACAGTTGGCAGCAGGGCCTTGTGCTCCCCACAGCAGTAGCCAGTGTCAGCCATCTTGTGAGTCCTTCTCCACTCCCTGTGATGTGAGCATGGTTCAGGGTGGTGTTGATGGGCCAGTTGTGAGGCTGAGCAATGTCTGTGACTACGACTCCCATCATGCTATTGCCTCCACCCCCTTCCCAGCATGCCCATGCTTCCTTCCTTTTGACTCTGCTTCCCTGTGGGGTGGGCTGGCTGTGCTGACAGGATGGCTGGGAGTGTTGTCCTGGCAGTTGTTTGGCTAAGAGTCCCAAGAGTGTCCCTGTGCTTCACACAACATAACCCAGGGTGGTGGTGCTTTGTGGGATCTTGTGTTAGGATGGAGGGCATTGCATTCTACCAGGTGGGTACTGTGGAGTTTGTGTTGGGGGGGGGTGTGAGGGGAGGTGCTGGTGACTATGGTCAGTGCTGCAAGTCCCCCTTCCCACCCAGCCAGCCAGATATCCCACCATGGAACGTGCTTGCATTGCAGGGAGTGTAAGTTGTCTCTCAGGATGTCAGTCAGTGGTGTCCTGCTGTTTGTTGGTGCACAGTTGCCAGCAGGGCCTTGTGCTCCTCACAGCAGTAGCCAGTGTCAGCCATCTTGTGAGTCCTTCTCCACTCCCTGTGATGTGCGCATGGTTCATGGTGGTGTTGATGGGACAGTTGTGGGGGGGCAATATGTGTGACTGCGACTCCCATGATGCTATTGGCTACACTGACTTGGCCAGCATACACAGAATTCCTTCCTTTGAGTGGTCTTCACTGTGTGTTGGTGTTGTTGTGGTGGCTACATGTGTGGATGTGTGTGTTAGTTCTATTTGTGCCACTGCCTAGCTGTAGTTGTGGTTGTGGTTGTACATGTGTTGGCACAGTTGGATGTGACTTTTTTGATGGCATGTGTTGTGTTTATCTGACTGACATACACATTTTGGGATGATTCTGTTCTAGTTGCTGTGTAATTGCTATGAGTGCATGGTTTGACTCTCCCCTTGACAGTGATGTGTGTGTGTTTTGTGGCAGTATATTGTGTACATTTGTTGTGTACTCACCAGGCTCTGGGATGTCCTCTAGTCCATATATGCTCACTGGCGGTAGGATGGCCCGCACCTTCTCCTCCCAGGGCCTGAGGTATATTGGCTTGGCAGGAGGGCCACTGCCGGTGTGTTGGCTGTTGATGTAATCTTGCTTCAGCAGTTTCCGTACCCTCCTGCGCACGTCATACCACCTGTTCTGGATGTCGGTCTTTGTGCGCCGACATGGTGATTGGGCGTTCACCCTGTTGATGATCCTCTCCCACATCTTGGTTTTCTGCGACATGGGGGTCTGTTGGACCAATGTGCCAAACAGCTGTGGCTCTACCCTGAGGATCTCGTCTACCAGGACTTCCAATTCACAATCTAGGAACTTGTGATTCTTCTTGGGGGGCATGGTGATGGGTGGTGATGGTGGGTGATGTGTGTGTTGGTGTGCAGGTGAGGGTGTGTGGGTGTGTGTTGTGCTGGGTGTATGTGAGGTAGGTATTTGTTGGTGTGCTGCTAGTGTGTGGCTTGTGTGAGGGATGAGCTGTGGGTGTGTGGTTGCTTTCTCTTGGGTGCTGGTAGTGGAATGGCATTTGCAAAGGCTCATGGTAGTGATTTGTGTCCTTTATATAGGTGGAGTTGTGGGTGTGTCTTTGTTCTCTGTCCCCACCCCCCAGTATTTATTGGCTTGGTAATTGCTTGTTTGGCCTTTTTTGGTTGATTTTTCCTTTGTGCTGTTTGTGTATGTTGGAAACGTTCTTGTGACCGAGTCGGACCCTGCATTGGTCTCGTACGGTGTTTTCCGTTTCGTTCACGCTGTGTTTGTGCAGTTTTGTATGCTGCGTACGCGTCGGTCGCGGTGTATTGTGTTGCTTCGGCTCGGTTTTGTATGCGTGTCGGTCGTACGGCTTGTCCTCCGTCCGACTCGGTCGTGTTTTTCGCGCCTTGCATCGTACTTTGCGGGTTGGAGTTGGCGGGTACGATTCGGTCGGATTTGTTCCGGGTGCGTGTCGGTCGGTTGGATTCGCGTGTTTTTCCGGCCGGATTGCTATTTTCCGAGCGGCTCGGTCGGTCGGCTTGGTTTCCTGACGTGTCGGTCGGATTTATCGCGGCTTGCATCGTACTTGGCGTGTCGGGCGCCACTGGTACGTGTCGGTCGGTATTTTTTCCGGATCCGAGTCGGTCGGTGCTTTTTCCGGCCCGAATCGGAATCGACCCCAAAGTGTTATTTATTAAAGGGAGTAACATGGGGAAAAGGAAAAGTATTGGAAGGCACTCAGGTGAACCTATTAATGAAAAAACCTCACACCCCCTCTCAAACAATTGTACCTTGCAATATATAGATAACTTAATAGAAGAAGTGAAGCAAATTCATCATCCCACTGCTAAAAAACCCTCAAAGCCCAAATCAGGCAACCTGCCCAAAGTTGTCACTTTAGTTAATAAAATGTGTACCTCATGTAAACCCCAGAGCTCCAAAGGGTCTATGGATGTTCAATTACAAACTGCTAGTTGAAGGATTTTACAGCAATACCATGCTTACCATTTGATTGCCCTGTACATGAAGTCCCTCTGGAAACCCGAACAGGTTCTCCAAATCGAGTGCCCCTGGAACCCATAACAGTTTGTTCCAATCAAGTCCCTTTGGAACCTACAATGGTCTGTTCAAATCGATTGGCAGAACTCTTCTCAATGGTAGAGCCCACTTCTAAGCCTCGACAGAGGAATACCACCACATTGCAGCCTGTACAGACATAGGTGGCCAAAGATCAAATAAATGAACTCTGGGTAATTATTATCTATCATGAGGGCTGAAATTACAGATAGGTATGTGCACTTTCTTAATCACGTTATGCAGAGCACGACAGGGAAGGCCAGGATGTTGGTTGAGGTCCTTTTTTGGAAGGGAGTTGCACAATTACCCCCTTTAATCCGGTCTGCAATATAGCCCCACCTTGCAAATTAAAGGACTGCCCCTCTAGACCAGTATGTATTCCTAGGCCTCTTCCTGGAATAAGGGATCCAACTCCTTTTTCTTATCAGTCTGCTCACCCAGTGCCTCCTTTAAAGCTCCCCAGGGGTTTTGCCAACCCTAGCACTGGTGAAGACTCCTCCTACTTAAGGCTAAGTCTCCCTAACACCATTATTCACAATGCACCCCCGTTAACCTCCGCCCTGACATCCCAAGGGGTCCTGCTAACTTCTTTAATCTTGCTAAAGACCCTTATCATTCTAGGATGAGATTCCCAAATACTACTTCTAACGTACCTATCACTAAATTTCCCTTACCATTCAAGTACATCGGGAGACAAACCTAGAATCTGACACCTTTGTGCATCTCTGGACTATATATATATATGACAGGATTTCCTAAGCTTCATTCACACTATAGAGAAAACAAAGCCTCCCTTATCAATAAATCCATCCATTGGATAAGGGACGTCCGATGGTGCTATAGTGTGATCCACTCAGATATTCTTACGGCCTCTAGGCTATCATCTTCATCTGAATTGTTTAATTCCATTAAGCTAATTCTTTCTCACCCATCCATAGTGAATGGGTTATTAGCACTGGAAGCCTGAACATTTCCCCTAGCAAATTCTAGCATTCAATTTAAAGCTTATCCATTATTGCAGAAGGAGGGTGATGGCCCCGAAAATCCTTCTCCGTCATCCTCAAATCACTGACTAGAGCCCAAAGGGAACCCTATCTCAGAATATTTATTAAGTAGCAATACCAACCTGGTGATAGAGCTTCATCAAGATCCGAGCACTCAGGACAATATGCATGTCACTGACTCCAATCCCCCAAGCCAGGTTTTGCTTTCCCCAGGCCCTATCATGAACCTGGCTTAGCCCCAGAACAAGCAAATCTATATTCCTTTCAGCCCCCTTTTGATGATCGGGAGGCTGAAATCCTCACAGGAGCCCCCTGAATCTATCTCCAACAAAGGGGGACTCTCTAACATTAATCTCCTGGAACATTGCAGGCCTCAAGAGTAAACTGGTTCAGGTGGACTGGGGGATTTTTTTAGATAATAGTGCTATTGTCATGCTTGAGGAAACCTGGGAATTGAAATCTTCCCATAGGCAAGATTACAAAACATTCTCCATACCAGCACGAAAGTCCGCGACCGGCAGGCCTTCCGAAGTACTCGTTTTATGGCTCAATGTTACCCTGGGCTGCCCTGCTAAGCTATTCTCTGGATCTGCTAGGGGAAGAGATTTTCCCCTGGTTTGGGAAAAATTATATCTATATAATAAATCAATCAGTCAGCTGCTTGTAAAGTGTGACTACTCACCCGTAAGGATCTCAAGGTACTGGGAGGGGATCTGCTGGTCCACCGAGGCACTGTGGTTCAATTGAAAATCCATGTCTTGAGGTCCTTCCTAAATTGAGGCAGTGACGGTGATTGCCTGAGGTGTTGAGGCAGGGTGTTCCATGTCTTTGCTGAAAGGTAGGAGAGGGATCTTCCTCTGGCTGTGGTCTTGCGGATACATGGGAGGGTAGACAGGGCCAGTTGGGTGGAGCGGAGGTCTCTAGTGGGTATGTGGAATGCGAGGCGGTGTTTGAGGTACGTAGGTCCCACGTGATGTGGGGCTTTGTAGGTGTGTGTTAGGAGCTTGAAGGTGATTATTTTGTTGAAATTGTGTACAGTAGAAGTATCTCGAAAAACATAGCGTCTCCAACTACATTGATACTTAGGGCCCGATTCTGATGCGGGTTGGAAAAGCTTCCCGACCGAGGTCCTGATTCTGATGCGGTTAGGAAGGCCTCCTAACGGCATTTGCTCATTCCAAATCGGATCGGGAACGTGTCTTCCCGACCGAGGGCCCAATTCTGATGCGGTTAGGAACAAATGTTCCCATTGAAGTCAATGGGAGTTCAACCAAATCGTATCTGGAAGCATCCGGATGCATCCTACTCCGCCGGTCGGACTTTCCCGATCCGAGAGGGTCGGACACCATTTCTCAACCGATTCGGTTGGGAAGCTTTTCCAACCCGCATCAGAATCGGCCCCTAAGAGTTCAAATCGATGGGTTAGCCAATGACGCAGCCGTCATTGTTGGTGGAGATTTCAACATCTCCTTTGAACCTTCAGTTCTTCTGAAGGACATGGCAAGCACGGATCAAGGTTGGGGTATTCCCTAACTCTTAGCCCAACCTACACAGTCTCCTGCTAAAACAGCCTTATAATTGATAGATTTAGGTTTAAGCTGCCAACAGAGAGCTTGCAATGGTCGCACTCAATCTGTTTTGATTCGACGCCCAACCTTCAAAAGGAACTTCTACCAGAGCAAGATTGACTATATCTTCTTGGACTTGCTTTCTTAGTCTACTTTCATTGATATGGAAATTGTTTCTTGACACAAAAGTGATAATTTTCCCCTCTTTCTTACCTTTTGGAGGTAATCCTGAACAGATGGCCAAACCTTTGTATCAGGCCAGTGGTAGCCTATTTGCTACTAATATCGGAGGAACGTAAGATGGGAGTTCATAGCTACCAAAGAGGTTTCTCTTGCCCAGATATATTTATACCTGGGCTCAATTTAGCCTGACTTCGCTGATCCTGGCGTCTCCTCCCAGGTAATTTTGGCCCTCCATGATAAGTGCTTTTAGAGCTAAAAACCTCTTTTTTACTAAGCCATTCTCTCACTCTTGGTATAACAAGTGTTGTAGGAAGGCCAAACAGACATTAATATTAGCTTTTAAAAGAGGCACCCATTCTTTAATCCAGTCTGCCAGAACTGAGTATAAAGCTGCCCAAAGGCAGTCAAAAATAGCCTGGGATACCTCCATGTGGGACAATATCTTGAATGCCACTCGCACTGGGAACCAGGCAGCGTTCTGGTATTAAGTTAGCCACGGCTCAAAAACTTCCTTAATGAGAGCGGAGAATCATATTCTCCACCAGGTTTGGGTTAACTACTTTCTAGCTCTCTATAGCGAGGGAACGGGTGAGTTCCGCCCAGTTTCCTCTATAGCCTGCGAAGACACAGATTGTGACTCCACCCTATTAGTTCCTCCATATAGGCTCTAAATTGACGGCGGTCTCGACACCTTTTTTTAGCTTGGCTGAAAACTTTTGAGCAATTTGCTCGCAGAAAGCATGTAAGGCCCCCGGCCCAGACAAAATCCCTGGGGATCTCTTTAGGTCTGAACCCACTGTCTGGGCCCCCTACTTAAATCGTGTAGCTAATGTTGTTATGGCTAATGCCCAAATCCCTGTTTCCTGGAAAGGAGCAGAGATAATATCTATTTTCAAAAAGGGCTGCAAATCAGATCCAGTGATCTACCGCCCCATAAGTCTCATTGATGCCACTCACAAATATTTTTGCAAACAAATTCTTGATCGTCTCCTTGCCTGGATGGAAGAAAATAATATTCTCTCCCATTTCCAGGCTGGATATTGTACCAAGGCAAGTATGGTGGATCAAGTTTTTAGATTTTGGTTTTTGAAGGGGAAGGTAGTAGATCTTAGCGGGGACGGCCTCTACGTCGCCCTTGTCGATCTAAGGTCGGCTTTCGACATGTCCCAAGAGAAAAAATGTTGTCCACCTTAAGAGAATTGGGCCTCCCACCATCTTTATTGGATATTGTAATTCGTCTACACACAGAAAACTTTGCACAGGTGAGATTGGGTCCAAATGGAGAGACAACTGAGAGGTTTATTGTGGCCAAGGGTGTCAGACAAGGTTGTGTACACACCCCAACCCTATTCCTCCTTTACATAAATGTGTGCGTTGATTTTCTTTAGCACTGTGTTAGCGACTCACTTGTTTTGGGGGATGTTAAAACCCCCAGCTTTATTATTTGCTGATAACACCCTGTTGGTGTCCAAAACCCCCTAAATGTTAGAAATCTTATTAAATAGATGGTTTAGGCAGGGGTTAGCCATAAATGCTTCCAAAACTACATTTATGGTAATTGATCCCCCTAGACACTTTAGACGGGTTATAAGGTTTGACGATGTGGACCCTGAGAGAGTCTCGGACTTTGATTATCTGGACATTTGCCTATCTAGTAGTAATGCTTGGGCAAGCCAGATCTCAAAAAACATGCTCTTGCTAATCCACAGGGCGGCAGTTACATTGAAAATTGCAAGTAACACATCCATACACACTATATCTCCCCTTCTTGCAATATGAAGAGCCCAAACAGTGGCTGCCACAACCTATGTTGCAGAATTATGGGGCTACTGTAATATTGATCTCTTAAGAGTTGCTAAAAATAAATTCTTGAGGGCGGCCCTAAAACTCCCCCAAAGTACTCCCTTGATTTTTAAACATGATCTGGACATGCAATCTATTACTTCTAAGGTGAGACTGAAGCCAGTTTTATATTGGTTAAGGATTTGGAATACTCCAGAGCTGCTTCGTTATAGGAATGGCCTGAGAGACATCCCAGAGAAAAAAACATTGCTAATGACACTCCCATGGCTTAAGTATGTGCAAGAGACCCTATCCACTTTGGGCCTGATTGATCTCTGTATCAATCCGGCCTCTATTTCTTGTAGTTCTTCCAGAATAGCTAAGTCTAATTTTTGGGAGAGTGAAGACGGAGCCTTGATCCATTTTTGAAATCTCGGCTCCCCTAAGACAGATTCCTGGAGATGAAATCAGTGCCAGGATTCGAGCCCTTTATGGACTCAATTGAGCCTCCCTTTACCAACGCTCTTTACATCTGATTCAGACTGGGTGCCTGTCCACATGTCAGTTTTACTGCCAAGTGGATGAGACCGGCTGAAGTGAGTAAAATCTGCCAAGCATGTCAAAGTGCAGAGGAAACTGATGAACATTGTTTAGTCTTCTGTTCAGCATTCACCCACCGACTAAGCGCTTGATAGTGCCCCTATGTAGAAATGTAAGCGTCCGTCAGTGGAAAGTTGCATTGATAATTTGTAGATCCGATACTTCATCTTATATAATATTCTCTATTGCAAAATTTCTCGAAAGTGTCTGACCTATCAGATCCAAGCTTCTCTGATTGAGCTACTTTTGTATTTGTTGTGGCTTTCTGGATGAATATTTCTTTTTGCCTAAAATGTCATTGATTATTTTTAAAGATTTTAGCCCAGATCCTGCATATTTTATATATCTGGTCCTATTATTATACTTATTGCAGAACTTTTATGGTTTGTTTTTAACATTGTTAAACAAATGCACTTTAAGCACTTTAGGACGAGTCACATTTATGAATTTTTATCTTCTCATATCATTGTACATTACACATATTTCTGATATTTTTTAAAATATGTAGCATTGTAAAACTATATGATGACTGTTTGCTTTCAAGGTCTGTGACTGAAATAAAGTGATGTATGATGATGATGATGATAACGAATTGCAAAAAAGAAGTACCATTGCCTCTTACTATCACACCAGAGAAACTGAATAACAAAAAGAGCTAAAATCAGGCTCATGAGCAGGCTAGTGTGTTAAACCTCAGTGAACCACATGGATATGGCCTCAAATAAGGATTCGCCCTTCTTTAAATGCCAGAGTGGATGCCACACCAGCTGGCTGTAATGTACGGGGTTGGCATGGAAAGGTTCACATGTGGGAAAACTCTGTAGTGGCAGTCACCGTCTTTTCATATTCAAAACACCAAAGTCACCTATCCCTATATCAAGGAAGATTTCTTCCAAGGCAAACCTTTAATAATCTAAACACCCCAAACTACAGAAGATCACAAAGACGTTTCATCACTTTTTCAGAAACCTCTTCAGACTCGACCTGCGAGTTACCACAAGGAGCCTCTAACATCGACCAGGCTCCTCCCCACACCAAGAAAAGGGTCCTGTTTTAGCCAGAGGGAGAGGCAACAGAGGCTGATTCAGAGGCAGGGGCAAATGAAGAGCCCAACACCCCGGGGAATTACAAATGCACAGAAAAGTCTACAGATGGTTGTCCACATCAATATTCCTGTCTATAATCATTCACCTCTTATGTTTACAGAAGCTGAAATATCTCTTCTCAGTAAAGGTTTGTCCTTCATTCCAAATGACATAAAAGCATCACTGGCTTGAAGAACAAATCAAGCTTTTGGCCCCACAAAAATGCCACCTCAAATAATAGCTTTTGAGGTAACCATCCCCTGTGAAATAGTCTTGTTACATCAAAAACATTCATTTGTACCTTGAAATCTTCCATATGAAGAGTCACAAGCATTAAAGTCCCTTTCACAAAATCCTAAAATCAAAGTGAAACCTTCAGACAAGGGCGAAGGCATTGTAGTGCTAGATACGGAGCAATACGAGAAGGAGGAACTCTGTCAGCTCAGCAATCAGGAATATTACCACCTAAGAATCCTACCTCAGAACTCAAATACCAGTGTATATCCATTACAGAGGAGGCTCATTCCAAGAACTGGATAAGCAACAAGGAATTTGACTTCCTTATAAAAAAAAATACCCAGAATGCCAGTAATATATGCATTACCCAAGGTCCACAAAACACCACAAAACCCTCCAGGACGACCCATCATCTCAGGGTGGGGATCATTATTGAACCCACTGCTCAATACATTGACTATTTTCTCACACCCACAGGACGTGAAACTAAATCATACATTCGTGACTCAATGGACTTCATCAGCAAGATCGACACTGACACTGAAATACTGGTATCAATGGACATCGAGTCCCTTTATACCGATATACCACAAGATGAAGCCCTTGCAGTTATGGAGCATCCTTTAAACAACAGACCCCAGCCTACCATAGCCCCTACAAAATTCCTAATAGACCTCACCATCTTAGGTTTGAAGAAAAATATCTTTGCCTTTAAAAATGACATATACCTCCAAGTAAAAGGAGTAGCATGGGCTATTCTTTTGCCCCAGAGATAGCCAATATCCTCATGGTTTATTTAGAAGAGAAATGGATCAATGGTGCTGATAATATATACTCTGCCACTATTAAAACCTGGAATTGATATATAGATGATGTCTTCTTGGTGTGGCAGTGACATGAAGGCCTCTCAGCACAGTTCCACAGCTGGTTGAACAACAAGCCCTTTGATCTCAAGTTTACAATGTCTAAAAGCAAGATGAGACTCAATTTCCTTGACCTATGTGTGTCGATAGAGGAAGGCCAGATATACACAAATCTATATACCAAACCCACTGATTGCAACACCCTTCTTCACTACAAAAGCAATAGCTCAAATTCATTGAAAGACAACCTCTCATACGGGCAATTTCTGTATATCCAGAGAAACTGCAGCAGGAAGGAAGATTGCTTCCATAATGGTGAAATTCTGAGCAGCAAACTCATCATCCAAGCCTACCCCAAAAGACTAGTTAATAACTCTCTGAAAAGAGCCCAGTTCACACCGAGGGAGAGACGCCTGCTACCAAAGAGCAGAATGATACTATCCCCCTTACACGTGTCTTGACCTACTTAACCATTGCCAACAGGATCAACAAGCATTGGCATAGCCAATAGGTCTCGCCTTTGGGACCTTATAAGTGTTTGGCAAGAGCTAGGCTGACTCTAGGCTCGACCTAAAAATCCAGTTCATTAGTGAGACACGCAGTTTTTAAAAGTAGGTGCCTCACAAAGTAGTTGGTGTCATCTTGGCAACCAAATGTCCACCCATGAAACCTGTCTGTGCAGCTGTGTTGATAGGTCAGAAGGACACCTGCCAAAAACTTTGCCCTCAGACTTTGGAATAGGAGATACTTAAGATGTTAAATTGCGGGAAAGGTCAATGAAAAATGTATGATAATGAACATTAAAGAAGGCTAGAGACAAACTAGGGTTATCAAGCAAGATAACAGATAAGGAGAGAGACTAAGTAGATTAGCATGGACATCTTTATCTGCTGTCACCTCGCTACGGAGTCTTTTAAGAGTTCAAAATAATAAAGAATGAGTAATATACACATTCAGTAATATACACTCACTTTATACGAGCTGATGCCACTGGGATCACATGGTCATTTCCAGAATGTATCTCGACATAAGGGAGAGTCAAACTTACTTGGGTGTGGGGCCTGTGGAGAACACAATAAACCTTTTAAAGTTTTCCAGGCCATCATGAAGGCCACAGAGTGTGCAGATCCATAGTCTGAGTTCAATGCACCTTGGTGGTTTTGCCTCCATGTTTCTTCTTCCTGTGATTGGATGGCCTGACTTGGTTATAACCTAGCATCTAGGGGAATACCACATACAGGCAAGTACGCGTACCGATAATTTTTACATAAAGTGCTTAAGTGACATGCAGTGTTTTCTCCATATATTGTCAAGTGAATGCAGTGCGCCAGCCCCACAACACTGGCGTCTGAGCATGCAAGTCTGTAGCATGAGAATGTAAACACGCCCCGGTCACTGGAGTTTAAGGGAGCATGGTGCACCCATGCTAGGGATATGCAAGCTCTGAAAAGCCACTAAGGAAAGTTCACCCAACAGCCACCACCAATATTGACTTTTTTCTTAACATTTCGGGGATGCGAAGACCAGCGTTTTGAAATAAAGTAATCCAGATTTGTTTTAAACATAGTACAATAATAGAGACACTTCCTGAATCTCGAAATCAATGCAAATGTTGCTTGATTATATGCGGACAGTGCCTGGCCAGTAACCACAACCCCGGGCTGCTTTTATTTTAGTGCTGGGATTTAATGGTAAACACACGCAAAACCTCCCGGACATATGTTTTATGCGTATGAAGCATGACGGCGGTGGTAGCACCTCCCGGGCGAAGTGACATACTGCCTGGTCTCCCACTAACCGGGAGCAAGCAGTACCAAAAAACAAAATGTAAACAAGCTCCCTTTAAAACAAGCCTGCGAGTGGTGCGTGCGCGCGTGCACAGCAAGGAATTTAAGGACTGCAGCTGGCACACTGCGCTCCGCTCGCTCCCGAGACACATAGGCCATGGGAGTGAACGTTCACAGAAAAGGCGGGACATACCCCCGCCTTTGGCCATTTGCGTGCTTTCATATTTGAAAGCCACACGCAAAGGCCAATGGAATGTGTGGGAGGAGTCCGACCCACACGGAGAAGTCTCTTGGAAGTCTGAAGTGATTCCAAGAGGCCCTCTCCTAGAGCAGCGCATGCGCGCTGCGCTAGGCTTGACCTAAAAAAGGAAGGAATTATGAAGTGAAGTTCGGGGGAAAAAAATATACAAAGTTAGAGGTATTCCGATTTCCACAGCGGAGCCTAGGATGCTTAGTGTTGTTGCCATAAAAAATGTTTATATATTTTCCGCAAATTAGCAAGTTTTATTTGAGTTTGTCCATATGTGTACTGGCATACATTGTCTTAAATTAAGGTCACTACAGGGGCGTACATTACGCCATTTTCTTCTGCGAGCCCCAACAGCTTGGCGCAGTACATACAGAAGAGCCGCTTTCTGGAATGTGAATATGGCAAATTACAGTGCGCTGCGTTTGAAGTATTAAAATTCGTAGAGGACAGGCACACGCATTTATTCCACGGCGAGTGAGATAAATGGAGAAATAGGGATAAAATAGAGGAGGAGGAAAGATATAGAAAGAGGGGGAGAGACAGTGACAGGGAGACCGAGAGAGGTGAGAAGGGGCTTTGAATTTGCCCATGTGCGTACCGGAAGACACCGGGTGCATGCGAAGGAAAGAAGAGGGCAGAGAAAGGGGCCCATTACGTAGATGGGAGAGAAGAGGCGGACTATTTTTTTTTTTTAAAACAGACAGGCTGAAAGGAAATAGGAACAGAGGGTGTCTCACGGCGTGGAGACAGGGGGTGCATGCGAAGGAAAGAAGAGGGCAGAGAAGAGGGCCCATTACGTAGAGGGGAGAGAAGAAGCGGACTGTTTTAAAAAAAAGAAACGGACAGGCTGAAAGGAAATAGGAAGAGAGGGTGTCTCACGGCGTGGAGACAGGGAGTGCATGCGAAGGAAAGAAAACGGCAGAGAAAGGGGGCCCATTATGTAGAGGCGAGAGAAGAAGCGGACTGTTTTTTTTTTAAAACGGACAGGCTGAAAGGAAATAGGTAGAGAGGGTGTCTCACGGCGTGGAGACAGGGGGTGCATGCGAAGGAACGAAGAGGGCAAAGAAAGGGGCCCATTACATAAAGGCGAGAGAAGAGGCGGACTGTTTTAAAAAAAAAAATGGACAGGCTGAAAGGAAATAGGAAGAGAGGGTGTCTCACGGCGTGGAGACAGGGGGTGCATGCGAAGGAAAGAAGAGGGCAGAGAAAGGGGCCCATTACGTAGAGGGGAGAGAAGAAGCAGACGTTTTTGTTTTTTTTAAACGGACAGGCTGAAAGGAAAAAGGAAGAGAGGGTGTCACACGGCGTGGAGACAGGGGGTGCATGCGTAAGGAAAGAAGAGGGCAGAGAAAGGGGCCCATTACGTAGAGGGGAGAGAATAAGCGGACTGTTTTAAAAAAAAAAAATGGACAGGCTGAAAGGAAATAGGAAGAGAGGGTGTCTCACGGCGTGGAGACAGGGGGTGCATGCGAAAGAAAGAAGAGGGCAGAGAAAGGGGTCCATTACGTAGAGGTGAGAGAAGAAGCGGACTGTTTTAAAAAAAAAACGGACAGGCTGAAAGGAAATAGGAAGAGAGGGTGTCTCACGGCGTGGAGACAGGGGTGCATGCGAAGGAAAGAAGAGGGCAGAGAAAGGGGCCCATTACATAGAGGGGAGAGAAGAAGCGGACTGTTTTTTTAAAAAAATGGACAGGCTGAAAGGAAATAGGAATAGAGGGTGTCTCATGGCATGGAGACAGGGGGTGCATGCGAAGGAAAGAAGAGGGCAGAGAAAGGGGCCCATTACGTAGAGGGGAGAGAAGAAGCGGACTGTTTTTTTTTTTTAAAAGACGGAAAGGCTGAAAGGAAATAGGAAGAGAGGGTGTCTCACGGAGTGGAGACAGGGGGTGCATGCGAAGGAAAGAAGAGGGCAGAGAAAGGGGCCCATTACGTAGAGGGGAGAGAAGAAGCGGACTGTTTTTTGTTTTTTTAAACGGACAGGCTGAAAGGAAATAGGAAGAGAGGGTGTCTCACGGCGTGGAGACAGGGGGTGCATGCGAAGGAAAGAAGAGGGCAGAGAAAGGGGCCCATAACGTAGAGGGGAGAGAAGAAGCGGATTGTTTTTTTTTTAAAACGGACAGGCTGAAAGGAAATAGGAAGAGAGGGTGTCTCACGGCGTGGAGACAGAGGGTGCATGCGAAGGAAAGAAGAGGGCAGAGAAAGGGGCCCATTACGTAGAGGAGAGAGAAGAAGCGGACTTTCATTTAAAAAAAACGGACAGGCTGAAAGGAAATAGGAACAGAGGGTGTCTCACAGCATGGAGACAGGGGTTGCATGCGAAGGAAAGAAGAGGGCAGAGAAAAGGGCCCATTACGTAGAGGGGAGAGAAGAAGCGGACTGTTTAAAACAAAAAAACGGACAGGCTGAAAGGAAATAGGAAGAGAGGGTGTCTCACGGCATGGAGACAGGGGGTTCATGCGAAAGAAAGAAGAGGGCAGAGAAAGGGGCCCATTACGTAGAGGGGAGAGAGGAAGCGGACTGTTTTAAAAAAAAAAACGGACAGGCTGAAATGAAATAGGAGGAGAGGGTGCCTCACGGCGTGGAGACAGGGGGTGTATGCGAAGGAAAGAAGAGGGCAGAGAAAGGGGCCCATTACGTAGAGGGGAGATAAGAAACGGACTGTTTTTTTTTTTAAAAACGGACAGGCTGAAAGGAAATAGGAAGAGAGGGTGCCTCACGGGCTGGAGACAGGGGGTGCATGCGAAGGAAAGAAGAGGGCAGAAAAAAGGGGCCAATTACGTAGAGGGGAGAGAAGAAGCGGACTGTTTTAAAAAAAACAGACAGGCTGAAAGGAAATAGAAAGAGAGGGTGCCTCACGGCGTGGAGACAGGGGGTGCATGCGAAGGAAAGAAGAGGGCAGACAAAGGGGCCCATTACGTAGAGGGGAGAGAAGAAGCAGACTGTTTTTTTTTTTTAAACGGACAGGCTGAAAGGAAATAGGAAGAGAGGGTGCCTCACGGCGTGGAGACAGGGGGGTGCATGCGAAGGAAAGAAGAGGGCAGAGAAAGGGGCCCATTACGTAGAGGGGAGAGAAGAATCAGACTGTTTTAAAAAAAACAGACAGGCTGAAAGGAAATAGGAAGAGAGGGTGCCTCAGGGCATGGAGACAGGGGGTGCATGCGAAGAAAAGAAGAGGGCAGACAAAGGGGCCCATTACGTAGAGGGAAGAGAAGAAGCGGACCGTTTAAAAAAAAAAACGGACAGGCTGAAAGGAAATAGGAAGAGAGGGTGTCTCACGGCGTGGAGACAGGGGGTGCATGCGAAGGAAAGAAGAGGGCAGACAAAGGGGCCCATTACGTAGAGGGAGAGAAGAAGCGGACTGTTTTTAAAAAAAAAAAGGGACAGGCTGAAAGGAAATAGGAAGAGAGGTGTCTCACGGCGTGGAGACAGGGGGTGCATGCGAAGGAAAGAAGAGGGCAGAGAAAGGGCCCATTACGTAGAGGGGAGAGAAGAAGCGGACTGTTTTAAAAAAAAAAAAACGGACAGGCTGAAAGGAAATAGGTAGAGAGGGTGTCTCACGGCGTGGAGACAGGGGGTGCATGTGAAGGAAAGAAGAGGGCAGAGAAAGGGGCCTATTACATAGAGGGAAGAGAAGAAGCGGACTGTTTTTTTTAAAAAACGGACAGGCTGAAAGGAAATAGGAAGAGAGGGTGTCTCACGCCGTGGAGACAGGGGGTGCATGTGAAGGAAAGAAGAGGGCAGAGATAGGGGCCCATTACGTAGAGGGGAGAGAAGAAGCAGACTGTTTAAAAAAATAAATGGACAGGCTGAAAGGAAATAGGAAGAGAGGGTGCCTCAGGGCGTGGAGACAGGGGGTGCATGCGAAGGAAGGAAGAGGGCAGAGAAAGGGGCCAATTACGTAGAGGGGAGAGAAGAAGCGGACTGTTTTAAGAAAAAAAACGGACAGGCTGAAAGGAAACAGGAACAGAGGGTGTCTCACGGTGTGGAGACAGGGGGTGCATGCGAAGGAAAGAAGAGGGCAGAGAAAGGGGCCCATTACGTAGAGGGGAGAGAAGAAACGGACTGTTTTTTTTAAAAACACGGACAGGCTGAAAGGAAATAGGAAGAGAGGGTGTCTCACGGCGTGGAGACAGGGGGTGCATGCGAAGGAAAGAAGAGGGCAGAGAAAGGGGCCCATTACGTAGAGGGGACAGAGACATTTTAAGGCATGGGCAAAGTGGGCTTTGGCCCAGGGCCCCAGCCTTTCAGGGGGCCCCCTGATAGAGCCAGCTCTGTTCGGCAGAAAGTCTTCTTCTTGTGACCTTGAATAATTCTTAAACAGATTGTTCTAAATACTGTTTTCCTTTTGTATTTTTAATGTGGATGTTGTGTGAAAGTCTATTACAAACATTTTGCAAGAGAAATCTTGTGTTTATGTTTAATGCAACGTCCATAAAAAACATTTCTTTTAGATCAAAACAGGCGTCACATAGGAGAAATAGGAGGGTGTCACAGAGATTATTTGCAGCAATATTACACGTCACAATCACTCAATATTAGATGTAAACACATTTAAAATTTGGATGGGTGTATGCCTGTGCACTGTCAGTGACCTGCCCAAAGATTGCATGAAAGAGCTGAAATTAGATCATAAATTCAAAGCTATTCCGAGCAGGGTCCCCCAAAATACGTTTGGCCCAGGGCCCCCAAAATCCTTAAGATGTCCCTGAGAGGGGAGAGAAGATCATCAAAGGTCATCAAAAGAAACTGGAAAATCTTGGCACCATTCCAGGACCCTGACCCTCTGTTCTAGTTTAAGCCCTTTTGGTTATTCAGTTTCTCTGGTGTGATAAAAAAAGCAATGGTACTTATTTTTTGCAATTCATATAACCTTTGCCTAGTCCTTCAATGCCAACATGCTGGTACTTTCCCAGTGAAAGTCATCGAGAAGATCATCAACAGACAGTTGACCCGCTTCCTCGAAGAGACCAACACCCTGGACTCGTCCCAATCCGGATTCCGCAGCAACCACAGCACCAAAACTGCCCTCATCGCTGCCACCGACGACATCAGGACCTTGCTGGACAACGGCGAAACCGCGGCTCTCATCCTCCTAGACCTCTCGGCCGACTTCGACACCGTCTGCCACCACACCCTACGCACACGCCTCCACAACGCAGGTATCCGCGACAAAGCCCTGGACTGGATCACCTCCTTCCTCACCGACAGAACCCAAAGAGTCCGCCTCCCCCCATTCCGATCCGAAGCCACCAAGATCACCTGCGGCGTACCCCAAGGATCATCCCTCAGCCCGACCCTCTTCAACATCTACATGACTTCACTCGCCAACATCGCCCGATCACACGACTTCAACATCGTCTCATACGCCGACGACACCCAGCTGATCCTCGCCCTCACCAAGGACCCCGCCACCACCAAAACCAACTTCCACGAAGAAATGAAGGCCGTCGCCGAATGGATGAAGAACAGTCGCCTGAAACTGAACTCGGACAAGACGGAGGTCCTCATCCTTGGCTCCACCCCCTCCACCTGGGATGACTCCTGGTGGCCAGCCTCGCTGGGAGCTGCGCCGACACCCACCGACCACGCACGCAACCTGGGGTTTATCCTGGACTCAGTACTGTCAATGACCCAGCAAGTCAACGCCGTCTCCTCCTCCTGCTTCAACACCCTCCGCATGCTTTGCAAGATCTACAGATGGATCCCCACCGGAACCAGAAGGAAGGTCACACAGGCCCTCGTCACAAGCAGGCTGGACTACGGCAACGCCCTCTACGCAGGAATCATGGCCAAACTCCAGAAAAGACTTCAACGCATACAGAACGCCTCCGCAAGACTCATCCTCGACATCCCCCGCCACATCACTGCCCACCTGAGGGACCTGCACTGGCTCCCCGTCAACAAGAGGATCACCTTCAAGCTCCTCACCCACGCTCACAAAGCACTCCACGACGCTGGACCAGCATACCTCAACAAACGACTCACCTTCTACATTCCCAACCGCCAGCTTCGCTCCGCTGACCTCGCCCTAGCCACCGTTCCACGCATCCACCGAACGACCACCGGCGGCAGATCCTTCTCCCACCTCGCCGCCAAGACATGGAACACCCTCCCCATCCACCTGCGCCAGACCCAGGACCTACTGACCTTCAGGAGACTTCTCAAGACCTGGCTGTTCGAGCAGTAGCAGCTCCCCCCTCCCCCCCTCCCCCCTAGCGCCTTGAGACCCTCGCGGGTGAGTAGTGCACTCTACAAATGTCTGATTGATTGCTTCTCCTCCACCGCATGATGTTGCCCCTGCAGTCTCTCATCTATGCATCCTCCTCCTTCTGGATACCTGATCCCTCTGTAGTTCTGGACTGCTATCTTTGCCATTGCTCTCATCACCTGGCTAGTGGTGGTACACATCCTTGCAGCAGAATGGAATGTTTTGCTGAGACAGGACTGTACTGAACCTTCCCTTATGTGGAGACTCAACTCTTCCTAAAGGAGTAACTCTTATGGGTTGTTGTTGGACAAGTACAAAAAGATCATTCATGTTTCTTCTTGCTGGATTTGCATGCATACACCCATTGGTGTGGGGGAGAACATTCCATTGAGCGGAGTACTCACCTGGTATAATAACACTTGCCTTCATCTTTTCCAGCATGGGTATAGATTGCCAGAATGTGTTAATGTAACCCCCACTGCCTACCCAAGTCTTGAAAAGTTCAGCAATCAGTTGAATCGGAACATTCCAGATGTGAATCAGTTTGCAATGACTGAGCAACAATTTATTTACGACACCTGAGAAGCAAACTTCTCCAGCATGTTAGTTGGACATAGTAAATGTGGTTTAACTGTATTTACCAATAGAGAACATTCTTTACAATTTGCCTCCTTATGAATACTGACTTCCTCATTTTATACGTGGCACCCACAAGGAGGTCATGCATGTTTCATGCATGAGAGTCAAAAGCCTGCCCTTGGCTGACCTAAGATTGGACTGGGAATTTTTATGCAGGATACATTTTTCCCGCTATGGGACATTTTGATGATCACCCTTTGGAACGGAGGGGGTATTGGCTGGCTGGCTCAACTACCACTAGATTCTTTTCTGCTTTAATTATAATGCATAGAGGCCTGTTGCTTTAGATGAAATATGAAATACAGAGACCTTAAAAGAAATAGCTATTTCTACTACAGTAGCTCTGGGATTAGTGACTGAACAAATAGATACCTATGCCAAAATGTTAATTTAAATAGAATGGCATTAGACTTACCTTTGATGGAAAATGAGGGGGGCTGCTCTATTGTAGTTCCTTAATGTTCCACCCATATTATGAAAATTTTCCTTAGTATACATAAGGAGTGGGCGGTAAACTCCACTGCAGGGGTGGAGCTTGTGGAGTTTCGCCACTTCGCACTCCACACTCCACTTGGAACGCAGAGTTTGGCAAAAACTCCACCAACCCACCGGTGGAGCAGAGTTTACCAGCACACTCACCCCTAGTCTCAGTAATCCCTCAGTGGGGGACTTACTTGTGGCAACAAAGGGGTTCTTGGCCCCCAACGACATTCAGCAGCAAAGAGGACTTCATCCCCCAACTGGTAGTGCACCAGGAAGCCCCTTTGCAGAGTAGTTGAGTAAGGGGGTGGGGCCTCCGACGACATCTCGGCAATCCCGCTGTGTGGGACTTACTTGTGGCAACAATAGGGGTCCTTGGCCCCCAACAACCCTCAGTAGTCTATTGGAATTCATCCCCCAACCAGTAGTGCAACAGGAAGCCCCTTTGCAGAGTGGTTGAGAATGGGCGCGGGCCTCTGATGAAATCTCAGAAATACTGCTGTGGGGGACTTACTTGTTGCAACAATAGGGGTACTTGGCCCCCAACGACCCTCAGCAGCCAAGGGGACTTCATTCCCCTACCAGAAGTGAGCCAGGAGGCCCCTTTGTAGAGTGGTTGAGAAATGTGGCAGGCCTCCAACAACATCTCAGCAATCCCACTGTGGGGGACTTACTTGTGGCTAATATGGGTTCTTGGCCCCCAACACCCCACAGAAGCCAAGGGGACTTCATTAGGGATGGCCAAGTAATACTCCGCCCGCTCACAGAATTCTGCAGAATTTGCCAGTGTTTTTAGGTAACTCTGCGGAATTCCACTGAGTGAAACTCCACAAGCTCCTCCCAGGCCTAGTATACATTAACAAATAGATAACTGTAAGGAGAGCACCAGAAAACAATGCAAGATACAGAGTGAATTAGACCTAAGTCCCAATGGCATCTGGACATGGTGGGGGGAGTCTTTGGATTCCTCGGAATGAAAATATTGGCGTCAATTAATGTAATCATTTTAATTGTGGCTGCTCTATATGTAGCAATAAAATCAATAATGTGCATCATCCAATAGTCTTGTAAAAACAAAGGCACTGCGAATATTTTTATGCTTGCTGCTTCTAAGGATGTTTGGGAAAGTATAAGAAAATGCATTATTATTTGGGGCAGGTGGTAGGTACCTCAAGGAATAATAACAGTAACTTGTCAGAGTGTCTCGTAAAGCCAATACATTTCCCTGAGCTCACCCCCTTTGGTAGCTGTCGCACAGAGCAAGCAGGCTTAACTTAGTGCAATATGTAAAGTATTTCTGCAGTACCAAAATAGTAATAAAGTTTTTAAAAAAACATTAAAAATAGGGTAACATTTTATGAACAGAATGACACCAAACTGCCAAAAATCCATTAAGGGGAAAGAGAGATGTGTGTTTTTAAAGTTGTATATGAAATATTTATATGAACTATGTGAAAAATGCTAAGCGCCTATGTTAGTCTATGGTGTCTGTAGATCGGGACCCAGGTGCAATTTCATGCTAACCCCATTGGAGTACAGGTTATTTACAGTGACCAGGTTCATCCCATATTACCTTTTGACTCAGTCTTTTAAGTAGCGTCTTTTCAGGTTTTCTTGAGCAGATCCTCTAGGTAATTTCTAATGCTTCCGGGACCTCATGGCAGCATTTGTGGACCAGGATTCACTCCAGAGTGAGCCTCCAGCAAGGTTCAATCTGGGTTCAGTTGCTACAGATCAGCTGGGAAGTCCATGGAAATGGCCTCTTACAAATTCTTGTTTCCCTGTAGCCACACAGGAGGCCAACCAACTGACCCTTGCAGTCTACTTCTTTGTCCTGGGTACAAGAAGGAGCAAGCCCAGACCTTCAGTTCTCCTCTAAGGTCAGAGACAGAATGTTCAGCCCTCTTCTAATCTTCCGCTTGTCCAGAAAATGTTCTAAGGAGGGTGACCTGGGACCCACAACTATGGATGGCACAAGCTACTGGGTGGTGATGACACCTGTCACCTCTCTAAACAATGCTGTAAAAGTTCCCAGGGGAAACTCTAACCACTTTTTCAGCAGTTCCTGTTTGCCATACTACAAACAATTCCACAGTGGACCTTACTCCTATAATTCAAGATGAAAAAATTATTTCTCCCTTGTGCAGAGGCTTTGTGCCCACCGTGAGGTGAAGCCAGGGAAAAGAGCAGTCCCCTCTTCTGTGGGGACACAAAACTGGTTCTTTTGGGTAAACACTGTCCACGGGGTTTGCTGCCTTCTCCAGGTCTCACCTTGCAAGTACTTGTGAAAGGGCAAGACCCTTTCTAAGTTATTTAAGTTTCCATGTCCACCCTAACTGGTCTTCCTGCTAGGAGAGGAAAAACACCTCCCCACATCTGGGCTATTATTCCTGTTCTGGGAGTGGGTTTTGTATCTCATTAAGGTCAAGCGCTTGCTGGGCAGTTTCTGGAGAGCTAATGCAAATGAGCCTTCAACAGCTTCAGGCAGGGAAAAGGAAACTTTCTAAAAGTCAATTTTCCTAAATATTTATTAAAAATCCAACCTCACCAATGCATTGGATCTTTTATAAATATGAAAAATAGTTTTTGAATGGCTTTTGTGACTGTTTCCTGTCAAAAGATGCAGATTAAAGTTTCTAATTTGTGCTTTTGATATTTTCCAGTAAAGAATAGAAAGAAAATAGTTAATTGAATGCTTGAACTAACCCGACTTTAATGGGAATAGGCCAGCCCAAACTGCCAGGCCAGGTCCTCCCTGAACCAGAACACTAGCAAGCCGGGACCAGTTTTGCATCAGAGAGGTATAGCTCGGATCCAGTGACAGAGTGTGCACGGGACCCACATCTGGGCATATCTGTCCCACTTTGGGCAACATGATAATGTATACAAAAAGTAATGAATGCAATACTTGAATTTATCTCATCGCTCGGGCCACTTCCCAGTCCATAGTTATTTTGAACACCATGCCACCTTAGTTTGGACCCAGCATTATGCAAATCAGTCTTGATCATGCCTCAATTGAAAGTCCAGCCCGAACTGTCAGGCCAAGTTCTCCCGGAACCAGAACACAAGCAACCCAGGACTGGTTTCACGCCAGTTAGTGTTCATCAGCCAGGTATAGCTTGGTTCCAGTGACAGTGTGCCCGGGACCCATGTCTGGACACACCCGTCCCACCTAGGGTAACACACTAAAGTATACAAAAAAAGTGATGGATTGAAAGCTTGAATTAATCTCAACCACTGGTAATCTCTAAGGCCATACATCCCAGTCCATCATTATTTCCACACTATGCCACCTCAGTTGGGACCCAGCTCTACGCAAATAAGTCTTGACCTCGCTCCAATGGGAATAGTCCCCTGACATTTTCCTGTGTTCAGCTACAGCTCTGCTAGTGAAATTAGCTTTTGAGGCTCAGTCACTGGCGGAACATGCATTTTTAATTCTACACATGTTCCACTTCTAAATATTAGATATCCTATCTTGTTGGCAACAATGTGTACTTAAGGGGACTTATTAATAATTAAAAGCAGGGTTTCCCACCTGTCAACATGGGTTATTTTGACAGGCTTTCGGCTGTTTACCTCCGACTACACATTGCAGGCCTGAATCCATGTTTTCTTTGTCACTGTAGCGAATGACACAATCAGTCAATTAACTTTCCTTTCCACAGGTGTATTTCTGCACCATACACTAGGGCCTTAGAGGAAAGTAAAATAAACTATAGGTTTGAGACAATGTTAACAATTTTTAAGGGGAGCTCAGGCACTTTACTCCTGGTTAGCGTGGGTAAAGCGAACAGAGTTAAAAAAAAAAAAAAAAACAGAAAAAGGCAAAAGTTCTGGGAGGCCATGCAAATTAGGTGGATTTTCTACAGAAAGGGCCATTAAAGCTGTATAAGAGGAAGTAATGAGGCTCTTTTCTACATAGCTGTGGTAGAGATTTTTCCTCATGGAAAAAAGGGAGTATGTGAAACCATAAAAATACATATTCCTATGTACTAAATTGTTACAGTTTTTTTGTATATCCTCATGTCGCAGTGTGTAACAATATATTTTATAATCAAATATGGATGTTGTTTCTTGATGATTTGCAGTGTCCTTTAGCCTAAATTATGCTTGTTAAGTTTCAAGCCATTTTATTAAGAGTATTACATTTGAACAGTTCTGCAAACTGTGACTTTGTTTCTAGTGTTGACAACTGGAAGCGGGACTTTGGGATAATTATGAGCTCAGTAATGTATCCATGAATTATATATTCTCATCAATTACATCTAGCACTTGCTGTAGGAGAAGATCCTGCTGCCTGCTCATTAGATAAGTTTTTGCTGAAAGTAACAAGTTTCTGTCACATGATTAGATTCCATAGACGTGTATTGAGATATATGTTGTAAATGTTAGTTATTTTAGCATTAGGCTTCATCTGATCCTTTTCTAATGAGAGTTAGGGTCAGTTGATTATTTGCTGTGTGGCTTGCTATTGTGCATTAAACATAAGTTAAACTTTGGGCTTCCTGGCGTGCTGTGTTTGATTTTTAAAACTATACTTCCAAGGCACAGTGGTCTTTTTTTTTTTTTTTACTTTATTTGTCATTTTATTAACAACATACATAAATTCACAATGTATAAATGTGCAGATACAGTTCACGCAGCCTTAAAAAAAAAAAGAGTAATAATCGCAGACCTTTTAAAACATAGATAAACAAGATGATATATTTCTTCTTTTAGAATGATGCGCGGTGATCGTTGACGTGTGCTACATGGGTACCTACTGTTTCACTTGTGTATGCTTGCTTCCTATCTGGGTCCTATACGATGTGTTGAGTACAGTACAATCTCTCTAATCATCAGTGTGTCCTCCCTCAGCCTGCGCGGCTTGGTTCGTTCCTTGTCGTTCCTGACTGGCTGGTGCGCTCTGTGTGCCTTGTAACCGAAGGTACTCCCGGAGAGGCTGCCATATGTCTTTGGGCCGCGAGGTGGGGGGTTGCAGTTCTGCATATAGTTCGCTTGTAGTGTCGCAGTACGACATACTTTTTAGCCAGCTCTGAGCAGAAGGTTTTTGCCTAGTGCCCCAGCGAAGTACTATTACTCGTTTTGCCAGCAGCATAAGGCACAGTGGTCTTTATATTATAAGGTTATTGATTTTGTATTGCAGTTCAGTGACTGAAATACCTTCAGTCCACTGCTCAGTGCGGAATAATAGAGTGTATTTTCAGCAAGAAAAGCCACCTGGGGTTTAGATTCTTTTTTTTTGCCTAAACCTTCAGAGGGTTTTTAGGTCGAGCCTAGCGCAGCGCGCATGCACTGCTCTATGGGAGGCTTCTTGTAATCGCTCTAAACTTCTTCTTGTGTGTCTGACTCCTCCCACATATTGGATTGGCATTTGCGTGTGGTTTTCAATAATGAAAGCACGCAAATGGCCAAAGGCGGGCGCATGTCCCACCTCTTTGCTTACTGGTCACTCGCACGGCGCTTTGCTGTCAGGAGCGAGCAGGGTCACACAGGCTGTCAGCTGCATTCCTCGCATCCCACGGCGTTTTGCCTGCGGGAGCGAGCAGTGCCTCCTTATTTATCTTTCCATTCCTGCCTCGCGCCTTCCTTCTTCCCTCCCCGCCTCCCTTCCCACCGTCCTCTTCGCTCCACGCACCTCCAGCAGCCCCTTTGTATTTTGCAGCGCCTGCTTGAGGGGGCGGGGGGCTTGAAATGGCATCAGAGGTTCCGAGGGGTGGGGCGAGACCTGTGAGGCATAGTTTTGGCATAGAGGTTTTAACTTCCACAAGACGTGATTGTGGTCTCGTTTGCGATAAACTTCACCTATACTGCTGAACAAACACCCCTTTGTCTCGACCCCTCCCCTCCACACACTTAAATTATACACGCTTTTTTGCCCGGCGCCATTGTTGAAATCGGCGTCCTCCCCTCGAGTGAAGTGCGAAGGAAAGTGTCTCCCTCAGGGTGGCCGGGAATGCTCAGGAGGGCCCGCCGGCTCCCCACAAACTGACAAACACGCTGCATCTGATGAATGACACCGTCTTAACGCATTTCCAATTATTTGCTCAGTAAAATGTTGAAAGGGGAGTCCTTTTAATGCGAAACAGATTGCCGCTCTGCGCTTGTACGCATGGAGAGATGGAGGCGGGGGGAGGGGGCATGTCAGTGTCAGGATAATAAAAGGTAACACCCCCTCACCCCCTCCAGTTAATATATTGCGCTTCCTTCAAAGGAAGCCCCCCTCCCTCCTCTTAACAGGACTCTGGCCACACTTAGCACTGTGACAGAGGCATACCTTGGTGGTGTAGCGCCATGACGGGCGGCGGTGGTCCGGCTATGGCGCTGGAAAGTTACAGCCACCTCATCCAGCTGCCAATCTCCGTGTTTATGGGCTTCTAGGAAACAAGTCGAAAGCTTGTTGTAGCCCCCCGCGTGGATGATGTCCACCCGAAGTGGTTCTTTGTAAGCACTGTTAGGCACTCACTCCAGTAAAGAAACGGAGCTAACGAGCTCCACGAACGTAGCAATGTAAGAAAATGTGCAAGAGTCACAGGAAGGAAATTATTAACAAGTTCTGTTTTTTTATTTTTAAAGCTTCCTAGTTTTTTGTAGCTTTATATAGCACGAACTCAACCCGAATGTTTTGGAGCACTTTGCATGAGTACCAGTTACATTACACAAGGCCACATTCACTTTTTATTTTTAGGCATTGGGAGACAAAGGGATTTGCCCAGAATCACAGGCTGTTGAGCTGACACCGAGATTCGATCCTGGTTCCCCAGTACCAAAGTCAGCAGCTCTGATATAACCCCACATTGATCCTCTCTCTTACCTTTCCCTCACCTATGAAGGGGTTTGCGACCACTAAAAAGTTTTTCTATATTTACCAAAACGCATTTTAAAAGTCGATAGAAAATGGGACTGTAACTGGATACTAAACACAATTTGAAAGGTACATGTTGTGGGCATCACTTCCAAATTGCTATTTGGTATCACATGTATCAGTGGTTTGAGACACGTGATTTCAGTCGTAAGCCATTGAGAAGTTACAGATCCCCAAGTTGGGGTGGTAACTCATTTGCAAAAAAGGGCAAGGGGTCCAATTTGGATCCCTTCCTTATATACTGTTTTTAGGTCGAGGCTAGCGCAGCGCATATGCGCTGCCCTATGGGGAGGCTTCTTGTGATCGCTCTAAACTTCTTCTTGTGGGTCTGACTCCTCCCACATATTGGATTGGCCTTTGCGTGTGGCTTTCAATAATGAAAGCACGCAAATGGCCAAAGGCGGGCGCATGTCCCACCTCTTTGTTTACTGGTCACTCCCACCAAACTTCCAAACACCTCTGGCAAAACACTTATAAGGTCCCAGAGGCGAGACCTATTGGCTATGCCAATGCTTGTTCTTCCATGGCCTGAACACTACAGAGGTGTTTGCATTCAGTCCTATTGTTTCTGTTTATCTTTCTACTCTATAAATCTTGTTACCTGCCCAAAGTGGTGAAGTTAACCAGTAGACATTTTCTCTGTGGCAAAACGACTGGGCCTGTAGTTCCTCTGAAGCCTGTGCTTGGGTTTGAGGATGAGTGATGGGAATACACTTGCCATCAGGGGTACAAGACAGAGAGGATAGTGAAAACATATGAGATTATGAGAACTTAGGGCCAGGTTAACATCTATATGAGGCCTCTGGTTGCTGTCATCAAATCACATAATATCAGTCTTGTGAACTATGCTGATGACACCCAACTGATTTTGTCTCTAGAAGGCCACCAGTCACTCTTGCTGGAAAAATTTCATGACTGTTTGCAAGACACTGCATTATGGCTACAAAATAACTACTTGCAATTTAATGGGGAAAAAACCGAGATCCTGTGTTGCTCAGCTGGAAAGGTTCCCCTTTCTCTACCTACTGGGTTTTGGCCACTACCGGTGACAGCTCCACTGATTCCCGCCAAGGTAGTACGCAATCTAGGAGTCAGCTTTGATTGTAATTTGAGTCTAGAGTCCCAAGTAAACAAGATAGTTGGTGGCTGCTTCACTCTGATGAGAGTGCTCCGAAGGATCCTTCCACTGCTCCCTAAACAGACCAGATCGTTGGTAGTAGGGAGTATCATCTTGAGCCGTCTCTATTACTGCAACGCATTGCTGCTGGAGTCTCCTAAATATCTGATAGGGAGACTCCAGAGAATCCAGTCGATGGCGGCCAAGCTAGCTTTGATGAGACCACGCCATTCATCGGCCTCTCAGGCCCTTGATGAACTTCACTGGCTTCCAGTTATGCAGAGGGTACAGTTCAAGTCGCTATGCATAGTCTTTAAGGCTCTGCATGACCTTGGGCCCAAGCCACTACAGAGTAGATTTGAATGGTATGTCCCCTCACGTAACCTTCGTTCCTCCTCAGCTAAACTGGTAAGAGTATCCAAATTTAGAAGAGTCAGATCAGGAGGAAGGGCTTTCAGCATTGCAGCAGCTTCGGCTTGGAACAAACTCCCAGCCGAACTTAGACAGATGGAAAACCTGTTGCCGTTCAGAAAGAAGCTAAAGACTTGGCTCTTTCCTAGGGCTTAAGTCTGTGGACATGGCCTTTTTGGCCTCACTGACCCTGTGCCCTCCAATATACTCAGAGGTTAGCTGATCTCACGTGTTCAAGCGCCAGGATACCCGTAGGGTCACAGTGCGCTCTAAAAATGCTAGTTACAATTACAATTTGCTCACACAATACAAAGAGTCTCATCCACAGCTAGGGGCAGCCACCAGACCTCCAGGTCAGCAGATGCTCCACTGGCAGTGGATTTCCCAGCATATTTACATCACCGCCAGGCAGACAATGATCTCTGTGCCTTCAAAGGAAACATTACAGAAAGGGTTCTATTGAAGTATTTGATCCTTTGCCAAGCGGTTACTATAATTCATGCACCCACTCAGCAATTCTTTTTTGTGAAAACAATTTCCAAAGTGCAATTTCTTTTTCATAAATCAGAAAAAGAATAGCCCTGGCACATAGGGAGTTTTCTCTCTATAAGTAGGGGGTTACTGTATGTTGGTGGCCATGCTGGAGATGGGACACAAGTTCATCGGTCCACACAGGGGAGCCAGTTAAGGCTCCTCTGGTGTAAATCTAGCTTTCCTCTGACTCTAAGTAGAGTAGGGTGGATTGGCACCATCAAAGATTTGCAGAGGTCATTGAGATCTGCCAAACTTTAAACAACTCTCTTAATTTATTTATTTTTATTTATTTATTTATTTGATGAGTTTTCTATAGCGCTGGCTAGACCCGTAGGTATCAGAGCGCTTTACATGAGGTTAGCATTTTTAAACACGTTACAGCTGTTACATGAAAGAACGTTGCGAAGAGAGGAAAACATAATTACATAATTGATTCTGTTATTAACTTATTACAAACAGAGACAGGTACTATGGTACCACGGGAGTGGAGGGGGAAAAAGACGGAGGAAGGGATGAGGATCAGGACTGGAAGGAGAAGCCAAGGAGAATAGTACAAAGAGGGAACACAAAAATAGAGAAAGCGAGTCAACAAACCAGTAGGGTCCAGTAGATCAACAAAGTCCAAGGCAAGGCCTCCTACCCTGCTTCAGGTAGCGTTAGAAAGGGAACGGGATAGGAGGAGGGGACAAATGGAAATATCCCGGTGAAATAGCAAGGAAAGGGGGGTGAAGAGGTCCAAGAGGTGATCCATAAGGGCGATGACGAGTCTGGAGGGTACAAGGCGTGGACCGGCGGCCGGATTCAACCTATGAGTCTGTAGAGACAAGATGGCGGATCAGGTCAAGAACCCCAGATTAAGTGACAAAATGGCGGGAGGACGAGGAGGAAAATAGTCAGTTCGAAAAACCAACAAGGGAACCAACCCCTGGAGCAAGGTTTGTAGGGGAAGAGCAGTTATCGGATCTTGCGTGGAAAGGCTGCGGGATGCCGGCCAAAATCGGGTTGATGCAGACAGGAGGCAGTCAGAGCGGGCCCCCAGGTAGTGACCTCGATGGGTGAAGGCAGCAGCCGGATCAGGGGGGCGGGCAAAATCAGAAGGGAGAAAAGGAAAAACAAGACCGGGGACAGTGGCGAGCATTGATTTCAGCACCCTTGAGGCTGATCAATCGGGGTGGAAGGTACCAAGCATCCCAGCCGCGGTCCATAAGATGGAGAAGGGTGACGCGTGGCGGCCGCGGCTCAAGTCCGGAGGACGGGCTGCTCTCCAATCAACGCCCCCCGAAGCATCCAAGGCAGCCCAGCCGGGCATCAGCAGAGAAGATCAAGGATCCGCCATCAGCAAACCCCCGGTGGTTAATCGGACGACAGAGGAATTGAAGAACGAGGTGGAGGGAACGAGAAAAAGAGAGACAAGTCCAGAAGGAATGTGAGGCCGAGGAGGCTATGGAAGCAGCAGCGGAGACCAGGGCTCGGAAGGCGAAAGCCAGCTCAGGGGCATCGCGCTGAGTCTAGCTCCATCGGCTGAAAATCATCGGTGAGGGGGACGGAAATAGCAGCGGGAGATGATAGCAACATTGTCCCATGTCCGGCTGGGTAGGTGGCGGCCGAGGGATAGAACCTGGACCGGTCTCCTCTATAGCCAAACGAGTGGCTCCACCGGGCATCGGCCATTTTGATCCGGATCTCCGCGGTCAGGACACTGTTCATCTGTGAAAATTCAAGACAGAGTCGCGGGAGTTGAAGAAGACGAGGACTGCTGACCACACAGTGCAGGTCAGCAGAAAGGGTCCAAGGAGGGGGTGAATTCGCGGGATTTGAGCCAAAAAGGCGATCCCTGGCCGGGAGCTCCCGGACGGAGCTCCTCACCTGTCGGCCATCATGCTTCAGGCAAGTTTAGTCCATAGATCTCATTTTTAGGGGTAAGCAAAACACTATAAACATTATTATTACTCACCACCAAAGATACGTCAATCCTTTCTCTCCTCTTGTTGAGAAAGGAGCTTAAGGATTATATTTTCGAGAAACACCTCGCCTGAAGTAACTACCACAACCAACCATCACATATAGGTGTCACTGAAATACAGTCTCCTTCCATTAAGTAAGCACTTTCTCTTGTAAAGCGCTTTGTTGCTTCACAGCTAGGTATGTGGTCACATATACCCATAAATATGTACTCAGATTAAACACTTTGATTAACCATGAAAGTACAATGGCACCGGTTTTCTAAGAGCCAATGTAAGGGTAAACCAGGAAAATAGTTTATGTGTTAGATATGGCTCTGAAAGATAGCTATGCCAAAATATTGCATTAATTAACACTGGCATTCCAAGAATTCAGATTATTCATCACTCATTACTAAAAATTAAATCAACCCTTTTTTAGTACCTAAAAATGGACCCTTTAATTGGCTGTGAACTCTGTTTTGAAGCACAAAATAAACAGTTTAGGAAAAAAGCACCTGCAAAATTAATGGCATATGCTTCCCACAATGGCGAGCAGCTCAGTTGAATCTCCTGCACTGCTATCATCATCTAGATACACACTGCAAAAAAAAGCAAGATGTGAATTGAATAAGTGTTTTCTCTTAAAATAAGTAATTGAAAACAGGTACCAGCAGTATAATTCTTTTTCAATAGAGGTGATGGTAGCCACCCACTTGTGTACACAATGGGCAAGATTATTTACAATACAG
This sequence comes from Calotriton arnoldi, assembly GCA_963921515.1. Lineage (NCBI taxonomy): Eukaryota > Metazoa > Chordata > Amphibia > Caudata > Salamandridae > Calotriton > Calotriton arnoldi. The sequence goes on from CAWUFW010014064.1 coordinate 324,856, forward strand.
TAACCTGTAAAATTTAGATTTGAGGCATTTTCACAAAGCCCTATTATTAGCATGGGGCATTCTATTTTGTAATCCAAAAATTGCCAATAGATTCCTTCCGGCATTGAGATTGCACAGGAGCTGGTTCAATACCAATATACACTGAACAAAGCTCTATTTAAGCTTAATGGAAATGTGCCCTAAGCAAATTTGGGAATCCCTATTGGTCCAGTTAATGTTCTCATTAACAAACCTGTCCAGGATAAATGTGAGACAAGAAAGGCATAGAATGTAGACCAGAGAGGAAGTCTTTGCTTAAATCTTAGCTTTGGAAGTGAGCTAAATGCAATCCCAGTTATGGAATCACCTGTGCCACCCTCATTACGTGGGCTCTATACCCTCTGAAAGCCAGGCCAGAGGAAAAGTGGTGTAAAGCCAGATACAGCAAAGAGCAAATAAAATCCTTCAAGGGCTGCCTAGTGCCAACACAAGGACCCTTGTGCCATGCTGCATGAATGTCTGTGTTACAGGCAGGATTGTTTTTGTGCAGGAAAAGACACCTTCATGCACAAAAACAATCCTTATAGGCATTTTCCTGTTTCTATTTCTGCTGCAGGTGGCCTTGCGTAGCTTAGTAAATCTCATTTAACCCCTCGTGCTACCTTTTGTCACCTTGCGTGATGCAAGGGCAACACAAGGGCTTATTTAACCCCTTAACTTCTGCCCCCCCCCTTGGGTAATAACAAATGTTCTACTATTGTATGCTTCCACGTCTTCCAATAAAAATGGTACCTCACTTGTGTAGGTAGGCCTAGTTCCCGCAACAGGTAATGTCCCAAAACTCAATATGGATACGTCACATTTTTCCATTAAAAACTGGCGCTTTTTTTGCAAAGTGTGTACCTGTGGATTTTGCACCATAGCTCAGCCGGCACCTAGGGAAACCTAGAAAACTTGCACATTTATGAAAACTAGACAACTAGGGGAGACCAGGGGTGCATGGCTCTCACTAGGTAAATTTACCCAGAAGCCCTTGCAAACGTCAAACTTTGGTAAGAAACATACATTTTCCTCAAATTTCTGTGGCAAAGATCTGGAATCTGCAGGTAGACAAATATTTCCTACCAGCCTGAGTTTCCACATGCCCTCCAATAATAATTGTACCCACTTGTGTGGGTGAGTCAAGAGACCACGACATAAAAGGCCCCTAAATTGCTATGTTGATAGATAAGCAATAGGGGGACTGCAGTATTTGGGTCTACTGGGGCACCATTCATTCAAACCTGCGAACCTCAACCATTTATGAAAACTAGACAACCAGGGATTCCAGGGTGGTGTGCCTTGCGTGGATCCCATAAGGGTTTCGTACCCACAATGCCCTTGAAACCTTATCTGAAATCACACATTTTCCCTATATTTCTGTGATGAAAATTCTGGAATCCAATTGAATCCACAAAATTCTTGCCACCGAGCGTTATCTCACTTGTGCAGACAAAAACACTGAGCAACTTGTATGGCTGGGCCTAGTGCTTGCAACAGGAACGGATCAAACTGAGGTCAATGCGAGTCCCCATCACAAGGGCTCCCATTGAACTTGGTTTGAACCATGGGGTTGTGGCTAATGCCAGAGTGCAACACCTGCACCACTTTCTTTTGCCAATTCCTGGTATCACATGGACTTTCTACCGACTGGGGAGCAGATTTGGGCCATTCTCCCAAATTGGGACAAACCTCCTAACTGCCCTCATGGGGGGCAGAAAGTCACTATTGCCCCTTCTGAGACTGGGGTATGGCTCAATGGCAGGGTAGGCCGCATCCTCCTTTTTTTGTTTTGGCACCATTTGGAATTCCCTGGTGTTTAGTGGGCTTTCTGCCCCTCTCACGGGCAAATTGAAGGCAAACCCCCTGTCTGGGCCCAGCGGGGGAGCAGAAAAACTGGTGTTGGCCGCACCCCCACCCCAAATGGAACAAACCAGTTTTTCTCCCCCGTAGGGCTAGACAGGGAGTTTGCCTTCAATTTGCCCCTGAGGGGAGCTTAAAGCCCATTACACACCAGGGAATTCAAAATGGCGCCAAAACAAAAAAAAGTAGTGTGCGGCCTACCTAGCATCAATCCATTCCCCACCACAGAAGGGACAATAGTGTCTTTCTCCTTGCTGGGGGCAGATAGGAGGTTGTCCCAATTGGGGAGGTGGCCCTAAAACGGCACCCAGGGGTGTAAAAAATCCACCTAACACCAGGAATATTGCCTTTGGGGTAAAAAAGTGGTGCAAGTGTTGCACTCTGCCACTGGCCACACCCCAACCTCAAATAGGACAAAACACCCACACCACTCTCTTTTGGCCCAAATGCAAAATTCCTGGTGTCAGATGGATGTTCTTCCCTCCCCAGGGGTCATATTTGGATGGAACCTCCAGAATTGGTACAAACCTCCTATCTCCCTCCCTGAAGGCAGAAATACACTATTTCCCAATCCGGGGTGAGGTATGGCGATGCCAGGTTAGGCCACCTCCTCCTTTTGTTTGTTTTGGCTCTGTTTTGTAATCCCTGGTGTCTAGCAGGCTTTTTGGCCCCCTTTGGGGGGCAGATATGAGGTAATCACCCCCATGTGCCCCGGGCGGGGGTATAAAGATTGTTGCTGCTTTTTTGGGGTTGGAGGCATGGCCATGCCCATGATGGGCAAACCCCCACCCCTGTACATTGTTTTCTAGATTTTCCCTGGTGTCTAGTGGGCTTTCTACCCCCCCCCCTCCAGGGCAGATTGAGGGTAATCACCCCCATAGGCCTCGGTGGGGAGAAAGACTACAATTATTGGGCCTGGTGGGGAAAGCACAAGCCGTTGCCTAAGGGGCTGCTCCCACATTTCTCTGGGGACAAGTGGGTGGAGCCCTGCATGGGGATTGCTCTCCTATGGCAATAAACAAGCAGGGATCCACTGGGCAGATATATCATTGGAAAGGGGAGATTCTCCCCTTTCAAACTATACCTCTCCCGAAACAATCAGTGCTCGTGGGGCAGAGATATGCCCCATGAACACTGATGCAGTGAAAGTAAAACAAGCCCATCATCTAGTTTTACTTTTACTTTGCTGTAATGACATCAGCACGCCCTGCACTATTATTATCATTGCAGCAATGAAAAGAGCCCACTGAAAAAAGGTCTTCCCGAGCAGCCTGAGTTTAAAATAAAGGACTCCCTCAGGTGCAGAGAACCAGAGGGACCTTTACATTCCTCCACATTGTCTTCCAATGGCTGACAGACGCACTGGGGAGGTAGGGCAGGTGTCGGCCATTGGGGGGGCTTTAGAAGTGTACTTCTGTGGTGGATTGGGACTTAAAGGATTAAGTCAAAAGATACAATCTTTGACCAGGATGAACTACATTGGTGTAACCAACCCATGCTCCATCATGGCCAGCCTAATATAGTGCCTAGGTCTCGGTCTACTGCGATATCTGTCTATCATTGACACTTTGTGCTTCTTGACGCTATTCCTACTTAAAACTTTAAAAATGTATATCTCTGGTTCCCGTAATCGATTTTTGTCATTTTGGTGTCATATTGTTTATTACATTTTACTCTTTTTTGTAATTTGGTTTGGGATTCTTTTGCTTTCTTATCTTATTACTGTTTTGAGACTGCATAAATACTTCACACATAGCCATAAATTAAGCCTTTCTGCTCTGTGCCATAGTTACCAGAGGGTTGAACCCAGTATAATTCAGTGACTTTGAGGGTTCACCTTGACAAGGGTTATGATCATTCCTAGAGGTGGTGAGTCAACCAACCCAAATACATTCCAATTTCTTACAAAGATTTATATATGTTAGGGTGTTCAACAAGGAGACACATACCCTTAGATAACTTACCATAGGTCACTGAAGCCTCCAAGCACCAAGAAGCCTCTAGGTGGTACTGCAGCATACAAATAAAATCGCAAATTAATTAATTCCCTGATTGGTGCTTCTACAGCCAGTTAAATATGGCAAAACTCATTTTCTTACACATATTCTCTCGACAACGTTATTACTTAATAGTGTTTTGAGAGGGACTGAATCCCAGAATATCTATCATAAAAAATCCTGTTTTGCAGTAACACCGAGTTTTTAATTTTTAGTTCAAAGCAAACCTTGATCTAATTATATATTCATGGCATTGCACACTATGAGAATTTCGTGTGATGTGTGTTGCTGTCTGATTTCTACTCTGTAAATCATGCAAAAACGTAGCTTGAAATTGGCTGGAAAGGTTAAAGGTTGTTAAGATGCAACCTGATTAATATTTCAAACCTTCAAGAACAAGCTCTGCAACAGAGAGAGCTTTCACGAGCCTGTGTTCTCTGCCCATCGGATACAGTTGTCAGTTCGGAGATCTCTTTGTCTCCTCCACTACGCTCTCTGTATAATTTAAGGCGATTCACTGTACAGGAAGGCGCGCCTCTTATTCCAATATTTCCTGTAGGAAGCACTCTTCTGCAAGTGCTGTAGTGTAAACATGAGCGGCTACAAACATTTATTAAATAGAGCTGATGAATATTTTAATACCTTGGGGACAGCAATTCACAGCTCAATCGTTCCGACTGATTTAAGTGCAGCAAGGACAATTCCTCTACATCGTCCATCAATTTTTAATCACCCATTTTATTCTGTTTACCTATTTGGTTAATATATAATTTAAAGCCTTTCTCCAAAAAGGGGGGAAACAGGACAACTGTTCATCTGCTTTTAACAAATCTCTGGTGAGAGCTTTGCCCTAATTTAAAATTCATTGCCAAGGGTTTTATATTTAATATCCGCGGCAGGAAACCTTCTGTATTTCAGAAAGAACTTTGACGTGGAACATCCCGGACTTCGGGTTAGATTTGCTCTGCTTCACTTGGTGAGGCACAGGAATGAAGCGCATCCGAGCTCTCACTGATGGCGCCACATGTCATGAACCAATGAAATCCAGCCAGAGAAACATGGCACGCTCTGACATAATGTCAGCCCGCTGCAGTGCGCGAGGCAACAAGTGATACCCCTACACTCCCTGCCATGAAGTGTGATGACAGCTTTACAACATATTACCTATCACCAGGAAACTAAAAGCCGAGACGCTTGGCTTTCAACGCTATCCTGGAAACGGAAGGGCACAGAATGTCGTCGAAGCATCAATATAGCGCTATTCCTCCCATGACTTTCGAGTAACGTTATCGCGGCCTGGACTCCGGGTCACATTGGTTGCACTCTTTGCCACATCAGTGAAAAATTTAGGGGCATATTAGCAAAACCGGCGATAAAATTATCGCCGTTTTAGCGGCAGGAAACTGCCGCTAAAACGGCGATAATGGGCTTGCTAATATGCGTTATAGAATTCCAATAGAAGCCCAGGTTAGATGTGCAGGACATCTAACCTGGGCTTCTATTGGAATTCTATAACGCATATTAGCAAGCCCATTATCGCCGTTTTAGCGGCAGTTTCCTGCCGCTAAAACGGCGATAATTTTAACGTGGGTCTTGCTAATATGCCCCACAGTTATTTGTGTCCTGAAGGCGCTTCTATAAAGCCAGTACGGCTTAAAAACAAACCGGCCTGGGACAAGCGCACATCGGTGGTTTGTGTTACGCTTAGTGAATAAAACAATAAGTTAACTGCATGCATGATGGTTTGTGTGGGTATTTTTAGAAACTGCTTATCACCCGAGAAGCAGTGAACTACATGAACAAAAGCCAAGAAGCATTTTGATTTAAAGGTAAGAAGTAAGTAACAGCTTTAGGTCAGGCAGGCACGCGGTTCAGCATCTGCAAATGGAGTTTTTCTTGTTAAACCAAGACAACATTACGACACGACAGAGCCTGATGACAACAGCAGAGACTCATTGACAGTATGTCCATTGAGGTCTAAGCACATGCAGCCACAGCTGTCTGAAAGCCGTCATGTCATCGACTACTCAGAAAAACTGTAATAAGTACAGAGTCTGGACTTCGGGTTAGCCCCCCGTGGCCATGACTTTCATGTGTTTTCAATGGCTTGTCACTGCTTGGATAGGCTGCTCATCAGAGCCATGACATTTAATGTGTTTTACTTTCCTATCATAATAACGTTGCAATTACGTTTTTTTGTACATACAGTTAACACATGCACAAACATAGACCATCTTAGATGCAACAAAAATACTGACCTCTCATTAAAGTATCTGCAATCCAATATTGTGCTCTTTCTACCTTTTAAGTTCACCATTTATTGTGCAAACTTCAGTTTCTCACTCCCGTTTAATAAGTGTTCGTTGTGGGAACAGGTTAACTCTAATGCAGTCTATTCAGCAAAGGAATCTTACTCCCAGCTTCTATATTGTTGTAGACACGGTGTTACTTAATTATGAAATTTTCTTTCTAGGACAACTGGGGGCAGCAACCATACAGTTGCCCGACTAATACCAAACACTTTCCCCTTTGTCAGTGCTTGTTTATTTTTAACCCCTCTGTCGACTGCGCACCCTGCTACTTAATCCTCTAAGCTGCTGCTGCAAGAGGTCCCTCCTTGTGCACTTTAGCCTACACTTGATATATTAAATGCTGTAGTGAATACTGCCCTCTCAGTGGGCGATTATTAACCCTTCTATTCGTAGCAGCATAATGCAAAATAATGGCAAACCCTCAAAGGTTGGTGTGGAGACCCTAAACTTTCAATGAACCTGGCTACCTCAATGGTACACTAAGGATTTGAGCTGTGAGTGGAAACCACAAATTATGCAAGTTAGGTCAAAAGTGAAGGGATGTTCAAGCTAAGTTCAACAGACCTACCTAGTACCGTCCTAGATTTTCAAACTAGACATATAAATTAAATCTACATACAATGGTCCCAATTCAAACAAGCATTTGCAATGCAATAGGTCTCGCATTCACGTGAGTTTGAGCTATTGGCATTGTAAATGACAATGCCTTCTATTTATGTTTTGGGTTTTAGTACATAAATAAAATGCATCGTCATTTACAATACTAATAGCTTAAACTCTCGCAAATGCGAGACCTATTGCATTGTAAATGCATGTTTAAACACGGAGGGAATCGCAGGGGTCTCCCGGGGATGCTTTCGACTCAGGCACCAAAACCGAGCTCTGCCACTGCAGCCTACGTCATCGTATCATTCGATATTTTTATTTCTATGGCACGAGGCACTCACAAAGCCAGCTAATGAACCAGGAGCAACCCCACCGCACGGGTGCTCTTCGGCACTTTCTGACATCATAAAAATATTCACCCGAGCTTTTCATACATCTAAAAGCCTGACCCAGCCCCCGTGCCGACTATCACACCAGGGGTGAGGTAAATGGTAAGGTAAATGGTAAATTTATTTATTGCATAAGTTAATTAAAACCATTGTATAACAATAAAACCATTAAAAGAACACAACAAAGATCATAAACATTTAAACCTCGAGATAAGAGCATTGATTATGTCCAGGGGTGAGCTGTAAGTACGTAGAAGATGCTAAACACTATGAAGAGAGGAAAGAGCCACACCAACTTCAGAAATGAGAAATAGGCGTCGCCACACAGTAGAGTCAGGCCTACCAAGAACCATGAAAGCTTCAAGCTCGAGGTGGCATCCGTTTCACCCAGAGCAAAGCTACTTGTAAATCATATTTTATTAGATTCTAAAATTAGCAGCAGACAAAACCTACAAGAATGTACTACACTATTACTTAAGAATACATCAAGAATATTAAAGCAACAAAGACCAGTAAAGATACAATTACAATTATTTTCTAATTCTTAGACCCATCGTAGGCATACACGATAAAGGGTTGGGGTGGGGAGGGGAAAGAGAAAAACAAAAAATATATAAACGTTACAAATAGTATAAATATATATAAAAAATAACAATAGCGCGTCTATAATTCTTGTTGTTAATATTATTTATTATTATTATTTACAACAATTGATAATAGCAATAATAATATAATTATAACAATAGCGGGAAACATAAATTTATTGGTATAACTCATTCAATTTCTTCTAGATTTAACCCTACATACTCATTCGATTTTTATTGAAAAACATCACGTTCTCACAGATAGATGCAAGGCTACGTTTTGGCAACAACGAAACACTTACTTATATTTTTACAGCACTAATCTCACATATTGTACAGTGCTAAGAGGTACTTTGGGTGTATGAGCGCTATAGTAGGCAAACCAGCATTATACCGAAGGATACTTTACTTCCTTTGCTCTGCGCAGCAGCCTTTATTCATATCTAGAGCCGCGTGGTATATCATGCTGTGATAAGACGACGTACACATTTCATCTCTTATGTTTATTAGGACGCAATGCACTGCAAGGGACAACTCTCACTTCGCATTATAACGTCAAACAGAGTGAGATGACGTTCCTGCTTAATGCTTTAAGAACCGTCTCGCGCGCCACACACCTCCATATACTTGCTTCCTTCAGAGTGTAAAATACAAACAGACCAGGGCACGGGCACAACATACTTGCGAGTAGAATGTCACGAACACTGTGCTCACGCATTTGTCAGGCCTTCCTCCCCTAACCATTGTTGGTTTAAAAAGCCCGAAAGATCTTCAGACTGAGGCGACGGATACCCGTGGCGCAGCAAAATTGAAATGGGCCCCATTTCTTGGTTCAGCAGTAGAAAGCAACTATATTTGGGGTATAGTGAGCCTCGCACACTCCGAGGCGCCGGTGCCACTGCATACACTATTGATGATAGGTACGCCCCTTGATGATACTGTACCTCTTCATAATGACGGTTCCCTCAGCTGGTGCCAATATTCCAGGCTGGGACGCTGCTGTACAAAATACCTTTTTACTCTCTCCCCGGATAGGCCCACAGCACGCTCCCGTTGACGGGCCTCGAGACTGCTGTTCCTTGTTGCAATTGACGGTTATAAACCGGGACTGAAGTTCAGGAGCTGGCTAAGTGCGTGGAACTTTAGCCCCTGGGATAAAGGGTCTGCAGAGGCAGCAGAACGACACGTCACATTACGCTGCCATTAACCACTCCTGCTCCCTGTGAATCATGACTAGGGGTGGCCGTGGGTTCACAGGGGCTCTCCGTGATTTGCGCAGTCCTTTCTATTGTGGTCACAGATATGACCAGGAGCAAGAGTGCTAAATATTTTAGGGTGTGCACTGTGGACTAAACACAGTCAGCCACGTGACTATTTAATGGAAGAAGATGTCAGAGTTTTCGCTGTGGGTTCAAGTCAAGACTTCACACAGGAATCTCCCTGAGGTACAAACACTCTGCATTATGACTTCACTTACAGTAGAAACAAGTGTGCGCGCTGTCGGCAAAAGTGAAAGCGTTTCCCTTGAGGGAGCGAGCGGCGCCAGGAGCGATAATTGCTACCATATGGCGCCGCTCGCTCCCGCAAGTGAATCGCCAAACGTGCACGTGTTGCCATTGAAGGCAATGGAACGCGTGCACGTTTTTGGCTGAAAAGCCGAAGCGATTCCAAAAGGTCTTTTTGCCTATGCAGCGCATGCGCGCTGCGTAGGCGAGACCTAAAAAGGCATCCAGGAGTATGTAAAATAGTAGTCCTGCAGCACTCATAAGTGCCATTCACAAACATACAGGTGGAAATATCCACCTATCCATTACCTTATGAGTGGAGTATTCGACCACAAGTGTGTACAACCCGGTGATGGAGCAAGGTTTCGCAAATGAAACTTGCTCGTATGCAATCTTCCTCATTGTATTAATATTAAAACTTGTATTGTCTGTATTAATATTTGCACACACTACATGAATAGTTAGGAAGCTTGCCTATGTTGTTTTTCTAACAAATAACGCTTGTTCCTAGTCTAAAATGGCCGCTTAAGCGCGGGAATTTAACTGCGCATGTCACAACCTGATCACATGGTGTGACGTCTTTCTTTGCTTGGTGGGAATTTCTGCTTCTGCGCAGTGTGCAATAAAATGGCCGCTAAATGTTCTCACATGCTTAAAACTTGCTCCTGTGTCATTACTAAATTGTCATTTCTTAACACAATTAATGCGGGATAGGTTTTATATAATTGAAAGGGATTAGAAATAAGATAAGTGGTATACAGTGAAACGTTTTATTTTTGATATTAATATTTCCTTCTTGCACTTTTAGTAATTCGTAATCTTGGGCCTGGGTTGGTGACTTGAAACTAGAGAAGCAGAAGGTTCTGCGCATGTCCCCTGAAAGACTGCCAAAATGAAGTCAACTTGGACGTCTCACAAGGCCATGACCTATCGGCCGAAGAGGATGTTCTAAATGTACAAATTTGTAACAAAAGATACATTTGCTGTAGAAATTGTATATAATTTGTTGTGAGACGGGTGGGAAATAAAGTGAATGTATTAAATTGAAGGGGAGGGAACGTTAATACAATAGGCTTCACAAATTAAGCCAAATTTGTCATGGTGCGAGAATCCACTTCCTGTCCCTGCCCAATCAGAAGTAGTGGTCCCATATTTTAGCAACATTAAGGGGAGGTACATGGGCGTAGAAGGGTATAATAGAATATAGCATTAGTAGTTAGTTAGCTCAGATTTTTAGAACATACAGAAGAGCTCCAGGCTGCCCAGCTGATCGATTTGCTGACTGAATCCCTATCCAGAAGAGGTCCGGAGGAGGGGCGGCGGAGTCCATTAGAGGGAAGAATCGAGGAGAAGTCAAGTACCAGAGAGGGGAACAGCGCAGGCGTCGTTTTAGAGAGGTCACCAGTCCGGTCCTGATCCCGAAGAAGGTCCTTGCTCTTCATCCTTCCAGGGTCCAATCCTTTCAAACTCCTTGGCTAAGGGTTTGGTTCTTGCATTTAGGTAAATATATGCAACCTTTAGTTGCGCTGCTGTTCCTATCTCCTCTTTTCCTTAAACACCGTCATTTATTAGAAATAATCATTCTATGCTTTCCAGGAGTGTTCTGATCAAATACCGTGTCTTTTTCTGTATTTACTCTGCTAAAAACTTTAGATAAACATTTTTAAAACTTCTTGACTCTGTGGTTATTTCAGGGTTATGTATTATAGTGAATGTCACTCATTTTAAACTTCCCAATTAGCAAAGGATCCATTGGTAAGTTATTACTCTTCGATCAGAAGGTAATTGGTAGCAGGGATTTTGATAAAAGAGTATATCTGACATCCAGCGTAAGTATTAGTGTAGTATGAATGTATGGGCCCAAGTGAGTATATGGTGTATGAATGTTGTTTGCTAATATCGCGCTGGATCACCGGCAAACGTAGGTTTATGTGTTTGGTGTAAATATAGGAGTGGCAGCAAAAAATTGTGGGCGGGGCACAGGAAGTGACATGAAAATAAAAAAATACACTTACAAAAGTGTATGTCAGTTGCAGTTTAGTAAAGAGACACACCCATGTCAACTCAAGGTGTACTACTACATCCCAAGCAGGCTCGAATCTACTCCTGCCAAGTCTTGTGGTAAGTCACAGATCACACATGGCTACTCCCAGGTAGTCAAAATGAATCACATAGAAATCAATGGAGGCAGGGAACAGCACTACCAGCACAAAGACCTACAGGTATGTGTTATATTGTTTGTCAGATATGGATTAGTTTTTTCATGTGATGCCTGTTTCCCTGTACTTTTCAATTCGTAATTCTACATAGCATAGGCGGAGATCTCTGCTAACACTATATAGACCTAAATGTGGCCGATGTATAAATATATTATGCCTTTAAACTTCCTAGTAGGAAATTCGCAGTTGTGTTTTGAGTTTTATGTGTCTCCAATACACCTACATTCTGATGTAAATCTCCACCCGGAGTTGCTGAACTGCATTTAGGTGGCAATTTACAACGAGGCATCAGAATAAATTGACATATGAGGACATTTTTGTCCTTAGATTTACCTTTGTGAATTGGGCCTAATGGTTCTAAATACAAATAAATTATGTACTCAATGGTTATCCTAAAAATGTGCTTCTAAAGTCTCTTAATCCTTATGAAAAAAGAACCTTTGGGTTGTGTTAAAAGAACCCTCACTCACAAACCTAGATGGTGACATGCTTCATCATTGGGTTCCCACCCTGGGTGCTAAGTGCCCCCAGGGTGTGCTTCGACGCCAGATATGCTGCAGAGCTCTTTTTTTTCTTTTTTTTTTTGCAAGGGTGTGAAGTGCAAGTGATTTAAAAATGTCTCAAGGGCTGCCATCCAAAATGGTACTTTATTCAATGCTGGTCTTGGGCAAGTTTAAAAATGTGGGTGCGTGGCCTACATCGGAAGAAAATGGCCGCATACTAGAAGGGCTCCGCGAACCTAATCCCCCTACCTCCTCCATCCGACTCAATAATCTGTGAATCGGGTGTTGAAACAGCAGCTACCGACACCGGGTGACAGCATCTTTGCCCGTAGTGGGTTTTCAGTCTTCCCGGCAGGAACGGGAGGTTGCGACGTATCGTGGCCTTCCATCCAGCACAAACCGGGACCCACAGTGACTGGTCCGCCGACGTGAGGACGCAGGGGCTGATCCCATGACTCGGGAACCCGCGCCTCCTCTGGCTGTGTTCCACTGACGGTGGAGTGAGCAGCACTACCCGCCGATACGTGGAGGTGAGGGAGGTCTGACCTGGCCTGCTGCGGGGCCCGAAGGATTTGCGGCATGCTGAGGGTGAAGCGGTAGCGTGCATTTGGAGACCAGGCACGACCGCTGATCAGCAAGTAGCGGTGCGGCCCGCCCGACGTGGAAGTAAATCAGGCAAGCAACGGAACTGTTCTCCACCAGTGAGGGGAAATAAATAACAAATGGGGGAATCGTGGAGAGGACGTGCCCCCCCATGGTCCATCACTGAAGTAGTAAGGCCAAAGTGAACTTCTCGCGCAGAGAGACACTGTGCTTCCATCCAATCACCCCCATAGCACCTCCCCACATGTATAAGGGGGGAAATCGATAGCAGTCTGCTTGAGGAGATCACGAACGACAACCGGTGCCTGCCGCGCCTCCTAATACCCAAATCTCCAGTGTATCGGGTACTTCCTCGGATTCCGGCAAGAATCTGCGGTTGGGGGAGTGATCCATCTGGGGGAAGCCCGACAGGCCGCACGGTAACCCCCTGGTCAGGCGGCGGTGGGTTGTCTCCCAAACCAGACATCCAACAGATTGACCGACTGGATATCGCGCTATGTCGACCAATATAGGAGGGCGGGGCACACACCAAACCAAGCTAGACAAATTCACGCTACCAAAAGGGCAAGAAGAGAGCAGCAACTCACATGAGCCAACATTGGAGAAAGATGAACCAACTTTGAGAGATATCATGACCGCCATCACCAAAGTCCACCAGTTACTCAAAACCCGCATAGACTCAGTAGCATCCGAAGTCTCCTGTAAACTGAACGACCGAGTCGCAAAGGTAGAGGACACAACTCAAATATTGAAAGCAGACACCTCGACCCTCCAACAACAGGTGATGGTCCTGAGCAGCGCGACTAAACTGCTGGAGGCTAAGTTGGACGATTACGAAGGACGCTCCAGGCGCAATAACGTGCGTATAATTGGCGTTCCCGAGCGCGCCGAAGGCCCGGCCACTGATCTCTTCGTAGAAGACCTCATACGGAAACGTCTGCAGCCCAAAACCTTGTCCAACTACATTTTAGTTGAAAGGGCGCACCGAGTTCCAGGTGGAAGGCCAAAACCAGGGGCCCCTCCAAGACCCATTCTGGCCCGCATCTTCAACTTTCGTGATCAGGACATAATACTACAAAGAGCATGCTCGATCCCGCCAATTCAAATTGATACCTTCATCATCTCATTCTTTCCAGATTTCACCCTGAATGTGCAAAAACAAAGGCGCAACTTCACCGAAGTCAAAAAAGCACTCCGCGATAAAGACATAAAATACTCAATGCTGTTTCCTGAAAAATTGAGGGGGGGAGCGGAAGGTAAATCCTGGTTTTTCTCCAGCCCTGAGGAAACCTGGGAGTGGCTGGAGGGATGGCGTATGGTGGGACCCTCCAGCTCAGCGGGTAACCGAACCAACCGTCAAATGAAAACGCAACCTGGCCCCAACTCGAATTCAGGCAGGACTTCACACATTGCCAAGAATAGTAATGTGTGAAGTCCTGCCTGAATTGACTGAAGTGACCAAGGTGTTTCCATTTCTATTTGTCTCTCCAACGAAACAAGATGATTGGTTACTGAATTTGGGCAAGTAGGCTCTCTGCGGACTTCCGATTAATACCAGATGTGAAGTCACTGCGTATATTTACCCGAGTACTTCGGAATGGTAATGAGGGGAGGAGGTGGGGGGTGGCTTTGCGTACTTCAATGTCCTGGTCCCCCCAAGTTAATTCAGTTGGTAATTGACTAACATGTTTTTTCTTTCTAGGGGCAACAGGCACCTTGCCAGTTGGAGAAGGGTGGGCAGTTTAGTTACCACTGGGCAGGGTAGCAGGGTGGGGGGAGTTTTTGTAAGTAGGGGATCAGTTGTTAGAGCAGATACAGACACTTGGAGACCGAAGTCAGTAACACCATATTAGGACATAAGTTGCATTCGGGTGATCATCGCCCTTCAGCTTAGTATGAAAAATGGCACACCACCTTAACACCAGGTCTCGCCTGTCGGTTCTTTCATGGAACATAAACGGACTTGGTAAAAGATAGAATGAAGTTTGGTCCACCAGTCTATCCGAAAACACTCCCCTGACATTGTGCTAATGCAGGAAACCCACCTGCTAGGTAATTCGTGTAGAGCAATGAATAGGGGAGGCTATACGATGGTTACGCACTCAGGATACACTGCTGACTCCAGAGAAGTGGGCAATCTTATGAGAAATTCCACACCCTTCATCCGCCATAAGACATGGGTGGAACCACAGGGAATCTATGTGGTACAAACCACCACATGGGAGGGAATGCCAATCAATCTATGCTCAGCCTATATCTCTCCGCGAATGCATCGTACCATACTACCGAGGCTGAGCGAGCTACTGCTTCAACTGACTGAGGGGGTTTTACTTCTCGGGGGAGATTTTAATGCATTACTCTCGCCGGACTTGGACAGGCAGGCTAGATCCCAACTTACCCACTGGGGCCCAATACTGTCCAATTTTGTGACGGCCCTTGGCCTAGCAGATACATGGCGCACACGACATCAGACAGATCGCAAATATACATTCCTTTTAGGAGCTCATTTAAGCCTCTCTCGGCTAGACTTCATTTTTACGCAGGTTGTTCACTTAGCTAAAGTAGCAGAGGTACAACACCTTGCCCGGGGAATTTCTGACCACTCCCCGGTGTGGATAGAGTTATGGGGACGAGCCACTACAACGTGGGGACCACGACCCATTAATGCCTGGTATCTCCAAGATGCTAAATCTACTGAAAAGCTGGACAAGGTGACCACTACTTATTTTGAACTCAATGAAGGGTCGGTGACTTTGTACCTAAAACTTTGGGAAGCGTACAATGCATTCATACGTGGAACAGCTTATTCACAAATAGTGGGGATACGCAGGGACCGGGAGAAATCACTTCTCGCACTAGAGAATGAAATACAGTCCCTAGAGGGGAGAGAGATAACACCTTGACCAAAAATCAGATTTATACCCTTCGTCTCCGACAAAAAGAATATAGAGACTTAATGGAACAGAGGGCGAAAAATTAACATATCCTGTCCCAACGGCGTATATACGAGGGAGGTAACAAGACGGGGAAGTTGCTTGCCTGGCTTGAGAAAAGCGACAGAGTAAGAGGATGGGTACCCCTAATAGTGACAGAGCTGGGAGAAACGGTCTCCGACCCCGAAGGGATCTTGGAACATTTGCACAGTATTGTGAGCAACTTTACTCCCCCACTACTCAATGGTCCACTGAAGAGATTCATGACTTTCTCAGAGACATTAAACTCCTGATCCTCTCGGAGGAACACCGGGACTATCTAGAGACAGACATCGAACCATTTGAAGTAGAACAGGCAATACGAGCACTGAACTCAGGCAAGGCGATGGGGCCTAATGGCCTTCCTATCGAGTTATACCATCGTCTAGCGTCAAAATTAGCATCCCACCTGCTTCATATGTGGAAGGAGGCGAAAGAAGAGCAACTGCTTCCACCAGATCAATGCCTGGCTACGATAGTAGTCATTCATAAGGCCGGGAAACAGCCGGAGAGATGCAACTCATACCGCCCCATCTCTCTACTCAATGTGGAGGTAAAGGTCCTTGCCAAGCTCCTGGCTACTAGGTTATGCAGAGTCATAACTACTATAGTGCATCCAGACCAGTTGGGCTTTATGCCCAACAGAGGAACGCGCCTAAATCTGCGCAGACTGATTGGAGTCAAATGCCTCTATGGCATTTGACACCCTCGAATGGACATATATGTTTGGAACACTCGAACGTTTGGGTTTTGGACCGAACTTTCTGGGATGGCTGCGATTGTTATATAAGGCCCCAACTGCCCAGGTTAAGGTAAATGGTATAACTTTGTGCAGTTTCCCTCTGGGGAGAGGAACCAGGCAGGGATGCCCTCTCTCCCCCTTAATATTCACGCAAGCCCTGGAGCCCCTGGTGGCATGGGTACGACAAGACCCGATTGTAATGGGAACCACATGGGGAGAATCATGGGAAGAACGCATCTCTTTGTATGCGGATGACATCCTTTTCTATGTGTCCAACCCCCCCGCCACGATCAATCGCCTCACATACATCCTTCGTACTTTTGGACAGTACTCCGGCTACAAGATAAATTGGGAAAAATCCCTCATGCACCTAATAACTGGTCCCATGCCCACACTTCCCAGAAGTGTGGAGCTGCCATTGTCAGGGGGCCACTTTAAGAACTTAGGTATTCATGTCACTATGTACCCTGCCCTATTTTATCAATTGAACTTAGCCCCCCTCCTGGAATGTTTTAAGGCAGATGTGGAACATTAGAAGACTTTACCGCTCTCACTATTGGGGCGTGCAGCGATGTTTAAAATGATGACGCTACCATTTTGCAGAATACCCCGCATCGGGTGCCAGATAACTTTTTTCACACCACTGACTCCCTTCTCCGCTCATTGTTATGGAACGCGGGCCCACCCCGGATTGCACTACCCAAATTAGTACATGGAGTATATGACGGAGGCATTGACCTTCCAGATATTAAAAAGTATTACTGGGCGGCGCAATTAAGGATAGTGAATGATTGGGTGTTTGCCCCCTGGGACGACCTGAATTATAGATTAGAGAGACTCTCCATGGGACCCGGAGGATATTTAACCATCCTATACAGTTCACACAGGGGTAAAAACGTATTTCCCCAGACACACACAATTGCTCAAATATGGCGCACCGTCACTTCCTTCTTGGGATGGAAGAATAAGGTTACTAATATGACTCCACAATGGCACAGCAATGCACTTTCGCATGTACGTGACTTACGGGGGTTTAAACCATGGGACTTAATAGGCATCTCCACATTGGGGGACGTCTGGAGGGATGGTAATATGCTTACTTGGGAGAGCTACGTAACCAATATGAACTGACTGACACTGAGGCCTTTAGATACCTTCAGCTTCGACATGCCCTCACAACACATATCTCCGGGGAGACCCCCCTGCCAGACTACTCCCCCCTCAAAGATAGAATCCTAACGGAAGCACTGCCCAAGAAGACAGTCTCTCATATATACAAAAAATTACGAAAAAATTCTCCAGACCTCCTCGCGGAGCTGAGATCCAAGTGGGAGGCTGTTATCGGAGATTGTGACGATGGGGAATGGGAGGAGGCACAGGGGACCTTCCAAGAGGTCGCTATACTAACAGGGTTCAGACTGATTTTCTTACGCATACTCCATCGATCATACTATGCACGCACAACTCTTAGACGCATGGGGAGAGCCGCCTCGGACCTATGTCTGAGAGGCTGCGGGGTGGAGAGAACGTTCTTTCACACATTGTGGTCGTGTCCGAAGATTCAAACCTTCTGAATCAACCTAGAGAAAATAATGGGGGAAGTGACTAGGGAACCCCCCTGACAACAGCTAAGGAATACATCCAACATATTTGGGGAGAGGAGCCGCCACCAAAATATGCCAAGATCTGGCTCTCATTAGGCCTCATGGTAGCTAAGCGAAACATAGCAAGATTATTGGGAGGGGTCGAGGTTCCGTGGGTGAGTGACTGGGAGTGGGACTTGGACTGGTGCATGACTAACAAGAAGCCAATATATCAGGGACGGGGCTGCCCCAAGATATGGGAGAAGGTATTGGCAGGTTGGCGATCCTTTAGAGACTTGGACCTGGGATCCGATTCAGGAAGAGACGAGGGTGTACATGTTATTTAAGGTGCCTAGATGTGGGGGGATGGGGAAAAATGTATAGATTGCCTTATTCATGTTTCTTGTCTTCCGTATGTGATTTTTTTAGGTCTCCAACAATAACATGCCGTACCAAAAATGCTATATATCGATCTCTCTAAGCTGCTCTTTGATTCATATATATTTGTTTACTGCACAAAAATCAATAAAAAGAAATAAAATAAAAAAAGTTTAAAAATGTGGGGGATATTTTTTGAGACTTCAATGATCATCTTATATCTCTTACTGTGTGGTCAACATGTTTCAGCCATTTACCATGTGCCCTTCAGGGTCAGTATGTCTTTTGTCAGCACCAAAATGTGTGACACGCACAGGTGGCCGTTCACAGTCAGGAGGACCATTGAAGGATTAAGAGACTCTGAAAACATCTAAGTTAAGCTGGCAGTAAGTTCGTTCTTTATGTTTTGAAATGACCAGTACAGAGAAGACGGACTAACTTCCCCTTCTCTCTCTTTAAATTTGTTTTACTATCCTAAAAATGTGAAATGAATTCAGCACTGGTTGCCAGATTAGTAGAGATACGCAGGCATCCGACAAATTTGTCCTCTCTTGTGAGCCTGCGCAGGGTAATACATGGGCCAGTGCAATGCCGAAGAGAACCATATAAAAGCAGATGATCTTCCCTTTAAGTCTTTTGGCCTATCATGTCCAATATTCACTTGTGGTTTGATTTAGTTGTTTTAGTCCAAAATGGGGAGAGGTGTGTTCACACACTTCGGCTAGTGGTTTGTGGATCACAGACTGGTGCTCTCATTGGAAAGTAACAGACGGAATGCCATGGAGCAGGGCTACTCATTGTTGATCTTGTAGCCCCACTGACTTTATTATGCGCCCCTCTGGAAAAAAGCAGCATGCAACTACTGTTTATTAGAATGACCACTGAAAATATAAAGAATGTCAATCAATAAGCTTGGGCTGCTAAGCACCTCTAACAGATCCGCGAATAGTAAACAAACCCTGCAGTTTATTTACTTTAAAACGGGACTTATGAAGCTGTATTGCAGAAGTTGTGTTGCACAAGGCAGATTAGGGGAGACGTTTTTCTTTATAGATGTATTAAGAAGGAATATGGACACCTACAGTAATGCAGCCTTAAATCAGCAAGGAGGCAGCCATAAAACGGCAGGGGACTGCATTAAACCCCCTTCCATTATCCAAACAACACATCAATTATTAATGTGTGTGAAAAAGGAAAATACACCTTTGTGATTTGAGTCCAGGATTCTATGTTGCAGCACTAATGGTTGTGATGACGTATTGCATTCCCACACTGCGTTACTGTAATCATAATGTAAGAAGTGGCTAGGCAAAGGCACCATGGGAGCTAACGATTGAAAATGGCCCCCATGTCCATGTTGGGCAATGGAAGATAGCCATATTTGGGGTGCAGGTGGCTCCTTACACCTCTGGGCCCCTGTGCCATTGCACCTCCTGCTCCAATAGCTACACCCCTGTTTGTAAGTGCGTAGGCAGAATTTTAAACTTAGGCTCTGATTTCGATTGGCCTGGTTATTTGTTATTTCTTATTTATGTGGCAGTTCCTGTTATGGCACATATTGGAACTATGAGTTTTGAGGCAAGCACCACACCTCTACAATTTCCGCAGGTTACTCTGCAGGTCAATCCTGACAAAATGTATGGTATATACCAGGGCATGCAGATTTTGGTGCATATTTTAGATAATATTCATGATTGGTGCTATTTGTTGCACCTGAAAAATTCTGATCCTTCTAGTGGCAGATATTATCAGGTGCACAAAATATTGCTCCATCCTCTGTGTCAACCGTAATTGGAGGCTAAATAATGTTTCATTTATTCGGGACAAGTGGTGGTCTAGGTGGTAATTATCTGTCAACTATCCTCCAATTATTATTAAAATATAATCAATTGTGAATCAAAACTGCACTGGGGATCTGTCCTGGGGAATATATCGGCATTAATTTTCTGTAATGATCTGGTAACGAAGTTCTCACTTAATGGTCGATAAGGGTACAAAGGCATTGTGAAAACATGATTTGGCCAAGGTCCAAAAAATTGTTAAGTAAGGGAACCAAGACTGCAAGTTCCACAACCTTCCCACTGTAACATATTTTTAATGAGGAGAGTGAGATTTGATACTGCCTCCCATAAAGGTAATATTCAATATGTGTTTGGTTCTGTTACACTTTTCATATCACACATCTACTATCAATCAAACAATAAATCAATCATCAATCAATCAAGGTTTGTAAAGCACGGCTACTCACCCATGAGGGTCTCAAGGCGCTGTGGGGGTGGCGCTGCAGATCAGACTAAGTGCTGAGTTTATCCGAAGAGCCAGGTCTTGAGGTCCTTCCTGAATGGCGTCAGCGAGGGTGATTTTCTGAGGTGGATGGGCAGGATGTTCCATGTCTTGGAGGCGAGATAGGAGAAGGACATTCCTCCAGTTTTGGTTTTGTAGGTTCATTGAACGGTAGCCAGGGAAAGCTGGGCGGAGCGGAGGTGTCTGTGGAATGAGAGACGGTGATTCAGGTATGCGAGTCCGGTGTTGTGAAGGGCCTTGTATGCATGGGTGAGGAGTTTGAAGGTTTTTCTTTTTGTCGGCTGGGAGCCAGTGGAGGTCGCGGAGATGTTGAGGGATGTGGCTGCGATGGGGGATGTTGAGGATTAGTCTTGCTGAGGAGTTCTGGACATTCTGGTCTTCAGAGGAGTTTCTGGGTGACGCTGGCATAGAGTGCGTTGCCGTAGTCGAGTCTGCTGCTGATGAGGGCATGGGTAACTGTCTTCCTGGATTTGGTGGGGATCCATCTGAAGGTCTTTTGAAGCACGCGGAGTGTGTTGAAGCAGGCCGAGGAGATGGTGTTTATCTGGCGGTCCATTGTGAGAGAGTAGTCCAGTACGATGCCGAGGTTTTGTGCGTGGTTCGTGGGGGTAGGGTGACTTCCTAGAGCAGTGGGCCACCAGGAGTCACTCCAAGCGGAGAGGGAGGATCCCAGGATGAAGACTTCTGTCTTGTCCGAGTTGAGCTTCAGGCAGCTGTCCTTCATCCAGGCGGCAACGGCTTTCAATCCATCATGGAAGTTGTTCCTGGCGACAGTGGGTTCTTTGGTGAGGGTGAGGATTAGCTGGGTGTCGTCGGCATAGGAGATGATGTTGAGCCCATGGTTCCTGATGATGGCTGCGAGGGGGGCCCATGTAAACGTTGAAGAGGGTGGGGCTGAGGGAGGCGCCATAGGGTAAACCGCAGCTGATCTCTGTCGGTTTCGAGAGGTACGGTAGGAGTCTAACCTGTTGTGCTCTGCCGGTGATGAAGGAGCGGATCCAGCTGAGGGCTATGTCTCGAATACCAGCGTCATGGAGTCTTGTGGCTAGGGTGCAGTGGGAGGCAGTGTTGAAGGCTGCCGAGGGGTCCAGTAGGACGAGGGCTACGGTTTCGCCCTGGTCGAGGAGGGAGCGGATGTCGTCTGTGGTAGCGAGGAGGGCGGTCTCGGTGCTTGATTGCTTCGGAATCCAGATTGGGAAATTTCCAGGACATGGTTAGTTTCGAGAAATTCGGCGAGTTGGGCATTGATGGCTTTTTCAATGTCTTTGGCTGGGAAGGGGAGTAGGGAGACGGGCCTGAAGTTCTTGAGGTCCGTTGGGTCAGCGGAGGGTTTCTTCAGCAGGTGGTCGATCTCAGCATGTTTCCAGTCATTGGGGAAGGTGGCGGTCTCGAGGGAGCAGTTGATGGTTCGGCATAGCTCGGGTGCAATGGCGGAGGCGGCTCTGTGGAAGATGCGGTGCGGGTAGGGGTCTGAAGGTGCTCCAGAGTGGATGCTTTTAATGGTCTTTATGGTGTCGTCCGTGGTGAGTGGGGACCAGCTGAGCAGAGTCGGTCAGGGGGGTCGGTATCGGTTGTGGTGGTTGCTGGCACAGTGGGGTGGTCCTGGGTGTCAAAGTTGTCGTAGATAGTCTTAATCTTGTGGTAGAAGAAGAAGGTGCTGAGTCTGTTGCAGAGGTCTTAGGAGGATGGTACGTCTGTGGCCTCGCTGCTGGGTTTGGCGACCTCCTTGATGATGCAAAAGAGTTCTTTGCTATTGTGTGCGTTGTTGGTGATTCTGTCTTGGAGGGCTTTCTTCCTTGTGGTTTTGATGAGGTGGTGGTGTGTGGTGGTGGCTGCTTTGAAGGCAGCGTCTACAGGTGCGTCTGGACTCTTTAAGTGCGGGGGTGAACCAGCTTGCTTTCTTGACGTGTTGTTTGCCAGTGGCTTTCTTGAGGGGGGCATGGGTGCCGGCGCAGTTTGAGATCGATTGGTGGAGGTTGCGTGCTGTTGTGTTGACATCTGAGGATGTCGGTTGTAATGTGTCGCTGAGGAAGGTGGTGAGTTGATCTTCTGTGACTCTGTTCCAGCTTCTGCAGAGTAAACGGTGGGCATGCTGGTGTGCGGTGGGTTTGTTGAAAGAGAAGTGGATACAGTGGTGGTTGGTCCAGAGGAGTTCGGTGGTGTGGCTGTAGGAGATGCTGTTTCCTGTGGCGAAGACGGGGTCACGTGTGTGTCCCCTGCTGTGTGCATGGGAGAGGGGACTAGCTGTTTAAGTCCTACGTTAGCGATGTTCTCAAGTAGGAAGGAGGTGTTGGGATCGTTTTGGTTGTCCAGGTGGAAGTTGAGGTCTCTGGGTAGGATGTAGTGGGTGGATGTGAGGGACTGGGGTGCAATGAGGTTGACAATGGCTTCGGTGAAAGATGCGCAGGGACTGGGTGGTCTGTAGACAAGGGTGCCATGGATGGCTTTCGGGTTGGTCTGGATCTGAAAGTGGAGGTGTTCCATGTGGGCTATTGGTTCACCTGAGTGGGTGGTCAGGCAGAGGGAGCTTTTGTGGATGATGGCGATGCCTCCTCCTGGCCGGATGGGACGGTCCTTGCGGATGATCTTGTAGCTGTCGGGATGGCGGTGGCAATGTCAGGCACTGAGCTGGAGTTCGTCCAGGTTTCCGTCAGGAAGGCGAGGCCGGGCGATGCGACATCGAGGAGGTCCCAGACCTCTCTGGTGTGTTTGTGGAGGGATCGTACCTTGAGGAGCATGCACTTGAGAGGCTTGGGTGCAGGGAGCCAGTGTACAGAGGTGGGTGAAGGTGAGGTGGCAGTGAAGGCAGGAGAGCAGACTGTGGGTGTTGGTCGGCATCAGGAGCTCGCAGTTGTTGTTGCATCCGGGTTTGATATCGTGGAGGAAGCTGGTGTTGTAGTGGTGATGGGTTGGAGGACAAGTGTCCCTGGCACTGGGCACAGTCGGGTCACAGACGGGCTTGCCTTTGGCACACCAGCGGCGCACCCGCTGAGCATGCCCACTGCGTGACCCCGATTAAGGAGTGTGAGGTGGGAGGGCTGGTCAGCTGGGTCGCAGCAAGCAGGGAGCGGGAAAAACGGTGTGCGGGAGGGGGAGGGGCTGTGGGAGTCAGCAGCGGAGAGAAAACGGGAAAGCGCTGGAGGGCAAGAAAAAGAGGCAACAAGAGTAAAGAGGCAAAAGGAAAGAAACAGAGAAAAAGGCAAGACGAGAAAAAAGGCACAAAGAGTAGGAGGAAAGAAAAAAGAGAGAGCAAAGAAAAGACAGAAGCAGCAGAGGGACAGAGGGCTCAACAGCAGAAGAGCAGAATGCTCCCCACTGGACCGCCAGAGATGAGGCACAAGCAGGAGCCTGTGGGTGGAGGAGGGCCTCAAACACCCAACCTGGAAGGGTCAGAGCACACCCAGGGGGCAGCTACTTAGTGGTGGAGCTGCATGGGGGGAGAGCAGTGACACTGAGCATGTCAGTGGGCTTGCTCTCCTTGCTGCACGGCGGCTGCCATTAGGTAGTGTGAGGGGGAGGGCTGTTCAGCTGGGAGGCGGGAAGCCGGGAGGGGGAAAAACAGCACGCTGGAGGGGAAGGGGCCGTGGGGTCAGCAGCGGCGGGAAAACGGTAAAGCGCAGGAGGGCAAGAAAAAGAGGCAACAAGGGTAAAGAGGCAAAAGGGAAAAAACAGAGAAAAAGGCAAGCAGAGAAAAAAGACACAAAGAGTTGAAGGAAAGAAAAAAGAGAGAGCAAAGGAGAGACAGAAGCAGCAGCGGGACAGAGGGCAGAACAGCAGTATGCTCTCCCATTGGACCACCAGGGATGAGGTGCAGGCAGGAGCCTGCGGGTGGAGAAGGGCCTCGAACACCCGACCCAGGTGGGTCAGAGCGCACTCAGGGGGCAGCTACTTAGTGGTGGAGCTGCGCGGGGGAGAACAGTGATACTGACAGAACGGCATTCTGTTTGATTCTAAATACATTTAATTTTTGCAAAAAATAAAAATAATAATAGTAATATGCTAAAAAAGTGACTGACCCAAAGCACTCTCTTGAGTTAGATGAGGAACCCAGGAATATAAGTGTGTCTTTTGGCTCCACTGTGCTGGTTACATCTCAGGTTGGGTGGGTATGGTTCTGATATTGATGCCCCTCAACTGCCCTCCCTAAAAAACAGCCAATCTCATAGGAACCATATTCATATTGTTTCACCTCGTCTCTATTAACAAATATTATGTGCACAAACAGAGCAGAAAAAATCCAGTCAATGGGCCCGATTCACAGAACTAACTTACGACAAAATCCTAAACTTACTACCATTTTGGTATTCACAGAATGAACTTACTCATTTTGGTATTCACAGAATAAACTTACTCATTTTGGTATTCACAGAAGACACTTACACATTTTGTGTAACTTACACATTTTGTGTAACTTACACATTTTGTGTAACTTACTCATTTTGTGTAACTTACACATTTTGTGTAACTTACACATTTAGTATTCACAGAAGGCACTTACTCATTGATGAGTAAGTGCCTTCTGTGAATACCAAAATGAGTAAGTTAATTCTGTGAATACCAAAATTGTTGTAAGTTCATTCTGTGAATACCCAAATGTGTAAGTTCATTCTGTGAATACCAAAATGTGTAAGTTCATTCTGTGAATACCCAAATGTGTAAGTTCATTCTGTGAATACCCAAATGTGTAAGTTCAGTCTGTGAATACCCAAATGTGTAAGTTCATTCTGTGAATACCAGAATTGTTGTAAGTTTAGGATTTTGACGTAAGTTAGTTCTGTGAATCAGGCCCAATGAGTAGAAATAGGGCCATCCTCAACATAATGTAAACCTCTAGAAACAACACAGTTGCTGCATATGTTTTGTCTCAGAGAAGTCCACCAGTAAATACCAGGTCTTGAGATGTTAAGTAAGAGTACAACCTACACAAAGGACCCTAACACTTAAAGAGGGCAGTAGATGCCCTGCAGGGACTCAGAAGATGGCCAGACTCTGAAGAGAGTTGCACCAAATGCAGGGCATGGAGAAAGAAATAAGTGAGTGGAGTTTGAGGGGGTAACTGAGGACTGAAGGAAGATGTGAAAATTCAGAAGTTTAAAAGGAGCCACAGAGGATGTGGCCCCTAAGTGGGAGGATAGGGAAACAAGTGTAATTGGACAGCTAGGAAGAGCAAATACCTTTTACAATGTAGCCGAAGAAGTCAACTTTTTTCTATATAATCCTAATAAAACCATTGCAAAAACATTTCGGGGCATATTTACGTTCCCTGGCGCATCCCTGCATATCAGCAGGGATGCGCCAGAGAAAATGCGTCACGCAAGTTTACCCTTACGCCACGTCCAATGCGCCGCATTTACAATGCGGCGCATCGTGGCGCAAGGATAAGCAGATGCGTGACGCATCTGCCGGCGGAAGGTTGGCGCAGTGCTGAAGTTGTGTCGCAAGCGAGACGCAACTCCAGCACTGTTCCAACCTTCCCTATCCCTAACATGGTGCGTCAATCCTTACGCCTGCTTGAAGCAGGCGTAAGGATTTGACGCACCAGCGTGCCGAAAAGTGACTGCGTGAAATCTTGTAGATTTCACTACGTCACTTTTCCGAGGCGTTCCTGCGCCTGAACGCCCCCTGCGCCGGTACGCCCACATGAAACCTGACGCAGGTTTCATGTGGCGCAGGGGTTTACTACATGACGCATCTCCCTAGATGCGTCACGTTGTAAATATAGCGCAACGCGGCGCATGATTTGCGTCGCCGCTGCATCACATGCGTGATGCAACGGCGGCGCAAAAGTGGCGCAAGGGGCTTGTAAATATGCCCCTCCATGTCTTCAACATTTTTATTTAAATTGCACACTCGCAGTGAAATGTCTCTGATGGTGAAGAATGTAATAGAAGGATTGTCACAAAAATCATCCCCAGATTCACATTACATAGATGCTGTAGGGACAATCAGGTGCCCTCAGTGGTTTCTGCTTATGTAAAACCTCATCTGACTACCCTGGGGTACAGGTAGGTTTATTTGTCAATCACTGTTCCTCTATTTCACTGAATGACATCTCATTCTTACCTCAGAGTTTATGGCCTAGTCTCTGGGGTCCTCATCAGCACTCTCTGGTTCACTCCAGTATTTTGCCTCTAAAGCCCTGGTTGATTTACTCCAAAATTCAGCCTCCAACACCTTGAGGCATTAGATGGTAGGTTCCGAGCAGAGGCAATATTTTGAATCTGTGCTTTTCAATGTTTGCACCATAATGTTGCATTCAGGAGGCATTAGAGAATGATCTCTGCTGTTTCTTCCAATTTATCTCTGGTCAATTGACCTTTGTAGTAGCCTGAGAGGAAAAGAGGTTAACGACAATTTAAATCTTAAAGTACAGTGTGATCATCTAAGACCACACAGTAAAAGTCTGAGCCGATACCTTGAAGTTAAAAGGTTTTTTACAAACACAAAGCCAGACTGAT
The DNA here is from genome assembly GCA_963921515.1 of Calotriton arnoldi. Taxonomy (NCBI): domain Eukaryota; kingdom Metazoa; phylum Chordata; class Amphibia; order Caudata; family Salamandridae; genus Calotriton; species Calotriton arnoldi. The sequence goes on from CAWUFW010014064.1 coordinate 351,892, forward strand.
ATATATCAATTTCAAGCACATACTATAAAAATACAAGATTACCAAAGAAAGACCAAAGTGTCGTACAATGTTTGTTCTCAACAGCAAAGAGCATTTAAGAATTTCTGTGGCAGCAATCCATAAAATAAGGAAAAGGATTTGATGACTAGACAAATGGTTTTGATTCTTCTCCCCATACATGGAAAAGATTCGCAACATCTACTAAACCTTACACTCAACTAAGGATAGGGAAAACCCTATTGAATCAAGGAAGCAAGAAAGGTGTCAGTATCTGAATCACTGGAGAAGTTCTATAGGTAAGGCATCATGGATAGCATGAAGCCACACAATCAGAGATGTCAAGAGAGGTCTGCACCTCTCCAGGTTTAAAGGGAATCTATCCAAACCCAAGGTGGGTTCACTAATTAAAATGCACAAAGAGCATTCAAGAAATAGGAACTGATCCACACCACAGTACTTTTCCAGTTCACAGAAAAGAACTTGGCACCTTAAACACTACTACATATTCCAGTTTCTGCTTCGGAAGCGTCTTTGGATTCCTCCCATCGTCTGATATCACCAACTGGTAACACTCCTTTTGTTCTTCATTAAAATTATTTGACCTTGCCAGTTCTTCCTCGCCTCACTATCTCAGAAATACAATGTGCATTTTATTAACTAATGAATGCCTTTGGTCTGCACCTGCAGGGAGAAAACATGCAGAAAACAACTTTCACCTTAGTGTTAAATGTCTCAACTGTAAGCTTAAGGCCCGCAATCATGCTAATTTAACAGTTTTCTTTAAATGCATATTCATTCTACAACCTACATATAATACAATAAATGAAATCCATAATAATCATAATTAAGCTACATTATCCTATACTCTTATATGCAGCACATTAAACGAATACATGTATTATTATTTTTTGAAACATTTTTATTTGCATTTTTCATTAATTGGTACATACTATTACATACTAGCAGATACATATACATGATGATACATTGATTAGACATGTAGCGATTGATTACATTTATATGCTCTTGTGCGTAATCCTCCCTCCCAAACAGTTCAGCGCATTTATGTAGATGTTGAGAGTGCCACCGTGTCCCCGATCTGCACAGTTAGTCACTAATATCTGACAGCGACTCATCTAGTGGCGGATCGCAAATGTTTCCCCTGAAAGCATTCCATTTTCACCAAACCCGCGTCCACTTCTTGGGGCACCCCCTGTGTGTATATACCGTTTTCTCCGCTATCATTGCGCCATCCATGTCACAGCACCACTGACGGTAGGAGGGAAGAAGCCTCGCTCCCCAATATTGAGATATGTTCCGCTTCGCTATCATATACCCAATGTCGCCCAGCCCTGGGCCATTTGGTTTAGGTCTGTCGGCTCCCAGATATTTAAAAGACACCTCTTGGGCTCCGGTTCAACGGTAGCTCCGGCCACCCTCGAGATGGTATGCATGATATCCTCCCAGTACCGTTTGATCTCCGGGCAGTCCCAGAGTATATGATAAAAGGTACCTAGCCCCCCGCACTGCCTCAGACAGAGTGGCGTTTCAGTTCGACCTATCCGGTGCAGAGTTGTGCGTGTATAGTAGATTCGGTGGAGGATTTTTAGTTGCACTAACTTTAGTTTAGAGGGTATTGCCTCTTCTCTCGGGGAAGCGAGTGCTTCTTGCCAATCTGTCTCGTCCAACTCCCCAATGTCGGTCTGCCACCTGTCCCTAAGGGTTGTTGTGGGGTCCGGTTGGTTATTTATAATCTTGCGGTAGGTTTGGGAGATCGCCTTTTTAACCACATGGTCCGTTAATAGTCTGTCCTCGAATGGTGATGCCTCTGGGAGCTCAGTACCCGGAGGAATAGTTTTCAGGAGTGCATGTCTAATCTGCATGTAACAAAAGGTTTCCGTCGATGCCATCCCATATGTGTCTTGGAGCTGAGCGAATGTAATGATCTTGCCCTTTTTCCACAGATCCCCCACCTGGGAAATTCCTATGAGGTCCCACTGTTTGAAGCCTTTGCTATTGCGTAGTTTACCTAAGCGTCAGGTTTCCCAGAGCTGTGTGGCCTGCGTTATACCCCCTTCCCAGCCAAGGGCGCGAAGTGAAGTGAACCATATCCGTACTGTGTGTGCTGTTGGTCCTATAAGGGTAGTCCCCGATGCTTATTATAGAGTGCTCCCATGACGCCCACTGTACCGAGGACATATCTGTCCATACATAACGCCGGTTCCTCCTGTGGAGCGTGTATCCATTGGTTTATTATGGTGAGCTGCGAGGCCCAGTAGTATACCTTTATATTTGGAAGGGCAATTCCACCATCATACCAGCTTTTTACTAATTTATGCATGGCTATGCGGGTGGGTTTTCCGTCCCAAAGTAGATTGCTTACCTCAGTGTCAATTGCTTTAAAATAGGTGGGGGGAACCGGAAACGGGGTATTTTGTAGGGCGTAAAGAAATCTAGGGAGTGCAATCATTTTGAAAAGGGCGGCTCTTCCCAACAGTGTCAGCGGTAGGGAGCACCAGTGTTTCACATCACGGCGGAACCGTCCGAGCAGTTCAATTAGGTTTTTTTCCATGAATTGCTCGGGCTGGGGCGTAATATGAAGTCCCAGATACCTAAACCCCCCATCAGCGATCTGTATCTCACAATTCCTTGGTAGTCTCGGTGGAGGGCCCCATAGCACATAAAGAAGTGACTTCGCCCAATTAATGGTGTAGCCCGAGACCTTGCCATAAGCAGCGCAAATATCCAGGAGGCGATTAATGGAACGTGTGGGAGATGCCATGTATAGCAGCACATCATCTGCATATAAGGAGATGCGGTCTTCCCAGCCCTCCGTCCACTTTAGCCCCCCGAATGACCGGATCCCGCCTTATCCAGGGCGCCAATGGCTCGAGCACCAGCGCGAACAGGAGCGGGGACAAGGGGCAACCCTGTCTTGTCCCTCTTCCCAAGGGGAAGTAGGCTGAGATATGTCCGTTCGCCACCACGTGTGCCAGGGGTTTTGCATAGAGTAATTGGATCCATGCACAGAATTTGGGACCGAATCCAAAATGTTTGGGGACAGCAAAAAGGAAAGGCCATTCGACTAAATCAAATGCCATGCGCGCGTCGAGGGAGAGAATGACGGTGTCTTCCTCAATGAGTGGTATACGTGCTATGACTCCGTGGAGTCGTCGCAAGTTAAGAGCCGTGTTGCGGCCTGGCATGAAACCAGACTGATCCGGGTGCACCAACTTTGTGAGATAGGGTAGTAGTCTGGTGGCCAGCGTCTTAGCCAGTATTTTAGCTTCCGCATTTAGCAAGGAAATAGGCCGATAAGATGTGCATTCCTGTGGCGGTTTTCCAGGTTTGTGTATTGCCACTATTGTTGCTAGACGTTGATCCCGTGGAAGCTCCCCCTTACCCAGGCTGTTTACATACATCTCTAGCAGACTGTGGGGCCACGTGGCTCGCTGCTTTTTTGTACAGTTTGATAGGTATGCCATTGGGGCCTAGGGCCTTCCCAGTGTGTAATGCACCTATAGCTAGTGTTAGTTCCTCTGACGTCAGATCTGCTTCTAGCTCTTGCATCTCACTAGGGGCGAGAGTAGGCATATGGATATCCTTGAGAAATGCAAGATTGTCTTCTATCGTGGCCGTGGCTGCAGGTGTATATACTGTCTCGTAATGGAGCGCTAGCGCATCAACTCTCTGTTGTGGGTTAGTAGTTGTTTCTCTATTATTCAGTCTCAGCTGCGCCACCCAGCGACTAGCTTTCTCGCGTCTATCCAGCCATGCTAGGAGCTTTCCCGCCTTATCTCCTACCTCGCAAATAGTGTGCTGGGTCTTGGTGAGCCTGCTCTTCGCCTCCTCCCCACATATAGTCCCTGTATTCCTGTTTCGCCAAGTTCAGTTTGTGTGTCATGGTGTCGTTGGTGTCTGAGGCATGATCTTCTTCAGCCTGACCCACCTCCCTCTTCAGAGCCTCTAAGTGGCGCAACCGATCATTTTTATGGCATGTGATTAATGAGATTGCTTGGCCACGCAACACTGTCTTATATGCCTCCCATAGAGTCGTCGGGGACGTGACTGAGTGGTCGTTTTCCGTAAAATACTGTTTCGTAGTTGTTAAGAGACCCTTCCATATCTTAGGGTTTTTGAGGAACCCTGGGTAGATAGGAAATATGCGCCATCGTCCCAGAGTATGAGACGTGTATTGAATTAAAACTGGGGAGTGGTCGGAAATACTCCTAGGCAGGTGCGACACCTTCAGTATTCTCTCTAGACCCGTCGCCAGTGTGAAAATGTAGTCTATTCTCGAAAGACTGTCATGGACACCTGAGCGGAAGGTGTATTGTCGCTCCTGTGGGAACTGCGACGCCAAGCATCCACAAGACCAAAGGCGTCTAGGAATTCAGATAGTCGGAGATTTGTGCCACTCTGATCTCTAGGGGGCTGTCGGTCTATGGTTGCAGCTTCCGTGGCATTAAAGTCACCCCCCAGTATCAGCTCGCCTTGTGGGAGTGTGAGTAGGAATTTACCCAAAGCAGGGAAGGCCACCCGATGCAGAGCCGGTGGGATATACACTGACACTATGTTATATGGTCGTCCCTCCCATTGACATGCTACAGCTGCAAATCGCCCCTGATCATCTGTCCATGACCCAGTGATTATGAGCGGGAAGCGTTTGTTAATCAGGACGCCTACACCCCGTGAGCCAGAAGTGAATGCAGAGTGTACCACCATTTTAAAACCCCACCTATCTAGGGCCTTGCAGGCTGAGCCCACCAGGTGCGATTCTTGGATCAGAGCCACTGCCGGCGCCTTGTGTTTTAGATATTGTAAGACCAGCCCTCTCTTTATCCTATCCCCAAGGCCGTTTACATTCCATGAGATAACAGAGAGAGGGGGGCTCTGCGTATTAGAGGTCAGTGATCGTACGGCCAGTGAGTCAGCCAGGGTAGTCATGTACGCCATCTATTACATCATAAATGGGAGAATTTGCAGAGCATTGCAATATGAACATCATGTATGCATTGTGCATATACCTCACACTCTTGTCATGTACCTGCAACATTGGAAAAGTCATAACATTAAACTGGTCCCATCCCCCCTCCCCCCTCCCTGCCGACCTGCTCGGCGGACCTAGAACTACCCACCACCCAAACATCGCAGAGTGCTTTTTCCCCATAACTTGTACTTGCGTGAGGGGGGGAGAGTAGTCCCACGATCATCTCGCATCATCCCCATGGTCAAAGCATAATATAGTGGCTAAGTGTTCAAACAAAAAGTCTTTGTCCCACCCCAGTGGGGGCGCCGGATAGTGTTAAATTCACAACATTTCGAACACGAGCGTAGGTCCATTGCAGTCAAGTCGGCCCCATTTGGGCCCCGCCGTCAGCCTCGCAGAGTCCCTCCACATAGCAGTTATAGAACCACAGGGTCAGACCTTATCCTCAGCATCCACCTTTCGCCTGCGCTGTATCCTCTGTTGAGCTTGAGTCCCTGGAGTCCGGAGACACATCCTCCAGCAGCCGCTGGTGTTGCTTCTTTCCTAGTCTTTTAGGCCCAGATGCCGGGCGCCATCCCTCAAGCCAGTCATGGGCTTCTTCTAGTGTCTCGAAGAACCAAAGTTATCCCTCGGCTTCTACCCGCATCTTTGCCCGGAATAGCATGGAGTACTTTAGCTCTCTGGCTCTCATTTCTTCTTGACCTCCAGAAAGCTGCGACGATGCTTAGTCACTGCCGCTGTGTAATCGGGAAAGAATGTAACAGTGTAGTTCTCAAGACGAATCGGAGGAGCAATCCGTGCCGTCTGGAGGATCGCATCGCGGTCATGGAAGTTGAAGATGCGGGCGAGTATAGGCCGGGGGGGCCCCGGGTCATGGTCTGCCACCAGGTACTCGGTGGGCCCTTTCAACTGAAAAGAAGTTGGACAAACCTCGTGGTTGTAGCTGATTCTTTATGAGGTCTTCTACAAAGAGGTCCAGTGCGGGCCCCCCGCCTTTTCTGGTACGCCTATAATTCGGACGTTGTTGCGTCTCGAGCGGCCTTCCTGGTCGTCAAGCTTGGCCGCCATTAGTTTGTTATCCGCTTCCAGTTGCCTGACCTGGCGCTGTAGTATGGCTGTATCTGTCGAGAGAGGTGCCGTCGTGGTTTCAACCTCCGTCATCCTCGTGGCCAAGTGTGGGGCCCATAGCTGAAGCACATCTTCAACATTGTGGCAATGGGGTCCAAACCCCCATCATCACAGTGACCATAATGTAAGTGTGGGGTCCATAGCTGAAGCACATCTTGAACATTGTGGCAATGGGGTCCAAACCCCCATCATCACAGTGACCAAAATGTAAGTGTGGGGCCCATAGCTGAAGCACATCTTGAACATTGTGGCAATGGGGTCCAAACCCCCATCATCACAGTGACCATAATGTAAGTGTGGGGTCCATAGCTGAAGCACATCTTGAACATTGTGGCAATGGGGTCCAAACCCCCATCATCACAGTGACCAAAATGTAAGTGTGGGGTCCATAGCTGAAGCACATCTTGAACATTGTGGCAATGGGGTCCAAACCCCCATCATCACAGTGACCAAAATGTAAGTGTGGGGTCCATAGCTGAAGCACATTTTGAACATTGTGGCAATGGGGTCCAAACCCCCATCATCACAGTGACCAAAAGGTAAGTGTGGGGTCCATAGCTGAAGCACATTTTGAACATTGTGGCAATGGGGTCCAACCCCCATCATCACAGTGACCAAAATGTAAGTGTTGACAAAGAAAAAGCTGCAACTGCCAAACTGCATGGATGATTCCTGGTCACAGAACAACAAACAGATCAGTGGCAAAGTAGTGCTTGTGTCCCATAGCAACATAGATTGGGGGAGGCAAACAGTGCAGTGCAAATAAGACATACCTTTGGCCATGTGCAGACAAACATCACCCATGGGGGCTGACACTGTCAACATTCATCAATGACACAATGACAGAAGTGACCATCAGATTGCAGACCCACATATTTGCACCAATGGGCACACAAATGCAGATACCCTGTGGAGACTGTAGATGTGAGGTGAACAGATACCATACCATGGCAGCAATAGGACACACAAACAATGATCATTGTGTTGACTGATGACCTAGGAGTCCCAGGGACAGCAGGGGAAACACACCAAACAACATACAGCCAATGGCACACTAAAGATATGCCAATGCAGTGGTGCAGATGCACAAACACAAACAGGCAGACCCACACTGCACATCAAACACAACAGGTGAGGGGGGGGGGTACCAGTGTCCCCAGGCAACCACACAACACATGAGGAGGCCTGAATACCAATTACACAGATGTGCATACAGTGCCACACAAAGGCAACTCATGGATCCAAATCCCCTATGTGGGCAATCAGGCTTTGTCAGATGAGAGGGAGCACAAATCACACATGTCACACAAGCATGTAGGAACAGCAACTGACACAGCAAGACACAGAGACTCCACAGCACTACCCCCAGGGCCCCCACAATGTGGTGACCCTGGGCTGCATTACAATCCCACTCTGATGACAAAGCTAGATGTCGTTCACACTGTGAACCACAGTCATGTGTCCTGAGCAACAAACTACCATCACACCTACACAAGCACAAATCAATCAGCACGGCCAGTAAGCCAAGGGCAACATGGAGGCAGGGGACTAGCCGGGCAACAACTCTCATCTGCACACACTCAACACCACACACCTCGACCTCCAACAATGTGCAGCAGTGAAGCTCACATGCACTGGTGACATTGCACATGCACCCATGACAATCCCAGGGGGGTGGTGGGAACCAAGGTGCAGAAACACATCACACATGGCCACTCAACAAGACTCCTGAATGTCTGACACACTGCACACTACGCTGTACATGGACATGACGGCAATACCACACAAACCAATGGGATCCCTGCCACAGTCACACACCAATGAAGAAGCCAAGGTCACCCACAAAGAACACACATAGACAACTACCAACATTGCAGCCCTGACCCTGAGGAGTGCCAGCAGTCACACACACAACGTGTCACAACCAATGACAGCTAACACAAACCGGAAATCACATGACAGGTGTAAACAACAAGTGCCAAGGGGAATCCTGACTGTGACCCATCAGCGTCTGCCCACAAACTCAGCCCTGACACCAAACACACCTATGGGTGACACCCTGATGACCAGTAATGTGCCATGCACCCACATCACAGAGAACCCAGGGAGAAGACTTTGGGGGAACATAGGTCAACTCAGCAAGGATCACAAACAGGAACATCACTAGGGATCCCAGCATGCACAGCAACATGGAAGTGAACACACAGACATGCTCATACAACACACACCTTGGGCGCAGGTGATGTCACAGGAGTACACACTGCCATGAGGGGACTCCACTCCTGTGTGAGGAAAGCTATACCATATGTCGCATCAGTAGGGCTCCATCATGTCAGCAGAACACTTGGTCACACAGTCAACAATTAGCACCAAATGAAGGCTCCCGTCACATCAGCCTGGTCATGGGAGTGTCAACGAAATCATCAGCACAGATCCAACACACATGTATAGCAAGTCGCACTGACAACACAGATGAGTCCTTCCCCATTGATGCCCAAACCTGCATGTCCAGTGGAGATGGCCACACGGTCAGGGAACTAGACTAATTGAACAATGGCAAGCACAACAGATGTGCAGGGGTGGAAGCCACAGATGTGACATTGCAAATGTAAGTAGGAAATCCCATTGCCAAATATTGAAAACATGACACCCTCAGATGCTGCTAAGGATGACATGGATACACCACAGGATAGGACACAGTCCCCCTGGACCACATGGGTTCCGGCACAGTAACACTTCATTTTCATGAGACAAAATATCACCATCACTGCAGCAAGGGCATGGTTAGCATCATCAACATCATGTACATCAGAAGCAAAAGCACTAGAGAACAGAAAGTTGCTTTATTCAGCATATGTGTGTTCGAAACTTGAAGTCATTTAAAAAATAAACAAAGGCCAATGGCCAGTCCATCATGAAAGTCAAAACAGGGTGACAGTGGCAGATGTCACCCAACGCATGCCTGCACTGATAAAAACCAGGGACAATCCCCTAGGAGGGGCATACGGGGGGCAGGCCAGGCACCGCAGGGACAGGATCAGGGCTCACCAGGAGGAGGCAGGGAAGGGGTGGTGGTTGCTGGAGAGCCACTGACAACTGCAGTGGAGGTGTCTGACATGGTGTGTGCCGGCACAACTGGGGGGCATGACTCAGATGGTGTGGGTGCCGGCACGACTGCAGTGGACCGTGCAGATGGAGTGGACAGGTTCGCCACTGCAGTGCCCAAGTCAGACAGGGTGGTAGTGGACTCCACTGCAGTGCCTACCTCCAGGGGAGGAGAATGGGGATCAGGTAAGGTGGGCAGGACAGAGGGGGAGGACACCCTCACCACACCAGTGGCACAGACAAGCGCAGCGGGGGTTGTGGGGCCGGAAGAGCAAGTGGCAGGGGGAGAAGGCCTGATCCTTTTGGGAATGGTGTATCTGTGGGTGGGGGAACCTGGGGCAGGGTGTGGTGGGGGCACCTGTGGAGTGGGGGCCTGAGGGATGGAGGAAGGAGACTTGGTGACTGAGCTGCAGGGCAGCGGCGGGGTCTTGCTCTTCCGGGTCCGGGGGGACTTGCGGGTGGGGGCGTCAGTCGGTCTGCGCCTGGGGGAGGGTGTCCGTGGGCGAGGGGCACTCCGCTCCGTGTGGGTGGGCTTCCTCTTCCCCCTGAATGCTGTATCAGCTGGATCGGAGGGGAAGAGGCCGAGGTCACTGAGGAAGAGCCGCTGTGTCTTTGGGGTTGCAGATGAGGCAAGGGAGGGGGCTTTGGAGGGAGAGACAACTGAGGACTGCGCAGTGCTCGTGGATGCGTGTGTGTGTGCCTGGGCCCCATCCCCTGTGAGTGTGATTTCAGTCCCCTGACTGTGCGTGCGTGTGCGTCTTGTTTGTGGCGTGTGTGTCTGTGTGCTGCACGTGTCTGTGCTGGTGTGTGCCTGTGCCGGTGTGTGTGTGCTTGGGACAGGTAAGGTGCTGGGGAGTGTGGATGGGGCAGAGGCAGGAGGGGTGAGGGACTGTCGGAGGAGGGACACTGCTGCCGTCAGGGAGGAGTCCATGGACCTATTGCCCCTCTGTAGGGCAGACATGCCCGATGAGATGCCCTCCATGAACGACACCAGCTGAGTCAACAGAGTGGTGTGTGCATGGAGGACACTCAGCATCGCTGTCCGCCCTACATGGAGCTGGCAAAGGAGGTACACAGACTCCTCACTCAGGGCAGCAGGGGTCACAGGGGCAGGGGGTGCGGTGCCTGGCCCGAAGGAGACACGCTCCCGAACATGGGAGCCTCCACGGACCTCGGGAATGGGAGCCGATGGGAGGGCGGTGGTGGTGGTGGCGGGGACAGCAACACTAGCTGGGGTGTGGTGGCTGCTGACACCCGCCTCCATAAGGGAGTCATCCTCCGAGCTGCTGTGGTCCTCAGCTGAGGTGGATGGTGCTGAGGACTCCTCGGTGTGGCTCCCCTCGCCCTCCGTGCCACTGGGTCCCTCCGACCACTCCTCGGCTGCTGACCCAGTCTGGCTCTGCGGCTCCTCCTGGTCCGTGGAGCTGTCCCCTCCTGTGGCCGTGGATGTATCTGCAATCAATAGGGAAACAGACAGACATCAGTCACCTGCACCGAACGCACACACCACAGTAAGTACAGCACATTACAGAGCAAGCCCTGGCATCCTTAGTTGAACATTGCTAAAAGTGCCCAAACAGAACAGGAGAAGCCAATTGTCAGTCTGATGGTCAACCATGGCACTCACATCCCACCTGGCCTTGCACCCATCTGTCTGGTGTCTGTTGGATGGCAATACCCCAGTGTGGACACATGCACCACCTACACAGTAGTTGGACAGTGCAGAGAACACGGTGAAGCATGTGAACATGCACACATCACAACTCTTGCCACTGAGTCAGTACAGGTGTCCGGATGAAAGGGATGCCCAGAGTCAAATAGGAAATGCATGTGATGCATACCAGCGACAGACACCATGATGCACCCATGTCCTGATAGCCATTGCCACAATGGTGTGCATGTAGCACATGTCACTCCCCTGCAGGATCACTAATAGGAAGTCACATGCCATGGCACAGGCATGCCTGCTAAGTCATACATCACTGTCTCCAGTCACATGGGCAGGGCAGCCAGACAACAACACTCTGCACTGTGTCACAATAGTAGGTCATGGGGAATGCAAGTCCTGGAGCTGAACAAGTGCACATGTACATCCCCCACACACCACATCATCTGAACACTTATCTGTCCAGGTCATACCGATTGGACATATGGGAGACCTGTAACACTACCCTCTGAACCTGAGCACCTCACAATCTGCTGTGAATGGGAAACAGCTGCCTGAACTTCACATTCGCATACCCCAGTCTGCACGGTCAGGTGATCAAACACCTATGTGTCACACAAGTATCGTCTCCTATGGTCACATCTCCGGTGGCATGCTGAGCCCCAACCGAGAAACACCCCAGCAGACCTGACAACGAAGCCACAGCACACTGACACAGAGGCAGACACCTGAGGGGACAAATCACTGAGCACAACGTGTCAGCTGATACACGGGAGTGGGAGTACAGAGTGTATTGTATGGCCTGGAGTAGGCATGACTGTCCTGCCCCACATGAATGAGGGATGAGCCCTGGACAGTAGGCAGCTGGCTAAGTATGTGTGACACACGTAATATACACACTCCTGGGGCCCAAACATTGTTCCCACCCGCAGCATGGGTGTGTGCCAGATACCCCAGGCACATGTGGTGGATCAGCTCTGCAATTGGACCACATATCAAAGTAACACGCAGATTACATGTCAGAACACAGCCATTGTGTAAGCAATGGACCCACCCATGATGCCCACCACAGAGTTAGGGAAACAGATGCTGTCCCCCACCTTGAGTCAAGCAAACTGCAAGGACACTGTACACAAGTGACACAATTCCCTGACTGTAAGGGCCACACCAGGGTATCAGATGAGGAGTGGGCAGTGCACAATAGAGGGACATGGGTCCTGGACCACATGACTGATGTACTGTGGAAGTTTAACCAGGCCAGAGGAGGGCACATAGCATGGCAGACATAGTTCACAATGCAGTCATGGACTCACCCCCTCCTTGCTGCTCTCTGGCCTTCAGCTGCCCATCCAGATCAGGGAAGACCACCGCCAGGATCCTGAGCATGTGGGGGGTCAGGGTCCGGTGTCCGCCCCTCCTGCGAGGAGGCGACAGCTTCAGCTGGACCCGTGCGATCCTCCGGGTCCAGCCCCGAAGGTCCTGCCACCTCTTCTGGCAGTTGCGGATCCGGCGCTTGTAGACCCCCACGGATCTCACTGCCCGGACGATGGTCAGCCATATCTGCTGCTTCTGGTGGGCATCAACCTGTGAGGATGACAAAGTGAGAATGCCATTACTACACATGCAACATATCCGTGCATTACACAGTTGTATATACATGTCTCAATCACAGGGGCACATGATGTACACAGGCAGTGCAACGATGGCCATGGACAGTATGCCAGCAGTTACTACATGGTATCATTGCCTGGGAAGTAAAACCTTGTTTAAATGCACTGTCACTGCACTATACCTGTCCAGTGCATGTAACTACACACTATGGGGGGTGACAACTACTCAGTGAGCCTGCTAGCCAGTGGCGTGCAGACTGTTAGCCTTGCTAGTCAGACAACATGCACATTTAGAAAGGCAGTGGACAGAACACTCACCTGCTCCCCTGCTTTCCCATACAGCTTGCTGTACTGTGGAAGGAGGCTGTCCAGCAGGGCCTGGTTCTCCTCAGTGCTGAAGGCTGGGGCTCTCTCCACAGTACGTGCCATTGCAGGGTCCAGAGGGTGCAGATACAGCAGCAGTGTAGTGGCAGATGTCGTCCTGGAGCATGTAGTGCAGGCAAGTGAGCTCTCAGGGGAACAGCCAGCATTATATGTGTGCTGCAGAGGCAGATACTGTCCCATGTGTCCAAAGTGATAGGTCCAAGTCGTTTGCATCTTCTGAATCTGGCCAATCCATGGAATTGCACCACTTACACACGCCCCCAGCATCCTTCAAAAGTTCAACTTCATGACACCCATGAATTTGCAACATTGTTGTGGGTGACCAACTGAATTTACAGCATCAGACTCGTTCAAAATTTGAAAACGCGTCCGTTGCCAGGCCAGGCCATAGCCAATGGGTGCGCACCGATCGGTCCATTGCTGTTCAACGCGTACCCAGGATACAACGCGTACCCGCACACATTGAATGCAATGGGCCGGCCGGGCACACCGATCGGTCCATTGCTGTTCAACGCGTACCTAGGATACAACGTGTACCCGCACACATTGAATGCAATGGGCCGGCCGGGCACACCGATCGGTCCATTGCTGTTCAACGCGTACCCAGGATACAACGCGTACCCGCACACATTGAATGCAATGGGCCGGCCGGGCACACCGATCGGTCCATTGCTGTTCAACGCGTACCTAGGATACAACGCGTACCCGCACACATTGAATGCAATGGGCCGGCCGGGCACACCGATCGGTCCATTGCTGTTCAACGCGTATTGCGAATACAACGCGTACCCGCACACATTGAATGCAATGGGCCGGCCGGGCACACCGATCGGTCCATTGCTGTCCAACGCGTATTGCGAATACAACGCGTACCAGCACACATTGAATGCAATGGCCAATGTGCGCGCACCGATCGGTCCATTGCTGTCCAACACGTATTGCGAATACAACGCGTACCAGCTCACATTGAATGCACTGGCCAATGTGTGCGCACTGATCGGTCCATTGCTGTCCAACGCGTATTGCGAATGCAACGCGTACCAGCTCACATTGAATGCAATGGCCAATGTGTGCGCACCGATCGGTCCATTGCTGTCCAACGCGTCCCTGTACAAGTCACTGGCATATGTCACCATGCCTGTCACAGGTGAACATATGCCAGCCACATATACTTCCCAGGGAGTGAGGGGCACACCTACAACACCACAGCCTGTCCAAACTGTATCCTACGGCATGTAAGGCTGCATTACCTATTCCGTGTATGGGGGTGAACATGTTGTTCTGTGGGTGTCACTTGGGGGCAGCCACCCCCAGGCTGTGCACGTGTTCATGGGGACAGAATCCTTGGTGTTTCATGTACATGACCACTGTGATGTGCAACTGTTCATATCTGAGCATGTGGCATGGTCACATTTCACGGTGGTGTATGTGTATGTCATGTCACATACCCCCTGAGTCCCATGTGGGATGGTATGTTTAACCCAGGGTGACCCATTGGCACAATAGTGATGGTCCTCCACAGTCTGTGTGCATGTTGTGTTTACAATGTCTCTGATTTCATGTGCACAATGGGAGGCAGTCTCCACATCCACGTTGTTTGTGCATGGACTTTGATGTTGTGCGTGTGTGTGTCACAGACGTCCATGTCTGTCCTGCCGAGGCAACAGGGACCACTACCTGTGGGGGTCATGGTTGTTTTGCTGTGGTGTATACATGATACACCATGTCATGCCAGTGTCCATGTGGCAATACAGGGTCCCTGGGAATCTACCTGTCGTTGAGCTGTGATGCCTGGGGCACATCTGTCCTCACATGTCACTGTGGGGTGTGTTTGTAACGTGGCAGCAGGAGATGGGAACTGGGACACGGCCTCATGATATCCAATGGCACAACCTGGGACTTATTGATGCCACTTGTTGAACTGTGATGTTAGATGTTGGCCATGTATGTGCCATACATATCCTTACGGAACTGCACACATCATGTACTTGTGCCTCATAATGATGTATCATGTGATATTGAGTGTGTTCAATGCCACATATGTGGGGTGACTGACAATCTTGCTTTCTTCACCTATGCACTGCAGGGCACCAGCTGTCCTTAGACCATTCCCTGACCTGGCAACGATGGTGGAACGTGACAGCATCCGACGGTACCGCTTCACCAGGCAGCTGATTGAGGATTTGGCAGTGCGCTTGGCACCACATTTGCAACCTGGCCGGCCGTACCCTACAGCGCTGACCCCCAAGGTGAAGGTGATGGCAGCCCTACACTTCTTTGCCACTGGTACCTTTCAACACACTGTGGCGACTGCTGGTGGGATGTCACAGACCATGTTCAGCCGTGTGCTCCGCGATGTTTTGGAGGCTATGTTGATATACCTGAACCAGTACATCTATTTCCCTAGACTCCAACAACTCACTGGCGTGAAGAGTGACTTCTATGCCCTGGGGAGGATGCCGCATGTCATTGGCTCCATTGATGGGACACATGTGGCTTTGGTACCACCACAGGCCCAAGAGCAGGCATACAGGAACCGCAAACACTACCACTCGGTCAATGCACTGGTGGTCTGTCTTGCAGATATGAGCATCTCACACGTGTGTGCCCGTTTCCCTGGTTCTGCACACGATGCCTACGTGATGAGGAGTAGTCGCATCCCGAGGATGATGTCACAGATGCGGAACCAGCGTGCCTGGCTTGTTGGTGTGTACTGACTTTGTACCATTGTGTGTGTTCTGCAATGTAGTGTTCCACCCTCTTTTCCAACTCAGCTAATGTGCAATTGTCTGTATGTAGGTGACTCCGGATACCCCAACATGCCGTGGTTGCTGACGCCCCTCAGGAACCCTGTGACACCAGCCCAGATGCGCTACAATGAGGCACATGGTCGGACCAGGAGAGTGATTGAGCGGACATTTGGTCTCCTGAAGAGCCGCTTCCGCTGCCTCGACAAGACAGGAGGGTCCCTCCCATATGCCCCAGCAAAGGTGTGCAAGATTGTCATCGTCTGCTGCATGCTACACAACCTGGCAGTGCGGAAGGAGTTGCCTCTCATCCTGGATGACGATGACCAACGTCCGCCACCTGTGGAGGATCCTGGCCTGGACCACGATGCCAGTGATGATGATGATGATGATGGTGATGTCCGCACACAGCTCATCACCAACTTCTTCAGCTGAATGTGAGTATCCAGAGATGTCATGTCAATGATGTGAGTTTGCATGATATGTGTTGGTGGTGCTCTGGTGCTGTTTGAGTGTGTCCATGGGCTACATGACTGTATGCGTGTAGCGATGTGTCCTTACAGGTAGTCTGTACTCCCCAACAGTGTTGACATGCTAACTTGGTTCTGGGTGGGTATCTTGTGACATGTATTGGGCATGAGTATTGCAGTTCTGTCCTGTTCTTCAGTGCTTTTGACTGTGTGTCATTTCTGTCCTTCACAGGGTACTTTCAGAGTAGTTTGGTCAACTGTGATCCCCGACACCGTGATTCGACTTCCAGGGTGGTAGCTGTCGTGTCCCTACAGGTGATGTGCGCCACACCCATGGACTTCCTTCCTTCTACACTTGTTGACTGTGTGCCCGCTGCCAGGTGGGATTACCTTGCATCTGTGGTGGTTACAACATGTTGCAAATGTGTAATAAACCTGTGCTTCACTTTGTGATGTGCGTTGTCTGTGGTCACACATCTGACTGACATTTGCTTACTGCACCAGTGGGCTAGTTAACACAGACTGTGAATAGGTGTTGGGTCTGTGCAATGCAACGTATTTCCTGGCAACATCAGTGTAGGCGATGAGTCAGATGGCCCTGGTGTGTATGTGTTGTGTAGCCCTGGTGGTGTGTCTCCCTCATATGTGTGACGTCGCCATGACTCACATGCCGGTGTTGTACTTGCTGTAGCAGTTAGCATGCACAGTGTCATTTCCCAGATCATCATCGCCACTTCAGAGACAACGTTGGAATCACAACAGAGGCAAGTATGGTGTATTAGTGAGTTTATTGACATACATGTGTGAGTATAGTGCACAGGATGGTGGGTGCTGTACATTGTGATTGTAATCCAAAGTTCCTAGATGATTTGGAAGTCCTGGTAGCAGAAATGTCCAGAGTAAAGTCCACAGTCATCTGAGACATTGGTCCAACTTGAGCTCCCCATGTCATGTGGGAGAGTTGTGTTGCATTCGACAGGGTGAACAGTTTGGGCACAAAGGTGATTTTCCAGAACAGGTGTTGGCTTCCTGGGGGTTGTGCATGGCCATCAGCCTCTCAGTTGTCCTTCCTCGGACGACCCCTCTTCTTTGGGGGGGACCCTCAAGTGCAGGCTGCTGCGGTGCAGGGGACTCTCCGCCAGAGTCATCCTGCCTCCCTGTGGCAGTTGCAGTTGTTTCAGCACCAGATGTTGTGGGCACACAGGGAGGTGTTGACTGGTTGCTGCTCATCTGGCGGAGGCATTGTAATATGTCCCTATGCACCGCCGTCATCTCTTGCAGTGTGTCCCACTTGGACTCCACGCGGGACATGTGTGAGTCCAAGCGGGCATGATGGGCAGCCTGCTGCTGTTTAATGTCCCTGAGGAGCCCCACTACCTGGCTGAACTCTCCGGTGCTGGACTGGTACGCATCGGCTATGCGTGCCAGTTGTGGGTCATCATGCAGTCCAGACCCCTCTGCGAGCAGCGACCTATGTCTCCCACCCCTCCCACCACCCCTGGCGACACGTGCAGTACCTGAGGTGGCACGCACAGGTGACCCTGGGCCACCTTGGGGGTTGTTGGTGGTGTTGGTGTCCATGGCCCCACGTTGGTCCAGGGTCCCTGTGCTGGTGGTGGTGGTGCTCCTTGGTCTGTCCATGTCGGCAGGGGTGGTATGTGTGTTGACAGTCGTTGGAGGGGTGGGTGCAGGGGATGCAGCTGGTGGTCCTGCTGGTGCTGCATGATGACTTGCTCCGGAGGTGCCAGGTGGGTCTTCTTCATCCGAGGAGGGCAGAGGCTGTTCCACACCAGTGAGCTCCGTATCCTCTTGAGCCTGGGACGGGGACTCCTCAGCGTCTGCTGCTGTGTCCCCATCATCACCTGTTTTTGGGAGACACACACAATGTATGTTATGTTTCTGCAGGCATCAATGGTTGACACACCTGACAGTTGTGACTGTGCCTCTGGATGCGGGCCTGTACATTGCATTGTCCTAAGTTGTCACAGTCAGGGGTTGATATTGGTGTAGCACATTGTCCTGCATTATTTGGGCATTTCTATGTGAATGTTGGGGTGTGTACATGGTCTGCATTGGTTGTATTTGGTTGACATCCGGCCCTCCTTCCCACCCAGCCAGATATTCCACCATGGAACGTGCTTCCATTGCAGGGAGTGCAAGTTGTCTTTCAGGATGTCAGTCAGTGGTGTCCTGCTGTTGGTTGGTGCACAGTTGCCAGCATGGCCTTGTGCTCCCCACAGCAGTGCACCATTGTCAGACATCTTGTGATGTTGCTTTCCACTCCCTGTGGGGTGTGCATGCTTGAGTGTGAGTGTTGCTGGGCCATGTTGGTGGGGGATGACTGATGTCTGTGACTACCACTCCCATCATGCTATTGCCTCCACCCCACTTCCCAGCATGCCCATACTTACTTGCTTTTGGGTGGACTTCACTGTGTGTGAGTGTGAGAGCAATGGCAAGATGGCTGACAGTGGTGTCCTGCTGTTGGTTGGTGGCCAGTTCCCAGCATGGCCTTGTGCTCCCCACAACAGAGCACCAGTGTCAGACATCTTTGATGGGGCTTTCCACTCTCTGTGGTGTGTGCATGCTTGGGTGTGAGCTTGCTGGGCCATGTGGGTGAGGGATGTTGAGCTGTGACTACCACTCCCATCATGCTATTGCCTCCACCCCCTTCCCAGCATGCCCATGCTTCCTTCCATTTGACTCTGCTTCCCTGTGGGGTTGTGTGCCTGTGCTGACAAGATGGCTGACAGTGTTATCCTGGGGTTAGTTCTGCTACAGGTCCCATGTGTGTCCCTGTGCTTCACACAGCATGACCCAGGGTTGTGGTTCTTTGTGGGATATTTGATTGGAGTGTGAGGCAATGCATTCTCCCAGGTGAGTTGTGTGGAGTTTGTGTTAGGGGGTGTGTGGGTGGAGCTGCTGGTGACTATGGTCTGTGCTGTGAGTCCTACTTCCCACCCAGCCAGATATCCCACCATGGAACGTGCTTCCATTGCAGGGAGTGCAAGTTGTCTTTCAGGATGTCAGTCAGTGGTGTCCTGCTGTTGGTTGGTGCACAGTTGCCAGCAGGGCCTTGTGCTCCCCACAGCAGTAGCCAGTGTCAGCCATCTTGTCAGTTGTTTTCCACTCCCTGTGATGTGAGCATGGTTCATGGTGGTGTTGATGTGCGCATTGTGAGGGTGGGCAATATCTGTGACTACGACTCCCATGATGCTATTGGCTACACTGACTTGCCCAGCATACACAGTATTCCTTTCTTTCAGTGGGCTTCACTGTGTGGTGGTGTTGTAGTGGTGGCTACATGTCTGGATGTGTTTGTTAGTTGTATTTGTGCCACTGCCTAGCTGTAGTTGTAGTTGTGTTTGTACATGTGATGAGACAGTTACATGTCACTATGAGATGGCATGTGTTGTGTTTATCTGACTGACATACACATTTTGGGATGATTCTGTTCTGGTTGGTGTGTATTTGCTAAGGGTGCATGGTTTGACTCTCCCCTTGACAGTGATGTGTGTGTATTGTCGCACAATATTGTGTACATTTGTTGTGTACTCACCAGGCTCTGGGATGTTTTTTAGTCCATATATGCTCACTGGTGGTAGGATGGCCCGCACCTTCTCCTCCCAGGGCCTGAGGTATACTGGCTTGGCAGGAGGGCCACTGCCGGTGTGTTGGCTCACGAGGTAGTCCTTCTTCAACAGCTCCCTGACCCTCCTGCGCACGTCATACCACCTGTTCTGGATGTCTATCTTTGTGCGCAAACATGGTGATTGTGCGTTCACCCTGTCGACGATCCTCTCCCACATCTTGGTTTTCTGCGCCATGGGTGTCTGTTGGACCAGTGTACCAAACAGCTGTGGCTCTACCCTGAGGATCTCATCTACCAGGACTTCCAATTCACTATCTAGGAACTTATGATTCTTCTTTGGGGGCATGGTGATGGTGAGTGATGTGTGTGTTGGTGTGCAGGTGAAGGTGTGTGAGTGTGTGTTTTGCTGGGTGTATGTGAGGTTGCTATTTGTTGAGATGCTGATGGTGTGTGGCTTGTGTGATGGATGAGCTGTGGGTGTATGGTTGCTGTCTGTTGAGTGCTGGCAGGTAATTTGAATTTGCAAAGGATCATGGTAGGGATTTGTGTCCTTTATATGGGTGGAGTTGTGGGTGTGTCTTTGTTCCCTGCCCCCCCCAGTATTTATTGGCTTTGTAATTGCTTGTTTGGCCTTTTTTTGTGTATTTTCCCTTTGTACTTTTCGTGCATGTAGGAGACGTTCTTGTGACCGAGTCTGACCCTGCAGTTGTCTCGTACGAGCTTCTCCGATTCGTTCACGCTGTGTTTGTGCTGTTTTCTATGCTGCGTACGCGTCGGTCGCGGTGTTTTGGGTTGCTTCGGCTCGCAGTTTTGTATGCGTGTCGGTCGTACGGCTTGTCCTCCGTGCGACTCGGTCGTGTTTTCCACGCGTTGCATCGTACTTGGTGGGTAGGAGTTCGCGGGTACGTTTCGTTCGGGATTGTTCCGGGTGCGTGTCGGTCGGTTAGATTCGCGTGTTTTTCCGGCCGGATTGGTGTTTTCCGCGCGGCTCGGTCGTTCGGCTTGTGTTCCGTACGAGTCAGTCGGGTTTTGCACGCTTCTCATCGTACTTTGCGGGTCGGGCTGCACCGGTACGTGTCGGTCGGAATTAATTCCGGCTCCGAGTCGGTCGGTACGTTTTCCGGCCGGAATCGGAATTGACCCCTTAGTCTAATAATCTATGTCTCTATCCATGTGACAATTTTACATTATAGAGCACTTTGTGCTTTACCCTTTTCTGTCCTTTGTATAAGTCTGTCAAAGTTAAATATTTCTTTCCAATGGTAATGCCTTTACGACCCTGTTCTTTTATTGAAGGTTACAGGTTCTTACTTTCTTTGGATTCAATGGCCATTTGCTGTGCAGTTTTAAACTTTATAAAAGGATCAACTGCAATTAGAAAGAAATTTGGCTGAGTGGAGGTTGGTGCACTATGTATGGCTTGACCTAAAACATTATTGAATGAAAGTGGGTGTTGTCAACCTAATATTTGTTATGAAGACTCTGTTTTTAAATGTTTTTATAATGACGTTTTGTATTTTGTGCTTTAATGATCTATTTAAATTGATTGACTGAATGAATAATTTTAAATGTATTATTTCTTAAATTACTTCCCACCCTATATCTCTAAAAACTAAACAACACACACCTAAAATATATCTTAAAACATATGATAATTTCACAATTTACATAATTATAAATTAAATAATTAATAACAAATAAATATTAATTATAAGGAAATCATTTCTTAATTACTATTCCTACCCTGTTCCCCTAAAAACCCAACAACACACACCTAGAATATATCTAAAAAAAATTAATAATTGCACAATATACATAATTAATTATCAATTAAACAAGTATTAATAATTAACTAATAATTAATTATATTTAATTAACTTCCCACTCTTTACCCCAACAAACCCAACAACCCGCACCTGATATATAACTTAAAAAATGTCAAAATTACACAATTTACATATTTATTTATCATTTAAATATTAATATTAAGTAATTATAATGTATTACTTTCTCACCCTTTACCCCTAAAAACCTCACAACTCGTACCAAAAATATAAATCAAATATTTAATTAACTACACAATTTACATAATTAATTATCAGTTAAAGTATTAATAATAATTAAAATTAATTAATAATGAATTATAATTAATTTTCTTCCCACCCTGTATCCCTACAAACCCCAGAACTCACTAGTACCATAAAGTTACAATAAGCAATTACATTAAATTTAAAAACAACTAAAAATTTGCAAACTATATTAAAAAATCTTAACAATAGTTATACAATTTATAACATATACAATTAAAACATATACTAAAATACATAAAAATATTTAAAAAACAATATTATTAACAACAATATTTATGTAAATGATATTAACAACATAGATTTTTTTTAACATCGGTATTAACATAGATATTTTTGTGAACGATATTAACAAACAGAGATATTTTTGACATTGATATTACTTACCTTAGAATATTGATAGTCTTGTGAACGATATTCCTGCATCACAATATTTGTGTTTTACAATACTAAAAACTCAATATCTGTGCATCTCAATATTTTTTACTTAGTATTTTGTCTGAATACCTCAGTTCTCTAAGTGACTTGCTCTGAGTGCTTTGTTGTTTAGCTTTCCACTCTTTTTATATTCTTTCCAGTTCTATTGCACTATTACTGTAGAACTCTCTTTGGCCTCTCTGTATCTAGAGTAAGAGCCATATTATGAGCTTGGCGGTCCCGTGGACCGTCGTACTGGTGGTGGCGGTCCGACCGCGGTGAGCTCGGCGGTCTGACTGTCCTATTATGAGTTGGGCTTATTGGCTTTCTGAAGACCGCTGCCGAACCACTGACACCGCCAGCCCACTACGAGCACGGCGGCTGCGAATCGGGGCTATAAGGCTGTGGGAGGCTCGGACCGCCAGTGAAACCACCCGCCCAATTACGAGTTGTTTTACAGCCGATGTGACCATGGCGGTCCAACTACCACATCTGAGATGGCGGAAAGGGAGGGATGAAAGGCCAAAACTCACCTCTACTCACCTGTACTCCTCTTCTAGGGACATGGAACCCATTGTGCACATCTTGCTGCTGTTCTATATCCTTGACCACCTTCAAAACCCAGTCCGTTGCAGACGAAATCGTCAGTAAGTCATACAACTTCCTGTTGCCATTGACTCCTTAGTAAATCGATGTCCTGCAATGGACTCAGCAAGGGAGTTGGTATGCCTAAGTAAAATGCACTTACACAGGGAACCTGTCTGGGATTGTTTCTTAACAATCATCTGAAACACATCTGTAGGATGCCATCCTAGGCAAAAAAGATTGGTCCTGCACAGGCACACTGAACACAAATGGACATGTGTATGTAAATTTTTTAAAGCGATAGTGATTTGTGCATTAATTTGTGTTCCCCAAGATCATCTCCTCATCAATATTGCACCTTTTAATCTCAATCACACATAACTTTTGCCCTTTCTCACTTGTTTCCCATGTCACAACTGATCTTCCCTAGTCATGCAGGTTACCATTTCTCAAGTGTTGCTAAAGTGACATTGACCTGACTACAACAACAATAATGCCTTGTGATTGGTACTCTGACCAAGATGTGACACTCCTTTTGCACTTTCTCACTTGTTTGCCATGTCACCAGTGATCTACGTTAGTCATGCAGCTTAGCTTTACTTAAGTTCAGCTAAAGTGACATTGAACTGACTACAACTACCATGAGGCCTTGTTACTGTAACTCTGACCAAGATGCTACACTACTTTTGCCCTTTCTCACTTGTTTGCTATGTCACCACTGATTCACACTAGATGTGGATTACCGTTACACAAGTGTTGCTAATCTGACATTGAACTGACTACTACTACTACCATGAGGCTTTGTCACTGGAACTCTGACTAAGATGCTATAGTGAATGTGACACACTTACATTGCAGACATCCCAGGTCCTGTTGTGAGGCAAAATAAACACAAGTATGGATGTGTCATTAAATTGAAACCCACCTTCTCTGCTACAACTCTGCAGTAGACTCCCACACATCACCCACATGAAAAAGGCAATGTCAGTCAATGGGATTACATAGAATCAATGTGATAAACATTGTAGGGCACAATAGCCCCTTCGATGCTCATGACGAGCTCAGCTCGTCATGCTGCGCAGTCGCGCTGTGCGCATGACGAGCTGAGCTCGTCACGACCACGCCCGCGATCGGAATGTCCAGCACCTGGGCGGAAAACCGATCGCGGCGAAGCGGATAGAAACCCTCTCTGCAGGATAGCTATGCCTCTATCAGGGGGAACCCTCAAAGTCTGGGGCACTGTGGCACACTACATTTTGCACATGTCTGACAGCCTCCATGTCCACTGGACCTGAAAACTGAAATATATCAGGGACAGCCAATTAAATAACCAGGCTGGTGTTGGCCAATGGGTAAGTGCAAGTTATGAAAGCAAACACAGCACTTACAGCATGTAGCACACATGAAGTAGCTGTATGGTACACTTAAACTCCCTTGTACACTCGCCCCTTCCCTATTCACTTCTGAGCCGTTCACACACTAAATTACTGAACCCATTCATATGTGACAATGTTTCATTTTATTACTATAGTGATAATAATATACAAATGCTATTAAAATCTTAAACACAATGTAATTACAATTGAAAATGGGGCCTTGTCTTTTCTGGTATTTGCCACCAAATTCTAATGTCTGTATAACTAAAATTCATAGATCAATATAAGTTAAAAACACATTACGTCATAAAAATCACATAAAAAATACACATTCAAATCTGGCATCTAGCCATCCAAATCTAAAAAACATGTAGTTGTCGATGCTGAGTTTCGGTGGACGATAATCGATAAAAAACCACCTTCTTCAGGACTCCAACTTTGTGACAACAATCATCTATTAAGAAATGTATAAAACATAGTTACTATTATTTATAAATAGCATTGATCACAAATAAAGAGCTCAGTTTCCGTATAAACATTTGTTCACTCAAACATTTGTTCACTCCTACTACTCCACATTCATTCTATTTATTTTAGAAAATGTATTCCAATCCATAAACGGATGGACTAAAGCCTTATATACATTCTTAATAATCATAGTGTTTGCTTACATCACACTACTAGTCATCATATAGCTCTCTTTTATTGTCTGCTACTATTGTATTGTTTACATTGTAGATATGGGATCACTGTCTTAATTAATTTATGGCAACCTCTCAAATATTCTATTTGGATACCTGTTTGGTTGTTGTCCACAGACAGCACATATGTAACACAAGACACTTCCGGGATGCGTTGCGATTCTAGTATACAGAAACATGATGAATCTATTTACTCAAATGTGGTTTACCATCACACCACTAATACTTCAATCTTGGAGATGGCCCCTCACCTTCCTAAAGAGGCTTTCTTAACATCCTCAGAGTTCTTCCATGTTCTTTCACCCTCAAGACATTGAATAGAGAGGTACTCTGGGGATAAAATCCAGAGTACCCATCAAAAACTAGTCCAGAATCCCACATCACTCATATCTTAATTAGACCTGGCTCTCAACTGTTTGCCCACAGTAGGTCGGAAAGTGAACTTAATTACAGCATAACAGAGAGGTTTGGGGCTCCCAAGTCCATAGTAGATGGGAATATGCACCCAACTAGAATAATATCCATTAATCATTATAGGGAATCTAAGCAGAAAGTAACTAATAGAACCACCGAACCTGCATTATAATATTAAACAAAGCAATTGAAAATCAATATTTTCTCTCCTCCCTATACTAGAAGTCTAGACCGTCTCTCTGAATTTAAATAGAGAAGAGAAAGTGGTGAAAAAATTGAAGAATGATAGCACCATTGATCCTCAGACATCAAAATAGGAACAGTGAGATGATATTAACTAAATAGGTAAGAGCAAACAGTTGAGAGCCAGGTCTCATTAAGATATGAGTGATGTGGAATTCTGGACTAGTTTTTGATGGGTACTCTGGATTCTATCCCACAGAATACCTCTCTATTCAATGTCTTGAGGGTGAAGGATCACGGAAGAACTCTGAGGATGTTAAGAAAGCCTCTTTAGGAAGGTAAGGGGCCATCTCCAAGATTGAAGTATTATGTTTTGTGATGGGAAACCAGATTTGAGTAAATAGAGTCATCATGTTTCTGTATTCTAGAATCGCAACACATCCCGGAAGTGTCTTGTGTTACATATGTGCTTTCTGTGGATAACAACCAAACAGGTATCCAAATAGATTATTTGAGAGGTTGTCATAAATTAATTAAGACAGTGACCCCATATCTACAATGTAAACAATACAATAGTAGCAGACAATAAAAGAGAGCTATAGGATGACCAGTAGTGTGATGTAAGAAAACACTACTATTATTAAGAATGTATATAAGGCTTTAGTCCATCCGTTTATGGATTGGAATTAATTTTCTAATATAAATAGAATGAATGTGGAGTAGTAGGAGTGAACAAATGTTTAAGTGAATGAATGTTTATACGGAAACTAAACTCTTTATATCTGATCAATGTTATTTATAAATAATCGTAACTATGTTTTATACATTTCTTAATAGATGATTGTTGTCACAAAGTTAGAGTCCTGAAGAAGGTGGTTTTTATCGAGTATCGTCCACCGAAACGCTGCGTCGACAACAACAGGTTTTTTTAGATTTGGATGGCTATATGCCAGATTTGAATGTGTATTTATTATGTGATTTTTATGACAATGTGTTTTTAACTTATATTGATGTATGAATTGAATTTATACAGACATTAGAATTTGGTGGCAAATACCAGAAAAGACAAGGCCCCATTTTCAATTGTAATTACATTGTGTTTAAGATTTTAATAGCATTTGTATATTATTATCATTATAGTAATAAAATGAAACATATGAATGGGTTCAGTAATTTAGTGTGTGAACGGCTGAGAAGTGAATAGGGAAGGGGCGAGTGTACAAGGGAATTTAAGTATTACGTGGGGGACACCATTTTATCTTTTGGCAACTGACCCTATCCCCTACATTTGTAAGGGTACCTCTCACATTTTGTGACAGTAGCTGTATGGTGTCATGTAGTTCCTATAGTACCCATGCAGGACCTGCGCGATTGGATAACATATACTGTGGGCTTGGTGGCAGACTGATTCTGAGCACCCCCACCGCGTATGTTAGCCTGATTTGCATTAGCTAGCTCACAGTGCCACTAGAATCTCCTCTTATCGGGGAGAGATTCGTTTCTGGCAACCTTAGACCATGACAACCCAAATTCCTCAGAATCGTGGAAACAATGTACTACCTTTCGCTCAGTCACTCGTGCTTACTTATTCGGTTTGTCTCAGAGAGTTACACAGAATAAACAGTCTGGGCGTTTCAATAAGTATTTATTGAACAGTTGTTATTCTAGTGTAAAATATATGTGCTGCGGAAACCAGCAGACAATAGCAGAGATATATTATCAGCAGTACGATAAAAGCAAAGGGATAGAACAGTTCTACCATATTGCAATAGTCATGAATGCATACATGAATATAAAAGCATTATGCAAGTGCGCGTACTCCTACGATGCCTATCTAGATGTACCTGAGTGTACCTAGCATATGTGAAGGTCTAAAAGCCTAAGAGCCAAGAATTCTTCTAGGATTTAGTCAAACCCCCATACCTGAATAGAGAGAGTGTGGGACCCCGTCCTGGTCTCGAGTTGGACACCCCGCAAGGGCTGTGTCAGACCGCTGTCAGCTGGAGCGACTGCATGCAGGAGCCTCAGCGTCTCTGGTCAGTGTCAGCATGGAAGTCTCAGTTCCCTCTATCTTACCGGGGTAAGATGTGGTGTATTTATACCTTAAAGAGTCTCGGTCCTCAGTATGGTTTGTATTGGTCTGTCATTAGACATGAGGAAGACGTCAGGGGTGAACTTTGTACATACATATTATGCAGGTGGTGTATTCCTAGAGGGCCATGCATAATTGATGAGTACAGTGTGGGCCTGTGTTTGGGAAAAACCCTGCTGTATTCAAAACCACAGGATAGATAACGTTCAGCCCTCAGAGCACGTTGTGTACTAGCAAGGACCAATGTAGGTGAAAGATCATGCCTATATAAGGAATCATGACTATAATAGGACATGTACAGTTATGACCATAATTGGGCATATGCGGCTATGACCATAATAGGGCAAGTACGAATATGACCATATATGGGCAAATATGAATATGTCCATTTTAGGGCATGTATGAACGGGTCTACATTAGGGCCTCTATACGGGACATAACAATGGTACACATTGCAAAATGGACACATGTCCATGCAGAACTAGACAAAGGTATGACAAGTTGACACCCTCCATGTGTGGACACATAATTATCTAACTAAAACACACCTAGTACATACCCAACCTACAATAATAGGAAGAAGGGCAAGCTAAAGGATATTGACAGTGGCCAGGCCAAGATGAAATACTTACCACATAACATGCCACCACCCAATGCAATTTCTGCCCCATCTGGATGTCAACCCACATAGACATCCATCCAATATTTACCCTTGTCCTGTCTGACTCCCGCACTGGCTCTAAGGGTACATCATACTAACCACTTCAACTGGATCAGCAATCAGGGATCGAACAAACACAACTGTACTCACACTGCACTAACTATACAATAACATCAAATAAATAGCAAAGCAATGGCAGGACTCATGTCTTCCAGACTGTGAAATGGTTTACTGAAAAGATTTAAAGAAAGGCCAATAGCCAGTCCAGGAAATTTCCATGTGCTACAGCTCAATGCTATGCCACAAAACGTGCCCTAACTGACACTGCCAGGGAAGCATCCACAGGAAGGGGCATCCAGTGGGCAGACCAGGCACCTCAATGATGTTATTTGAGAGGGCTTGAGTCAGTATTGGAAGGGGTGGGAGGACTTTGGGATGGTGGAGTGGCTGTGGCAGACGTAAGGGCAAGGTCAAACATAGGTCTTTCCTTGGGAGACTGGGGAGTTGGGATGACAAGGGTTGGGCTTTTGGAGGTAGAGGGAGTGTCTGTGTCTGGTCTGGGTGTGCCTGTTGTTGGTGCAGGTGTGTGTGGGTCTGATGTATATTGTGTCTGTGTTGAAATTTTGCATTTGGGTGTTTTTCTGGTGTGTGTTGTGGATGTGGTGGGTATGTTGTGTGTCTGGGCTGTATCTGTTTGTGCGGGGTCTGTGAATATGTTCATAGTGGGGCTGGTGAGGGTGGCGAGTGTCTGTTGAGTGGTTGCATGCCTGGACTTCTTGCTGTGTTTTGTTGTGTGTGCTGCATGTGGATGTTGTTTTGGGTGCGTGCTTCAGTCTGCTTGTGCTCTGGACAGGGCTGGGTAAAAGGATTTAAGGGCCTACCTTAACTCTGCTGCCAGACTTGTCACTGGATCAAAAAGAATTAGGCACATCTCCCTGGATCTAAAATCCCTGAACTGGCTCCCTAATGAGGCAAGAATTCAATAAAGATCATGCGCCTGACTCATAAAGCCCTACATTTCAATACCCACAGGTATTTGGCACAAAAGCTTGAACGATAGGGCAGTCATAGATCATCGCAAAGTGCTAGCACTCTACTCTTGACACCAGAACTTTTCTGTAAAAAGAAAACTTACAATAAAGCTTTCGCGGGTATCACCTGAAGATTTGGAACTCTCTTCCTCCAGACGCCATTTGATTTCATCAACCGCCTCCTTCAAAAAAGAAGTGAAATCATTTCTTTTTTAAATATTCTTTATGGCACATTTTCTTAAGTGAGCATCGCAGTACAGAAAGAATAGACCAAATAAAAGGGAGAAGAGCTTCCCCACCCATGATCCAAATCACAACAAAATGTATCATTTTTAAGAAACATAAAAAAGAGGGATTGAAAAGGCACATTGAGGGCAATAAGCAAGAATATCAGTTGAATCTAGTGCATTTTAAACACTCAAGTTCAAGTTCAAATTCAAAGCCTCCCCCGTCTTTACATTTTCCATAGCAGCTTCACCCATTTATTAGATCTCTACTCTTTGATCTCATTGATCCATCTGCTCATCGGAGTCCAAATTTCCCCCCTTTTTTTCCAAGCTCTACGCCCCCTCCATTCATATACTGCCATTTCCCAACCATGTACAGCCAGGAATCTACCCAGCCATTGATGCCCAGTTGGTGACTCAGGGTCCAGCCAATATGTGGCCAGACAAAGTCTTAGTACAGTCATGGCAGTAAATACAAATATCTGGGTATGCCATGGCACTTCCATATCGCTCACCCCTAAAACCATCAGCTGAGAAGACAGAGCTACCTGAAATCCCAACTACTTTTCCAGCATCCTACCGATGTCTCTTTAAAGCTTGGGGCAGTTTGCAAACATGTGAACAAGATCGGCTGCGAAGCAGCCACATTGAGGGCAGTGTAAACCGGCCGATCTCCCCCACTTGACAATCTTAGCTGGGGTAATATATAGATTAAACCAGGTTTTAAAACACTGCATCTGTAGGTTGGCAGCAATAAATGATGTCTGAGCTAAATATAGTGAGTCTTCACAGTCTCCAGTACCAACATGAAGAAGCCCATGCCAGCGATCCATATGCTTAGTGTGATCGTCCACCATTACTTTATTTAATAATTTATACAAAATAGCCAATGACGGTGGAGACTTCAGCAATAGGTCAATCACGACCACCCTAGAAAAACCACCCCTTCCCCCGCCTTTTTAACCAAAAAATCTCTTACTTGTAAGTACTTGAAGAATTGGCTATTCCCTATCCCGAACTTGTATTTAATTGCATCAAAGGGTAGTATCCCCCCCTCGTCCACAAGGTCCCCGATTTTTCTCAGACCCATCTCATCCCAGTATTTCATGTACCCATCTTTGAGGATGGCTGGGAGTAATTCATTGTTATACATAGGGGTATAGCTATTCATCCGGCTTAATCTAAATTTTTTCCGGACAACTGTCCATACCTTAAATGCACCAATCAAGATTTTAAACCTGACCCTTTTAAAATAGCCAAACTCTATATGGCGCAGAAGACATCCTCTAGCTTCTATACCCAGTACTAATTCGTATATAGAGATAAGAGCCTATCCCTCTAAACTTACTCTCTACCCTGTTAGAAGGCCTGCCATCTGCTGTGATATCAATGCCCAATAATACAATTGAAATTTGGGAACGGCCCATCCGCCCCGGTCCCTTGGAAGAGTCAAAAACTATAAAGCTCTCCGAGGGCGTTGACCAGCCCATAAAAATCTAGAAGTCATCTAATTTAAAGACTTAAACCAGGAACCTTCTACCTCTAAGGGGGTGGCTCTAAACAAATATAAGATTTGGGGGAGGAATAACATTTTAATCACATTGCTTCTCCCAATCAATGTCAGTTTCAAATTGTTCATTCGAGCAAAGTCGGTTTTAATCTTGTGAAACTTGGGGCCTAGATTTATATCGACAATTTTCGCCACATCTGCCATGATGTCTACCCCAAGATACCCCACATTCGGAGCTACCCGATTTTCATTTAGGTGTACCAAGCTATTGATCACAATTTGGGTTTTATTTTGATTAAACTGATAAGCTGAGATAAGCCCAAAGTTGGCGGCTTCCCTTTCGAATTCCACAAGGGCATCCCTGGGGTTGGGAGTAGTGATCACAAGGTTGTTATTAGCGTAGGCTAAGATCTTCGTGTTCCCCCCCTTATTGTGCATAGATAAGATCCCATTGTTCCCCTCGATTTTCATAATTACAGGGTCGATGTACAGAGCAAACAACAAGGGGGAACAGGGGCATCCCTGTTGTGTTCCCCGATTGATCGTGATTGAATCGAACATGCCGCCCATTGCCAGAATTCTCGCGACTGGGTTCCGATACATCGTCTGTATAGCATTAATAAAACCCCTCCCCAGGCCTTTGCTATCCAGTATAGCCCATAAAAAATCCCAGGAGACCCTATCGAAGGCTTTCTCTGTGTCCAGCAGAATTAACGCCATAGGGTCTCCGGCAATCTTTGAGGCATCAAATAATGCGATAGTCCGCCGCATATGGTCAACCGATTTCTTAATTACCCTGGCCAATCGCCTGGCAAAAATTTTGGCGTATATCTTAATATCAATATTTACCAACGTAATTGAGCAATATGACCCCAGCTCATTGACGGGTTTACCCATTTTTGGGAACACAACTATATTGGCAGACCTCCATGAATCTGGGGCCGCCCCCCCTGATTGCGCACTCAAAAACACATCCCTCATAAATTCATGTAGACAGGGAGCAAACTTTTTATAAAATTCCCCCGGGATAGAGTCGGTTCCTACCGCTTTCCCTGTTGGGAGTGACTTAATTGCCCACCTTACTTCATCCTCCGTGATTGGGTCCTCTAGTAGCTCCCTCTCCTCCAGAGATAACATTGCGCCTGGCAGGATCATTAGATATTCCTCTATATCTTTGTCCTCACAGTGGATGTCCTCCTTGTACAGCTGCTGGTAAAACCTCTGAAACGAAGAGCGCACAGTAGTTGGTTCGGAGATTGAGCCAAAAATAGGATCCCTTATTTCAGCGATACCCCCCTGTACAATCTTCTCTCTTGTGCGCATTGCTAGTAAGTGTCCCACCCTTTAGTTATTTTCGTACATTTTACTGCGCCAGGCCATATATTTCCCTGCAGATTTTTTTGCCGAGAGATCGATTATCACCGATTTCCCCACTGCGACTCTGAAATGTGCTTTATTGATGTCTCCCCCTCCTGCAATTGTCTCAACCAGCTGCCTTTCTGCCTCTGCTAATTCTTCATATAGATCTTGCACAAGTTTCTTCTCCTTCCTCTGAGAAGCCCACCCATATCTACTTGTCTCCTGCTTTGAGGGTGTCCCAAACCACATCAAGCCAGGCGCTTCCTTTGTTCTCCCCAATAAACTTAGGAACCCAGATCTTCAAATGTTGGATATACCCCTCGTCGCAAAGCAAAGCCCTATCAAAAGTCCAGCACGACACCAGGGAGAGGTTAGCCTGTATGGCCACTTCTAAAACCAATGGATTGTGGTCGGACACGACTCTAGGATATTTGTATATATGGCAAGTCTGCACCATCTCCTGAGACACATAGAAATAATCAAGCCTGGCATGTACCTGGTGCGGGGCAGAGAAAAAAGTATAGCCAGGGTCCTCTGTTTTCTGCATAGCCCATACATCCACTAACCCATGCAGCACTCATAAGTGTACTAAATATTTCAAGACTTTAGGTTTGTGGCCTTGGTACAATCTTCCCCCTAGCTTGCTCTCTTGAGAGTTGATATTTATATTAAAGTCTCCGCAAACTATTAGGGGGAGCGGCCACCCAACTAGCTCAATATTCAGCCACTCAAACAAAGCAGGATCATCCAGTACTGAACCATACACTGAGCACAAAGTGAAATAACAATGATCCGTGCAACATTGCGTGATAACCCATCTGCCCATTTTGTCCGCACTCGACCGCGGGAATCTGTCTCTCCCCTTGCGTGCCATAATAGCAACCCCCCATGTTCGTGTCCCCTGTGATGTGCTAGAGAACAGTTGATAACCCGCCAGCTCTGCGACCTCTCGTCTGCTTGCCTCAATGTGTGTCTCCTGGAGGCACACAATGTCTGCCTTCAAATGTTGGATGTCCTCATTAACCCTACGTTTTTTCTGGGGGTTATTTAAGCAACAGATATTAATGGAGGCAATCCTTAACTTACCCATTTACCCAAGTGCTCAGTTCCATTCCATGCAACATTGCCTTCACCCCTAAAAGCCCTTTTGGATCAAACCCACCCTTTCCGCCCCCGCCCCTTAACCAGGCAAAACAGGTCCGAAGACCCTTTGCGATGCCTCCTACATCCTGCTGTCGCCCACTGCCGCTCGCCCCCGTACTTAAGCCAAAAACAAAAAACTCAAGTGCATGATCAAATTAATCCATAACGTAGGAAAATGGAGTGGACAATACCCTTCCCTATTACTTTGTCCCCAGGGGACTTTAGGACCTTCCTTTTCCATTCTATTTCCCCCCGCCTGATATTTCTTGCCGATACTCTTGAGCCTGGATCTCTGAAGAAAACACCCTGGAGATCCCTTTGTGAACAACCGTAAGACTTGCAGGACTCATTAAATACACTTCACAGCCTAGTTTCTGGAAGGGCGTGATCAGTTGTCGGAGCCTCCACCTTATCTTCACTGTTGTATCGCAGAAATCCGGCGTAACGTAGAAGGTATGGCCTTCAGCAGAGCATCTAGCTTCAGGTCTGGCTTTATCAAATACTGCCTGCCTCAGAAGGAAATTCCCCCCAAAAATCTGAAGGGCCCTAGTTTTCTCATTCTGATCACTCTGACCCCTTCTCTTTAACATTAGTGGGAATAGGTGCAATCTGTGCACCTGAGAGTCCCAGTCCCAGTGAACCAGTTCCGGGAAAGCCCCCTTCAGCAACCGTAGCACAAACCCCCGAATGTCATCCCCTGCAGCATTCTCTGCTATGCCTAGCAGCCTCAGGTTGTTCCGCCGCTGGCAATTCTCGAAATCTTCGAGCTTCCACATAACATCCGTCATTCTGGCTTCATTTGCAGAGACCTGCCACCCCGTAACCTCAGCCCCGGCCTCCAGTACTGCAATCCGTTCTTCCAGAGCCGTGGTGCGTTCTGCTATCTCAGTGCATGCCTTGCTGACTTTTCGTATGGCTCCCTGTAATTTTTTTTTGCCAGATAAGCCCTCTTATGTTTGTGCGGCGCTTCTACTTGCATCTGCTTTAGGGTGGAGTAAATTAGTCCCATCGAGGGGGAGGATTCAGAAATAGCCTCTGGTTCTGGGAATAACTTAGCTGCTTCGAGCTGTAATCCATCTTCTCAATCAATCAATCAATCAATCATGTCACTTATAAAGCGCACTACATACCCGCGAGGGTCTCAAGGCGCTGGGGGAAGAGGGGGGTGGTGCTGCTACTGATCGAAGAGCCAGGTCTTGAGGAGTCTTCTGAAGGCCAGTAGGTCTTGGGTCTGTCGGAGGTTGGTGGGGAGGGTGTTCCAGGTCTTGGCGGCGAGGTGGGAGAAGGATCTGCCGCCGGCGGTCGTTTTCCGGATGCGGGGGACTGTGGCGAGGGCGAGGCTGGTCGAGCGGAGCTGGCGGGTGGGGGTGTAGAAGCTGAGTCGTCTGTTGAGGTAGGCTGGTCCGGAGTTGTGGAGTGCTTTGTGTGCGTGGGTGAGGAGCTTGAAGGTTATCCTCTTGTTGACAGGGAGCCAGTGCAGGTCTCTCAGGTGGGGTGTGATGTGGCTGCGTCGGGGGATGTCGAGGATAAGACGTGCAGAGGCGTTCTGGATGCGTTGCAGCCGTCTCAGGAGCTTAGCCGTCGTTCCTGCGTAGAGGGCGTTTCTGTAGTCCAGCCTGCTGGTGACGAGGGCCTGGGTGACTGTTTTTCTTGTTTCGGTGGGGATCCACTTGAAGATCCTGCGGAGCATTCGGAGGATGTTGAAGCAGGATGAGGAAACGGCGTTGACCTGCTTAGTCATGGAGAGGGTGGGGTCGAGGATGACCCCTAGGTTGCGTACGTGGTCGGTGGGTGGCGGGGCTGTTCCCAGTGATGTTGGCCACCAGGAGTCGTCCCAGGCTGAAGGGTTGGAACCAAGGATGAGGACCTCCGTCTTGTCCGAGTTCAGCTTCAGGCGGCTGGTCCTCATCCATTCGGCGACGGCCTTCATTCCTTCGTGGAGGTGGGCTTTGGCGGTGTGAGGGTCTTTGGTGAGGGAGAGGATCAGCTGGGTGTCGTCGGCGTAGGAGATGATGTTGAGGTTGTGCTGTCGGGCGACATGGGCGAGGGGTGCCATGTAGATGTTGAACAGCGTTGGGCTGAGGGAGGAGCCTTGGGGTACGCCGCAGATGATCTTGGTGGCCTTGGATCGGAAGGGGGCGAGGCGGACGCTTTGTGTTCTGCCGGAAAGGAAGGATGTGGTCCAGTCCAGGGCCTTCTCTTGGATCCC
The DNA here is from genome assembly GCA_963921515.1 of Calotriton arnoldi. Classification (NCBI taxonomy): domain Eukaryota; kingdom Metazoa; phylum Chordata; class Amphibia; order Caudata; family Salamandridae; genus Calotriton; species Calotriton arnoldi. The sequence goes on from CAWUFW010014064.1 coordinate 387,579, forward strand.
GGCGTCGTGAAGGCGTGTTCGTAGTGTGTGGTGGCAGACCGTGTCGAAGGCGGCTGATAGGTCCAGGAGGATGAGGGCTGCTGTTTCTCCGTTGTCTAGCAGGGTCCTGATGTCATCGGTGGCGGCGATGAGGGCGGTTTCGGTGCTGTGGTTGCTGCGGAAGCCGGACTGGGAAGGGTCCAGGATGTTGTTCTCCTCGAGGTAGCGGGTCAGTTGTTTGTTGACGATTTTCTCGGTGACCTTCGCGGGGAACGGGAGCAGAGAGATGGGTCGGAAGTTCTTGAGGTCCTTGGGGTCTGCCTTGGGTTTCTTGAGTAAGGCGGTGATCTCGGCGTGCTTCCAGCTTTCCAGGAAGGTTGCTGTCTCGAAGGAGATGTTGATTATTTTCCGGAGATGGGGCGCGATGGCTGTACTGGCTTTGTTGAAGATGTGGTGAGGGCACGGGTCTAGCGGTGAACCGGAGTGGATGGTGTCCTCGTCGTTGATGTTAGTCCAGGAGAGCAGGCGGTTGGTGGTTGTGGGGGCAGTGGTCTCGGTGGTTGCCGGGGCGGTCGTGGTGTTGAAGCTGTCGTGGATGTCGGCGATTTTGCGGTCGAAGAAGGTGGCCAGTGAGTCGCACAGGTCTCGCGATGGCTGGATGTCGTTGGTGTTGGAGCTGGGGTTGGAGAGTTCCTTCACGATGTTGAAGAGCTCTTTGCTGTTGTGTGCGTTGTTGTCTAGGCGGTCTTTGATTGAGGCCCTTTTGGCGGATCTGATGAGGTGATGGGGACTGCGGGTGGCGTTCTTGTGGGCGGCGTAGCTGTCCGCTGTCCGTTCGTGGAGCCAGATCTTCTCCAGTTTTCGGCATGTTCGTTTTCTCCTAGTCCTCTGCCCTCTAACTCGAAGTGGGTAGCTGAGTAGTCACACTTCATCTGGCTAGACCTGTTGTAATCTGATTCAGAACCCTGTAGTTCAAGACTCTTCCCCCCAATGTTTTTCCTCCTTTTCAAAACGGATGTTCGATTCTGAGTAGCTGTCTGTGTCCCCTCCAGAGTTATCCAGATCAGTATTGCCATTTTCACTTTCATTAGAAATTTCTGAGTCATCAGTTAGGGAGTAAAACGTATCCCCTTCCGGAGTTCCCACTGCTTTTGGGCATAGCTGGGTACTGCTTAAGTCCATAAAGCCTACGGGGTTCCCTAGATCTAGTTTCTCCCTTTGCATCACCAAGGTCGATTGTTCCGGCCAAATCATGTCTGCCCCCCGTTCAGCACAGTTATTCTGCAGCGAGCTCATGGTTTTTGCGCCGCTACCACCCCCCTCTACATGTACACCTGACAGCAACTCTGTACTCACGCTGTTCAGCAGGAGATGGGCACCAGCACTAACTTGATCTTTCTGCAGCTTTGCCCTCGTCCCCTCCGTGCCATTCGCTTTCTTGTTCCCCACTGGCCCACATCCTGAGAACATCCCAGGAACTGTCGGCTGCTTTGGTCTCACCACTGCCTCAGCGGGATGCTGCTCCTTGGCTTTCGATTTGCCTTTTGTCTCCTCCGCCTCCTCGTGACCCGTAGAGGGAGTAGCGTTTTCGATCTTCTGTCCGGCCGGCGTCTTTCAGGCTGGTAACTTGCCACGCAGCCCTCCGGTTATTCCAGCATCCACCCGGTCCTTGGGGGTTTGGCTTACTTGGGAGGCATCCTGTTCTGTTGCGTGGATCGTCTGCTTCTCACGTGCCCGCCAAGAAGTTTGAATGTGGCTCGGGCCAGCAGGTATCCAATCTGTCTAGTTCTAGTAATGCCTTGTTGTATCCGTCGCGTACTACGAGCCCACAATGCTCCGATTCCGATTCCCTGGTAGAGACTCATCCGGGTGTATAATTGAAGTCCTGAGTTTTCTTAAACCATATTGATGTCCCTAGCAAGGGTGAGCAGCGCCCGCAGCAGTCACACAGCCGCCATCTGATGAACAAGGTTTTGCACTAGGAGTGCATCTCTCGTCTATTGATCCTATACCTGCCTATTCTTCATCTGCTGATGCTGATTACTTCTTTCTGTCTTCCTGTGGTGGTAAAGCTTATTATTTTGATAATCCTCAATGTCTATTTCTCGCTCGTATATATGTTTGGTTCCTGATCCCACATTTATATCCTACCTGCCCCCTCCTGTAAAGCTCTCTGAAACCCACTAGGGTCTTGTTTGCGCTATATAAAGCTTCATAATTGTTTTTTTAAAAAGGATTTGGGATGGGGAAGAGGCAGGAGGTGGGGTGGAAGGCTGAGGTAGGTGGAAGACTGCAGTTAGAGTTAAGGCCAGAGCCTGAAATGACCTCTATAGGCCAGACATACTGCTGTGAATGCCTTCCACGTAGTCCAGCGCCTGCGCCAGCTGGCTGGACTGCCCCTGGATGGCATTCAGCAATGCAGTCTGCCCAAGAGAGATCTGTCTCAGGAGGTCAATAGCCTTCTCACTCAGGGCAGTTGGGGGCACAGGGGCAGGGGCTGAGGTGCCTGGAACTGAGGAGTCAGCTCCCCTCTTAGGGGAGTGGGCCCAGACAACTGGGTGGGGAGCAATCAGGAGGGTGGAGATGGAATTAGCAGTGGTAGACAATGATGGCATAGCACCATGATGGGTGGGGTCCACCACCACCAAGGAACGGCCCCTGTAGTCTGACTCTTTGGATGATGTTGTTAAGTCTGGGTCCTCTGTGGCACTACTCTCCCTCTCTTGGCCCCTGGGTCTATCCGTATCAGTGTCCTGATCGGACCCACATTGGCCAGCTGCTTCCCCAATGACCAGGCCCTGTCTCCTCCGCTCACCTGGGTAGATGCTGATAATGACATATGAGTTTGGTCAATTCCAACTGCATAGACACACAGGAGGAACAGCTCGTTACAAATAACGCAACAAATGTGCATGTATCAGACCACCTACTAGGATGGCTAAATTTTCTACAACATTAGCAGTAGCACATGCATGAATGCGACATAAATTCTAAACAGTTGCACATAATGATGTCTGGACCACAGTCTGCCACAATTGCAAGAGTTAGCTTGTCTCCACTCCATCATCATTTATGTAGCAGGATATAACATCACCCTGTACACTTAGGCCCTTTTGAAATTCAAAAGTCACCAGTTTACATCAACTAGCATGGCCATAAATAATGCAACCCTAACCATTCCACACAGGCCCCGCTACAGCAACTAGTTATGTTCCTAAACCCACCTCATGATGAAGTAATGGACTCCCGATACAGCTATCTTCTTTATGGATAGGGAGCTAAAATATAAAGACCAAGTCAATAAGGTCACTTCCACTTCATTTTACTTACTTAGAATCATCAAACAAATTGAAACATTTCTTCCAGCAGATCTTTTGAAATATGTAGCTATTGCCTTAGTTCTATCGCAATTGGACTACTGTAATGGTCTGTATGTAGACCTTCCAAAAGGCCCACTTAAGAAACTACAAACTCTTCAAAATGGGGCTACATGATTCTTACTGAAAATCCCAAAATCTCAATCAGCTAGATCAGCCATCAGGCAACTTCATTGGCTCCCGGCTAGTCATCGTATCACCTTCAAGGCACTCGGTGTAGCCTACAAGACCCTGTACGGGAAAGCTCCATCTTACTTTGGGAAAAATCTGGAATGGTATATACCTGATAGAACCCTCTGTTCCAGTGCAGCTAGATTCATAAAGGTTGCTACTTTCAAACGTGCCTTCTGGGGTGGAAGAACTTTTTCAGATCTACTGCCCTACAATGGAACTGTCTTCCGTTTGATTTGAAAACAGCTTCATCACTCTTAGGGCCAGATGTATCAAGAATTGCTTTTGCGATTCGTAAATAGCGAATTTTACCGATTCGCTATTTAAGAATCGCAAAATGCAATGTATGTAGGATTTGCAAAATTTGTATTGAATCCTTAACATTCCCTATTAGCGAATCGCAAATTGCGATTCGCTCTTAGGGAATGCATTCCCATTCATTCCTAAAAAGGAATGAATGGGAATGCATTAGCAATTTGCGAGTACCAAATTGGTAATCGCAAATTGCTAATGCAATTGTGAGGGTGCTAGGGGGCTTAAAGTCACCCCTGATGCACCCCCAGAAAAGGTAAGTATGCACATGTGGTGCACACACATGCCCTAAGTGCATGTTTGCGCATCACATGGCACTCTGAAAAATGCACTTTTGTGCATTTTTCAAAGGAATCGCAAATTACCATCAACTTGAAGTTGGTGGTAATTTGGGATTCCTAAATGCAAATTCGCATTTAGCAATTGCTACATGAATTGCATTTAGGGAATCGCAAATTGCGATTTCCTAACCTCATTCGCAATTTAGGGAATCGCAAAAAATTGCGATTACCCATATTGCGAATGCCAAGAGTTTGATACATTGCAAAAGGCATTTTTGCGTTCGCAGAATCGGCCCATTTTGCAAACGCAAAAAGCCTTGCTACATCTGGCCCTTTGTCTCCAGGAAACAACTTAAAACCTGCCTTTTCAACCAGTGACCCTATAGTACTTATATTCAGGACTCTGATGGTTCATCCCTGATTTGCATAGCGCCAAGACACCTGCGGGCATTCGTACACTTTAGAAGTCACATCATTCATTCATTCCTGCAATTTGTGTAGTACCAAGAAGGATGTGTCATGGAAGTGCCCATTCCACACTGTTCACATGACCCAAATGAAACTTCTGCTTTTGTCCTCTGTCACAACACTCTCTACAAAGGTGAAACAGCATACCTTTGCTATGTATCACATGTCTCACACCAATTTAGAATGGAGACAATGTAGCTGAAAGTTGGGTGAGATGTCCTCACATATATCCATATGACACGAGACCACCTAGGCCTAGGGACAAGACCACTCCTGATTTGGTGTACTCCCCAGTACCAATATCCCATAGCATACTGTGAAGCAATTACAACAGGAAACATTTATGAGACTCAGGGAATATCCTGTCCATGAAGAGACTTGTAGACAATAGGGAAGGGACATCAAAGCACCTCGACTTGTCTAACAAACACATCTACCAATGTATAACTGAGTGTACACACTCATATATGACCCCAACATGTCTGTATTACACTACCTGCTGCATGTCAGTAGCCACTTAATAAACCTCCACTATTCCACATATGCATGTCCCCTAAATCTAAACTCACACCTCAACGGCATGGACATCACATTGTGAGACAGTACTGTAAGTACTCCGACCATGTAGGTCATCGCTTCATCATTTGGAACCCAGATATTATAATGAACAATGTATTTGGGTATGTCTGACACACCCACCAATGTCTATACACCCCTGTCTATAATTACACATGACATGTATGCACATCCCCATTCACAAAAGTCCTTGACACATTGGGCAACACATACAGTAGTGATGTACACAGACTTCAAACTATGTAGACCCATAGATATTGTAGCAAACACTTGTACATATGTTGGTACAACACGGATATGTTATATATGCCAACTAGTCCTACACACGCAATGACTCTTCAATTGTGTTTGTCATCAGTCAACCTCCATGTTGCTGTGGTCGCTGTTGCCTGTAACAATGAATAGATGGTTAGGCATGATTCAGATTAGGCAGCACAATACTCACCCCCCCAGCTGCTGTTGGGCCCTCAACTGCCCATCAAGCTCTGGGTAGGCCACCACCAGGATCCAGGCCATTATGGGAGTCAGCGTCCGGCACGTGCCCCTACCACATGGGAGGACTTTCCCAGCTGGACCTCCACAATCTTCCGGGCCCAGCATCTCTGGTCCTCCCCCTCTTCCAGCAGTGGACGATGTGCCAGTGACAGACCCCCAGGGACCGCACTTTCTGGGCGATGGCTTTCCACACTCCCTGCTTCTGATGGCCATTCCTCTGTATGGATGCAATAGATGAAGAGACTGAGTGGACATGCAAGACTAGGGTCATCTGTCTGCCTGATCAAGCAGTTGCAGACACCTAGCATGACCATGAATAAATTGTCAGCACCCCAAATGTGCAAATGTGTAGAGTCCCATGATGAACATATAGTCTGACATGATACCACAATACACTAGTCTTCTGATGACTACACCCAACAAAGGTCTGGTCCTCAAATTACAATGCTAGTTTTTACATCATGTAGCCCTGGGTCATAACACATGCACTGTGAATATAGTTTAGATGTACCACAACACACAATTGGGAGAACATGACAGCTAAAGCAGATGATCATGACAGTACAGACACGTTCACACCCCAGACATGTGACTCTATCCATGCTGTTCAAAACATAACTGATCCCGATAAATGCAAGACATCCCAAAACATGGGTCACCATTGAAAGCCTGCCATGAGTCACACTGTGTGCTCACAATCTGGAAATTAGTGGTCATGTGGTCAACTCAATGTGAAATAGTACTATGTCTGATTGAGTGTTTGGGCAATGTCCTGCTCGCAAAGGATACCCATTTGGGAAGACATCAACATGCAATTGTACATACTGTCTGGTTGCTTCATGTGACACACCTGGTGATGCAGTGATGGACTTCACTGCTGTACTCACCAACTATCTGCACAGTACATGTGTTAATAGTGCAATATGCCAGGACGCTGTGCGCTACTCATGGGACAGTTACAACAGACCTGTGGTAGTGAGGGGCCTGTCCTAAAGCAGGCAGTGAAACACATTGACAATGTGGGTAAATGGCAAGTAGACTCAGGTCTGTGGGTCTTGTCAGGTACAATACTATAGGTAGCATATGTTAGATGTAGTAGGTCAACAACATTTTCAAAAATACTAATTTGTGCACTATCTAAGGATCAGCAGAACTACAGGGAGAAGACACTGTGCTGCAGTACTATCTCACATATGCCTCTGCTCCTACCTGGGCCAGAGTGGGTAGAAATCATTGCCAGAGTTTGCTCGCTTCAGACTTACCATAGTGCACCCACATTACCATCACATTCCCAAGTTTTACATAGGTACGTGTACATCTGTGCCCATTATGTTGCTCTGTGAACGGGTTTTTGATGTTTGCTTCACTCCCAGCCAAGAGGTTGGGGAGTGTTGTGTAGTTCCTAGGACCCCCCAAGGACCTGCGCGTTTTAGGTGACCTAAACTGAGGGCTTGGTGTGCAGACAGACTCCGGACACCCCCACAGGATGAGTCAGCCGTTAGAGCAACTAGCTCTACAGTGCCACTACCTACCCCCTGTATTCTACAGCGGTGTATGTAGCTTCTGGCAACCACTGAACATGACAACCCTGATTCCTCAGGTATCGTGGAAAACAATACGGAATCTTTCGCTCAGTCACTCGTGCTTACTTTTCTCAGAATACACATAGAATGACGATTGGAACGGTTTCAATAATTATTTATTGATCAAGTGTCAGTCTAGTATGAAACATTTGCTGCGACAATCAAAAGACAAATGTGATCGCTGGCACCAATATCGTAAATAGTAGATACATTTCTACCATAGTGCTAATAAGATGAATAAAAGCAGAATATATAAAACAATAGCATTGGCGTACTCCTACGATGCGTAGCCTACCTAAATGTACCTAGCCTAGATATGTAGGTGAAGCATGTGTATGTAAGTACTAGGATATATCCTTATGGAGCCAGGAATCACCCGGTGAAGTGCTAACCCCTCACCTGATGGTTCTGAATGAAGGACCCCGTCTCTGCGTCGAGGATGGCACCCAGCAAGTGATGTCAGGTCTCTGCCTGTTGAAGGATCAGCCTGCAGAGTCTCAGTCCAGCCTGGAAGGAATTCTCCTCTGTTTTGTAAGGGGGAGTGAGGGTCTTTTATACTAAAGTGGTCACTCCAGGGTTTCTTCTAGAATTGATATGTTTTGAAAACATTCGCTAATCCATTGCTAATCCTTTTCTAAACAATAATGATCATGCACAGCTGGCTGTTGGCCATGGACGAAAAAAAGTGGTGACCCTTATACAGAATAAATCTGCTGTGCCTGGGGACATGTTTATGTACGCCAGGTACATGGATTAAGATAGGGTACCGAGAGCCTGGTGTCGAAGAGACAGGAGCAAGCTACTAGGTAAAAGGTCACCTGTGTAGGACCGTTATGTCGTGTGGATGGTACAAAATGTATGTAATTGGTATGTACATGATGGGACTATCCTAAAGGACATGACAGGAGGACTGATGTGTGCTGGGAGAATCGGGGTACTGTACACATATCTGAGAACAACTACTACTGCACCTTACATTATACATACACAAGTCATGCAGTCAAACATATTATTTCATTAGCAGATTGAAAAAGATCTGCGTGTGAAACTCACAATAGGTAATATTACACTTTAGCATGCAGATATATGTTCATGGCACAGGGGTAGGATATAGGGCTACTCCCACATCACTATGGATTTATTTGTCGACAAGGGACTGAGTACCATGATCCATCACATGATTGACCTAAGTAGAGACAACACATCCTTAGAAATGTGTCTGTGATTTTACTCTGGGACTCAGAGGCACATAGTAGTCTATGGACATGGTAAGAATGAGCTTTCATATTTCTTCAAACATCAAGTAGCAAGTTACCTGCTCCTCTGGTGAGCCATAGAGCTGGCCATACATTGGAAGGACATTTCCAACCAGTGTCTCCAGCTTCTGTGGTGTGGAGGCAGGGGCCCTCTCACCTGCTTGGCCTGCCATGGTTGCTGCCAGAGGTGGCACACAGAAGCTGATATTGAGGAGGTGTTGAATCCAGCAGTGTCAGTAGGCAAGTTACTTTGTTTTAAAATCGTGGCAAACACGCATGCCTTGTACCCGGTCATGAAAATAGATACCCACATCCATTGGGCTGGGGCGGTCACATTCCTTCCCTAACGTTAGCCTATAGCTGTTTCCACCGTACAGTGACCTTCCCAACGCGCGGTCCACAACTGCCAGCGGTGGAGCGTTGCATTTGTCCCAAATGTGAGGTCCGGCTTCCGCCATATTTGTGGTTGTATAGACAGTATTAATTAAGGTTTTTTAGCATTTGCTGAGGCTGTATTTGTGACGGTTAAGTCCGTCACCACCACTATCCTGGTGAGTACATCCCACGCTACGAGGGTTCCCGGCTGTGAAATGCTCGTCTCTAGAGGTCAAAGGTTACCACCTGGCCGTCTACTGTCAGGAGCGTGCAGTAATGGCTGCTGGTCCCTGGAGTCCCCCAAGCACCGACAACACCAAGGTCAGTGTAGCTGCAGCGTCCCATGCTGTGAGAGGGCCCGGCCGCTGAAATGCTCGTCTCTAGGGGTCAAAGGTTACTGCCTGTCTGCCTCCTGGCGGGAGCATGCGCTATTGGCTGCTGGTCCCTGGAGCCCCCCTAAGTGCAGACAATACAAAAGGTCAGTGTAGCTGCAGCGCCCCGCTCTGCGGGAGTGCCCAGCCGCTGAAATGCTCACCTCTAGGGGTCAAAGGTTACAGCCTCTTGGCGGGAGCACGCGGTAATGGCTCCTGGTTCCTGGAGTCCCCCAAGCGCCGACAACACCAAGGTCAGTCTAGCTGCAACGTGACCAAAATACATTTTTGTGTTACTCCTTAGATAGGTACCCTGGGAGAGGGAGGAGACATCAGCAACCTGTGTACCACCCATTTCCAGACCTACACACCATGGAAGACTGACAGTCCATAGCAAAATTCCGTTTAGATAGGCAAACAATCATGAATCTATATCATCAGTTGGAGCGTGGCCTACCAACCTTACCTCAATAATCCTACAGCAATACCACCCCTGGTGAACCTCATGTCAGTGTTGCATTTTTTGGCCACAGGCTCATTTCAATTCAGTGTTGCTATTTCTGGCGGAATGTCACAACCGATGTTCAGTCGGGTCCTCACAGAGGTGCTTACAGCAATGTTGAGACACGTGGGCAGCTGCATTCAGTTCCCCAGACGTGACGATTTAGCCACTGTGAAGGTGGATTTCTATGGATTTGGACACATCCCACATGTGATTAGCCCTATTGATGGCACCCATATTGGCTTAGTACCCCCACACGAAAGGGAGAAAATCTACAGGAAGCACTACCATTCTATCAATGTGCAAGTTGTCTGGCTAGCCGATTTGTACATCTCAAATGTCTGGGCCCGGTTCCCAGGATCTGCTCATGATGGCTACGTACTGCAGAACAGAAGCATACCTCAACTGATGTCACAACTACCACCAGAGAGGGCCTGACTTGCAGGTAAGTGGTATCTGTCCTAACTTTGTGGGGAAAATGTCAGGTAGTATTATCTGAAATTGTGTAACTAAATGTTGCCAGTCTGTCTATCTTCCATCTAGGAGACTCAGCGTATCCCAATCGGCCATGGTTGTTGGCACCACTGAGGAATCCTACAACACCAAGCTAAGTCCGCTTCAATGAGGCCCATGGAAGAACACACTGGCCAGTGGAGCGGGCTTTTGGGCTCCTGAAATCCAGATTCAGATGTCTGGACTGGACTGCTGGAGCCCTCCCTGGGAAGGTGTGTAAGATCACCATGGCCTGCTGCATCCTCCACAACATTACCTTGCGATGGAAAATTCCTTACATCGCAGAGGATGGATGCCATGAGGACCCACCGGGTGGGGACCCTGGAATGCCAAATGAAGGTGTTGATAGTGGTGAAGAGGAAGGAGGTAACTTGTGTCAGATTTCACCCAGAACTACTTGTCCTGAGTATAAGTATGGTTTGAGATGTGATGACTTTGACTAGGCTTGCAACTCTTGTAGTCATGTTGTAAGGAGGATGTTAATGTTACATACTAGGAATATATGGCTCTGTAAAGATGTTTGTATTGTAAATGAGGCTTTGTTTCACTGTAAATGTTGTTTTGGACAGTGTTCTCCAGAAGCTAACAATGTGATGTTAGTCATATGTATGTTTGCATAGCTAATCTCTCTGTGTTGGTCTGTTTTAGGTACCTTCACCATGTCATCTTCATTTGGACATTTCAGAGTTCTGTTGTTAGCAGGTATATGATGCTGTTCAGTTATATAAAGTGGACATGGATTCTTTCCTGGGAATCTGTGCCACAGAGTTTGGGTGTATAAAGCTGGTACCCAGACAGTTTGTATAGTGATAGGATGGAAGTTACCGGACTTCAATTGGACTTGTTCCTTTGTGGTGCCTTGGTCCTTTTGCAATATGTGTGCCATCATGTGATCCAACACAATGTTGTGTTGTGCCCAAATCATGCTATCTTGCCTTCACAATGCCTAATTCCTCACTGTCTATGAACTAGATGTAGCTGTTGCTGTGTCTCCTCATTCTAGGTAAAAGTGCTTGTAGCACATCACTTACATTTGTTTGTGACATTCCACCAGATGCAAGCAACACTGGATTAAAAAGACCCTGTGGTCAGAAACTGTTGTATGACATTTGTTTGTTTATTTGTTATTTTGATGTCGAATTCCTTTTGTGAGGTGGTCAAAATGGCTCCAGCTGAAGATGTAGACCTAATTTGTTGTTGCCTATTGTGTGGGATATTGTCAGATGTATCCCCTTTAGTGTAACCGAAACATGTCATATTTGCTATTTGTCTGACATCATGTCACCCTATGATTTGAACCTTCTAATAAAGATGTTGTAAGCCCTGTATGTATGTGTTGTTGTGACATGATAGTGATCCTGAATTTGACATTTTTTACAGACAACATATCCATGCTTCCGGAAGTCCCTAATTTTGACATTCCAAAGTTCACATGCTAGAACTTTCGCAATGTTATATGTGTGAGTTACAACAGGAGACACTTCTTTGGTGATGTGTGTTTTTATTTTGGTGAACAAGCCCACAAAATGAAGTAAAAAATTAAATAGTGACAACAAAAATGTGAAGTCTTCAGTCACGGTGGATGAGACCAAACATTGTAGTAGAGACCATCTATTCTGGAGTCCAAAATCCAACATACTCCTCCCATAAGATATGGAAAGTGGTCAGGATTAGTCAACAAAGTAAATGTGTAGCACATTAGGGGTGAGGTCTCCTGGCGGTGGTGGGTGTCTTGCCACCCTGAGTCCCTAGGTTTTTCTGTGGATGTTCCCTCATTCGGACAGAGGGGGGATCTGGAGCCGCTGAAACAGGGGTGCTTGCTGGCATATCATCCTCTGTCAGGGCCTCCCTTCCAGTGGCAGATGTTCAAGGCATGGATGTACTTGGGCCACACAAAGGGGTAGATGCAGGGGGAAAAGCCCTGCAGAGGGTGGTGTTTATGTCCCTCAGCACCCCAAGCAGGGAGGCCTCCTCGGTGCGGAAGCCAGCCACCTCGGTGCAGATGCTGGCCACATCCGTGTGGACACCAGCCACCTCAGTGTGGATGCCAGCCACCACAGTGTGGATGTCAGCAACCTCCTGGTATGTGTCTCTGCGCAGCTCCTTCATTTCCTGGATTTCGGTCCAGAGCTGGCCCATCACACTTTAGGAGTCCTGGTAGACTCCCAGGACTTGAGTGATAGCAGCCTGGGAGTTCATGTCCTCAGCGGGCTCACTCTGGGGGCCCTCATTTACCCTCCCACGACACCTATCCCTCTGCCCCTGTGCCCTTGGCACAGAGTGCACCCTTCCACTGGGTCCTGGTTCCTCCATGACTGGGGTGGTGCTAGCCAGATCAGAAACCAGGACTGGGTGGCACAGGATGGTAGTCACTGTGCTAGGTGTACAGGTGGTGGGGCAGTGGTTGACTGTGTTGTAGCTGTGGTGGGAGGTGTGGTTGTGGGCACAGTGAGCCCCACTGTTGGTGTCTGCCCAGGCTGAACAGATGAACCGTCATCCACGTCCACCTCTTAAGGAGCGTTGTCATCACTGAGGGTGTCTCACTGGAGTGGAGAGGGACTCTGTTCAGTTTCCAACTGCTGTTCCAGTGCAGTGGTGGATAGACCTGTTGAAAAATTCAGAACATTTTTAATGGTGGAAGTGAGGTATCTACATCCACGTTGTTTGTGTCAAAGTTAATGGGTACTTAGAATGGAACAAAATAGTTAGAGGTTAGTATTGTCATCTATTGGCATGGAGTTGAAGTTGGTTACTAGACATTTGTAGACATTCAATGGAAATAATACATTTCATCAGCTCATTAGCTGTGAAGCTATGTGGCATTCAGGCTTTAAGGATAGACATGACAACTCCAAAACTCAACTACCAACACAGTGTAGTCATACCATACGTATTTGTCCATTCCAAGTCCTAATTGTGTCTAATTCAGGCAAACACCCAGCTTGTCTGTATATGTAGCATTGTTCATCATGTGAGAAGTGCGGAGTCAAGGGGTCACCTGGCAGTGCAAATGAGCTGAGTTTCCTTCATGGCTGGCATATATTAGGGGTACACCGTTGTTAAGCTGTCACTCATGCCATCAATAGTTTCAGTTTATGGGTCCGGGACAACATCAAGCAAAGTAATCAGACGTATATTAGAGTGCAGTATTTACTGTATATTGCACATTTCATTACTAGTGTAGCTCAGTAGTAAGATGGCTGACAAGTGAGAAGGGGCAAAAACAGTGTAGCATCTTGGTTAGAGTTGGAGTGACAAGGCCTCATGGCAGTACTAGACAGTTCAATCTCTACTTACCAACGCTTGTGAAAAGGTAAGCTGCATGACTAGTGTAGATCAGTAGTAAGATGTCTGACACGCGAGGAGGGGCAAAAGCAGTGTGGCATCTTGGTTAGAGTTGGAATGACAAGGCGTCATGGTAGTTGTAGTCCCTTTAATGTCACTTTAGCAACACTTGACAAACAATCAGTATACCCTACCGGTTGGCAACATGCATTTGGGATGGACCATACATTTACATTTTAACTAAGCCTGGGCGGAGTTCGCAGAGTCCATGTAGCGGAACTCCGCAAAGTGCAAAAAAAACTCTGCCGCGCTATTTGGAACTCTGAGAGCAGCGGAGTGCGATAGATAAATGCCGTTTGCGGTGATTTTCAGTGCCAGGTGCTTGTCTGCACTTTGCAATCATCATGAACGGCACCATGCACAGCGCAAGCGGGTGCTGCTTCCTTTCTGCCACTCAAGTAGATTTTTACTCGAGCAGCAGCTTTCTCAATGCGAACGGACGGTTTGTCAACGCGAGTGGTCGCGAGCATACGCGACCACTCGCAATGAGAAATCTGACCGCCCACGTTGAGAAATCTCGCCGGGAGGTTGATTTTCCACGCTCGCGCTCGCCAACTTGATGTTGACGATCGCAAACGATGAAAAATCTCGCCGGGAGGTGGATTTTCCTCGCTCGTGCTCGTCAACTTGACGTTGACGAACGTGAGTGAGGAAAAAAACTCCGCTCCGTGTCGGAACTCCGCGAGCTCCACGTAACGCGGATTGCAGAAAACTCTGCAAACTCCGCGAGCGGAGCGGAGTTCCCCACCCAGACTAAATTTTAACACATATCATAGGTCCTGACTAGCTAATTTGATGGAAATGAACTTCCAGACAGCATGGCAACATGTTGCATGTCCTGGAGTTGGATACATGTGCTCTTATATGCAGCAATACACATTGCCACAGACAAACCAACATCTCAGGTACTTTGAGTATTGCATGTTAGGAAAATAGATAGAGAAGAGAATAGGAAAAGCAGAGTTAAGAGGAAACAGGACATTGTGATATTGTAGCAGTTACTTGAAGTGTAACTTACCAAAAAAAACTCTATTCCTGACAAGCCTTCAGTATGCAAGGTGGCCAAGACCTTCTCCAACGAGGGTAAGAGTTGTAAGGGTGTGCTGGGAGGGCCACTGCCAGTCCTCTGAGCCTCCAGGTGGTGGTTGTTGTACTTTGTATGGATCCTCAGCCTAAGGACATTCCACCTCCTCCTAATGTCTCCCTGTGTGCCCAGGGTTTTACCAACAGCATTCACTCTGTTGGATATCCTGTCCCACATTTCATTTTTCCTACTGAGAGGAGTATGCTGGACTAGGGACCAGGCCTGGCCCTTGCAAGTAGGAGCGATGGGGTGGGGGGATTCAACATACGACGACGAGGGAAACTTAAATTAAAAGAAGAAAACCATGGTTTTCTTTTTTTTAAATTAAGTTTCCCTCATCGTCGTATGTCTAATCCTCTGCACTGCTCTCACCTGCATTGGCCATGCCTGCTAGGGAACCAAAAATGTGTGGCTCTACTCTAATAATTTCATCCACCATGACTGTCAACCCTTGCTCAGTGAAGCTAGATTTTGTTTTGGCAGGCATGGTGAAAAAACAAGAATGTGAGTGAGTATGTGAATGAAGAACTAATAAGTGATAGAGGTAAAAAAGTGCTGAAAGCAACATTTTACAGGTGGTGGAGAGTGCTTAGTGTGAAGTAGAAAAAAGGGGTGCCTTATTTAACAAGTGCAGTAACTGGCTGTCTTGCTGTGCTGCAGTTTGGTAGCAAAGGATGCTGGTTAGTGATGGGATGTGTTTCATAGAGTGATTTGCTGGCATGCCCACTTGTCAAGGGATATCAGGTGTGTAGTTTTTAAATCCATCCAATGGTCACTGTTTTCATTTTTTTTTGGGGCGCGTACCATGTGTTCGACTGCTGTTGGGTAACTACCGTTTGTTGAGCACCGCTGTGAGACTGCGAGTATGACTGTGTAGTTGTAATACACTCGGAAGGTGGACAGTGGAACTTCCGGCATCGGTAGATGCATCGCTGACATTGCAGTCCGCCACAGTCCCGCCTGCTAGACCGCCATGGTCGTGGTCAGCATTTCAGACAGTAGAACTCATAATATGGTGGGCAGTAGATTGCCGGTGCAGAGGTGGTGTGAACAACACAGACGTGGGTCCCGGGCGGTCGGATTGGCAAACTTGTAATAAGCCCCTATGTGTGTTGAGAGGGATGATGACAAGAACCATCTTCTAATTGGAAAACCTTGAATAGCGCAATTGCTGTCATGCTGTCTGGAGATATAACACATTTGTATATACAGGAAGACATGGTTTAATTCATATTAAAAATAAGTGAATACTTCTTCTTTCACTTACGAAATGGTTGTGTCTCTACTCCGTCTAATCTGCCTGATAGATACCCTTGGCATCAAAGTAATGTAATTAACCTCCCAAAATGGTCTACTCAAAGTAAATGTAAGCCTTTTGTAGTACATATGGTGTGATCATAGTCAAGTGTTATTGGAAGTATACTAGCCAAGCAAAAATACTAAAGGCCTGATGTACAAATACTAAAGGGCTGATGTACAAAGCCCTGGGTCAAAAAGCAGTTGCTGTTTTTGCACCATGACTGGTTTCAGATAGCTTATTTTATGCTATAACGAATTTACTGATCTGTACTTTGTATAATATTTACCCAATTGTGCCACATTAGCATTAAAGAGGCAGAATGATGTTTATGAATCCTAACAAAAGGGCTAGGAGTGCTGGGAAGGACTATTGTGAGGGACAACAGAATTCCATTCTTGCGGTCAAAAACACCAATTTGCAATTTATTTGTCTTGATTTCAGTCCTTGTCCCATACCTGAACAAGTTGGCTATCAGAAAAGGAATCGTCATGATGCAAAGGACATGTGAGGTGCATAGAAGTGCTATGTGCTTCTCTCAGTGCTCACAACCCACATTCACAAACTGGAAATTGCCTCTCACCAATAGCTTCCCCTTCCACAGCTTCCACTTTATGAATTGATACCACCCCTTTCTGCTTCCATCATTCAATCAAAGGTTTGTTAACACAGTATGGGTGCAAGGCCATTATTACCCTATTTGTGAATAATGTGGGGATCCACCATTAGCAATGATGAATGCCAATTTAACATCCCCTTTTCTGAACAACTTGTAAAGCCCAGCAAAGTGAACACTGCAACTTACAATGACATTAGAGAATTACAATGTGCTTTTGCTACATTGGGACTTTGGATTTTGTGGTCGCAAAGCTGGTGTCCACAAACTTCTATACAAGGCTTAAGTTTCTGTTTCTCAAACAGGGTGATATCATGGGTGACAAAATGCTTCATTAGTTTACAAATTTAATCTTGCAGTTATCCAAATCTACTCAATGATTAAATCCCACAAGCTGAAATCAAAACTCTTTACCTTCTAGTGTAGATTCTTTTATAGTCACTGATCCATAATCTCAAATTGCAACTTTAAAACAGGTAGGACTTTTGTACTAGAAATTTTAGTCACCAATGAACATTTGCAATAGGGACATTTAGACCTAAGGAGTAGTGCAGATGATACTTAGGGCAGTTCACATATACAATGGTGTCACCCCAGTGATCATTGGACAAAATATCGACATAAAAATATTGTGAGTAAGAAATATCGCAAATTAAATTCTGTGACACCCAAATATCGTGATGCACAAATATCGTTCACAAGAATATAACTTTTTGAGGTAAGTAAAATATTTTTTTAGCTGATATATTGTATTTGTGTGTTACTATTGTTTATATAAATTTTATTGATTTTTTAGAATATAGCTTTGCATTTTAAGTGATTTAGATTTTTTTATTTCATTTTTAATAGTAATTTATACTGCCGTAGTGGGTTGGTGGGTGTTTAGGGGGAATAGGGTGGGAAGTTAAAAAGATAATATTTAATTATGAATCATTTAATACATTTTATTTAATTATATAATTGATATTTATTATGTAAATTGTGTAATACTGATTTATTTTGTTATATGTTATATGCAGGCTCTTAGGTTTGTAGGGGGAAGTTAATTAAGTAATAATTAATTAACAATTATTATTTATTTTTAATTCATTATTTAATTGTTGTTGAATTATCTAGTTTATGGAATACTTTTTTCTTTTACTTATATTTTAGTTGTGGGCTACTAGAATTGCAGGGGTCTAGGGTGGGAAGATAATTAAGTAATACTTACTAATAATCTATTATTAATTGTTAATTAATTATTTAATTGATTTGTAATTGCATAAAATATGGGAATACTGAATTATTCTACTTCTATTTTAATTGCAGGATGCTAGGTTTGTAGAGGTATACAATGGAAAGTTAATCAGGCAAAAATTCATTAAATCCTAATTATTACTTGGAAATTAATTATTTAATTGAATTTTAAATATGTAAATTATGGAATACCTATTTATTTTAAATGTATTTTAGTTGCAGCTTGCTAGGTTTGTAGAGGTCTAGGCTGCGAATTTACTTAAGTAGTTATTAATGAACAATTATTTACTAATTAATTAATAAATATTTAATTGATTTTAAATATGTACATTTTGGAATACTTACTTTTTTTGTTACCTTTTAATTGTGGGCTGCTGGGTTTGTAGGTAGGAGTATAGGGTAGAAAGATATTTAATTAACAATTGGAAAAAATATATTTATTAATTGATATTTAATATTTTATTGAATAGTAATTAATGCAAATTGAATAATTGTGTTTAGTTTTTTCTAACATATTTTTTTCAAGTTAATTAATATTTCTTTTATTAAAAGTTTAAGATTTTTTATACATTCATGGTGTTACTTATGTATGTAATGTGTTTTAAGTGAGGTAGTTTCCTTACTCTTGTTTAGGCTGCAGTAGGATTTGTAAAATTAACCTCTTTGAAGTTCAACACTTTCTCTACTGTTGTGCTATTTGGAGTGGGAATAGTAAATTTCACTCGCTTGAAAATCCAAATCTTTCACTACTGGTGTGTTAGTTGGAGTGGGAATTGCAAACTTAACCCCTTTCAAAACCAACACTTCACCTACTGTTGAACAGATTGGAGTGGGAATAGTACATTTTACCTTTCAAAGTTCAACACTTTCCCTACTATTGCGGCGAATGGAGTTGGAATAGTAAATCTAACCACTCTGAAGTCCAACACTTTCCCTAATATTGCATAAACTAGAGTTGGAATAGTATATTTAATATTCTTAGAACCAATTGTTTTCATAACATTGATTAAATAGATTTTATAGAATTAATTGTTTTTTTTATATTTTATACCAATTGTTTTTATTTTTAAATGTATTTAAATGTTTATAGTATTTTTAGTTAATGTGTTTTTGGGGTTTTAAATTTGTAATAGTTTATTTATTGCCCAAATTAATTAATATATTTTTTGCTGTTTCATTGTTTCATTTTGTACATATATATATATATATATATATATATATATATATATATATATATATATATGCATAAAAGAAGCAGAGAACTCTGGGTAGTTCCCAAGTTTAGGTGGACGGCAGCTCCTGTATAGAGCACCCTCAACACCAGCGACACTCTAAATTTGCTCACCTCAAATGTCTGCTTTTCTATCAAAGTTCTGAAGCATAGGATTAGCAGAGTGCTATCCACGCCGAGACAGAAAGGGACATAGGGGCCGATCACGATGGCGGGCAGATCGCCCCCGCCGGACCGGCGGTGGTCACTGCCGGGCCGGCGGGGGCGATCCGCCCGCCATCCCGACAGCAAAGACCCCCCGCCATTTCATGATGGCTGGGGGGTCCGCGGCAGACAGAAAGACCGTCCGCCGCTTTTCCACCGGTCGACTTGTCGACCGGCGAAAATGTGCTGAATATGATGGCGGTGTCTGGAAGACACCGCCATCCATATTACGATGCAGGCTGCGAGCAGCCTTTCCATGGCTGCATTGCCGCCATGGAAAGGCTGGCGGTTCCTGCTGTTGGGGGCCCGTTGCGGGCCCCCAGGGTGTTGGGGGGGTGGGGGGTGCACATGGGGGGTACCTAAGGTACCCCCCTGCATTTGCATGTACAATGTGGCAGGCACCGAGTCACGTTGTGTATGTAAATGCACAACATGTATTTTTACATTGCGGCGGGTGCTGCTTGCAGCACCGCCCGCCGCAATGTAAAAATACGGGATGCGCCCGCCAGTGTGGCGGGCGCATCCTAATTTGTATAGCGGGACCGCCGCACCTATGGCGGGCGGTCCCTTTTGCCAATGCGATGGCGGGCGGACTTTGTCTGCCCGCCATCGTGATCGGCCCCAAAGTCTTTTGCCATTTCTACAGCAAAGTCTTTAAGCATAGGATTAGCACAGTGCTATCCATGATGAGCTGTAAAATGACAAAAGCCATTTATCACTCCAGGCACAGTATTACAGCTTTGGATTGGTAAAATACCATCCAAGCCAACCTGAAATGAATAAAAGGAACCCCTGACACGTGTTTCGCTGTCATTACAGTTCTTCAGAGAGGTTTAGCTTTGTCCAGACACAAGGGAGCACCCAGTATAAGTCAAAAGAATACCCTTGCAGGCATAAAGTGATGCATAAATTATGCAAAAAAGAAGCAGAGAACTCTGGGTAGTTCCCAAGAAGGAGCTGCCTTCCACCTAAACTTGGGAACTACCCAGAGTTCTCTGCTTCTTTTTTGCATAATTTATGCATCACTCTATGCCTGCAAGGGTATTCTTTTGATGCCGTATCCATACAGCCACGTGTCCGTGCCTTCTTCTATGGAGTTTTCTGTGGGAGCTGGAAGGTAATGTGTATATATATATATATATATATATATATATATATATATTATATATATATATATATATATATATATATATATATATATATATATATATATATATATATATATATATATATATATATATATATATATATTATCTACTGGTGGTCGCCAGTAGATAGTTATAGTTAGGACCTATTTTCCATAGGAAATCCGCGACATTCTATTTGAAATAACTCTCTTGCCGGTTGACGAATCTTCACGAAATTTTCAAACTATATGGCCCGCTCCGGTCCGCTCCTACCCTGAAAGTCTCGGGGTGATTCATCAAGCGGGGGCTGAGAAAAAAGGGGGGTCCCAAAACGTGTTTTCCCCATTCATTTTCCCATAGGAAACTTTAGACACGGCTACAGCCCGAACTGCTGAACGGAATTACACCAAATTTGGCAAAGAGGTAGTTCTTGGTTCAGAAAGAACCCTTTTTGTTAAATGGTGTAAATCCGTTCAGTAGTTGCGGAGAAATTAAAAAAATAAGAGTCAACAAATCAATTTCCCATAGGAAACTTTATGCAAGGCTACAGCCCGAACTGCTGAACGGAATTACACCAAATTTGGCAAAGAGGTAGTTCTTGGTTCAGAAAGAACCCTTTTGTTAAATGGTGTAAATCCGTTCAGTAGTTGCTGAGAAAATCAAAAGTAAAAACACATATATATCTGGGCGGAGCCTAACCACACATGTCATCGTGAGATCTGATTGGCTGTCAGCACTTCATCCTGGAATTGCTGGCAGCCATCTTGGGACCAATATAAATGATAGTACCCCATTGAAATGCATTGTAGTGAATCAAAGATTTTGAGGGTTACCAAAAGGAGAACTATTAAGGGTGATAACAGACTTTAGTTACATTAGAATTCATTTGTTGATGGTACCATACTAATTTCAGGAATTGTGGTGTGTTCTAAGGTGATTTTACCCTGTGAAAAACCTTCTGCTGGGATATCATGAATCATGTTTGAGAGAAAACTATTTTCACATGCTTGTCCCATACAGTTTTGGAAGGTGCTCCAGAAGCTAAAATGAGAGCATATTTTCTGTAAATTCACATTATCTTTCTCAGTCATGTGAGAATGAAGTCTGACATTCTCAGTAAAACATGTACATCCAACAAGGGCAGAGACTGTCAGTTGATTCCTTTGTGTTCTACTGCAGCTTCCCAGAGTGTTCTAAAGAACAACTAGAGTGCTAACAGCCTTACTTATGACAAAAGTATGGCACACCTGAAGCCATCTTGATTGGAATAAACTGGTAACACTTAAAACATTTAATTTAAAAAGGAACAAAATGATGGGGTTCATTTTGTCATAGAAATTATGGTTAGTGCTATAGAAAGAAAAATTAGGACATGTTTCAAGTGAGATCTCAAATATCTTCCTGTTATATTTCAACAGGAGCAGCCTGTCAGTTGATGCCTTTGTGTTCTACTGCAGCTTCCCAGAGTGTTCTAAAGAACAACTAGAGTGCTAACAGCCTTACTTATGACAAAAGTATGGCACACCTGAAGCCATCTTGATTGGAATAAACTGGTAACACTTAAAACATTTAATTTAAAAAGGAACAAAATGATGGGGTTCATTTTGTCATAAAAATTATGGGTAGTGCTGTAGAAAGAAAAATTAGGACATGTTTCAAGTGTGATCTCAAATATCTTCCTGTTATATTTCAACAGGAGCAGCCTGCCAGTTGATGCCTTTGTGTTCTACTGCAGCTTCCCAGAGTGTTCTAAAGAACAACTAGAGCGCTAACAGCCTTACTTATGACAAAAGTATGGCACACCGGAAGCCATCTTGATTGGAATAAACCGTTAATACTTAAAACATTTAATTTAAAAAGGAACAAAATGAGGGGGTTCTTTTTTAAATAGAAATTATGGTTAGTGCTGCAGAAAGAAAAATGAGGGCATGTTTTAAGTGAGATCTCAAATCCTCTTCTATTTCATTAGAAAATTCTGACATGCAGACTGAAACAATCACTTTCAATACCAGCAGCAGACTTCCAGTTAACTCCCTGGTGAGCAGTAGCTTTAGTACAGTGATCTAATGAGCAACTAGAGTGCTAACATTCTGAATTTATGGCAAATATGAGACACATCTGAATGCCTTCTTGATGGAATCAAAGTAAAAAACTGAAAGCATTTCCTACTGAGGAGACTGCAGTAAATGAGGAAATTAGGAAACTTCATAACAAAGAAGTCTTCCAAGATGGCCACCAGAGAAAAAAGAGCCCAAATGTAGCACAAATATTACCCAGATGTAGCCCACATATAGCCCAATGACAAAAGTGTGCAAAACACTTTTTAATTTTAGTTTTTTTGCAGTTTTATGTAGTGCAGACTGGTCAGGTATTGGAGCGTTGCATCTTAAAACATGACCCCCTACACTACAAAAACACTACTGCACTACCCTAAACCCTAAAACACTACCCCCAGCATGACCCCCTACACTACACAAACACCACTGCACTACCCTAAACCCTAAAACACTACCCCCAGCACGATCCCCTACACTACCCAAACACCACTGCACTAACCTAAATCCTAAAACAATACCCCCAGCACGACCCCCTACACTACCCAAACACCACTGCACTACCCTAAAACACATGACCTCCTACACTACACAAACACCACTGCACTACCCTAAACCCTAAAACACTACCCCCAGCACGACCCCCTACACTACACAAGCACCACTGCACTACCCTAAACCCTAAAACACTACCCCCAGAACGACCCCCTACAATGCCCGAACACCACTGCACTGCCCTAAACCTTGAAACACCAGCCCCTGCATGACCCCCTACACTGTTCGAACACCACTGCACTGCCCTAAACCCTGAAACACCACCCCCAGCATGACCCCCTACACTGCCCGAACACCACTGCACTGCCCTAAACCCTGAAACACCACCCCCTTCACGACCCCCTACACTGCCCGAACACCACTGCACTGCCCTAATCCCTGAAACACCACCCCCAGCACGGCCCCCTACACTGCCCAAACACCACTGCACTGCCCTAAACCCTGAAACACTATCCCCAGCAAGACCCCCTACACTGCCCAAACACCACTCCACTGCCCTAAACCCTGAAACATCACCCCCAGCAAGACCCCCTACACTGCCCGAACACCACTGCCCTAAACCCTGAAACACCACCCCCAGCACGACCCCCTACACTGCCCGAACACCACTGCACTGCCCTAAACCCTGAAACACCACCCCCAGCACGACCCCCTACACTGCCCGAACACCACTGCTCTGCCCAAAACCCTGAAACACCAGCCCCAGCACGACCCCCTACACTGCCCGAACACCACTGCACTGCCCTAAACCCTGAAACACCAGCCCCAGCACGACCCCCTACACTGCCCGAACACCACTGCACTACCCTAAACCCAGAAACACCAGCCCCAGCATGACCCCCTACACTGCCCGAACAACACAGCACTGCCCTAAACCGTGAAACACCACCCCCAGCAAGACCCCCTACACTGCCTGAACACCACTGCACTACCCTAAACCCTACAACACTACCCCCAGCACGACCCCCTACACTACACAAGCACCACTGCACTACCCTAAACCCTGAAACACTACCCCCAGAACGACCCCCTACAATGCCCGAACACCACTGCATTGCCCTAAACCTTGAAACACCAGCCCCTGCACGACCCCTACACTGTTCGAACACCACTGCACTGCCCTAAACCCTGAAACACCACCCCCAGCATGACCCCCTACACTGCCCGAACACCACTGCACTGCCCTAAACCCTGAAACACCACCCCTTCACGACCCCCTACACTGCCCGAACACCACTGCACTGCCCTAATCCCTGAAACACCACCCCCAGCACGGCCCCCTACAATGCCCAAACACCACTGCACTGCCCTAAACCCTGAAACACTATCCCCAGCAAGACCCCCTACACTGCCCAAACACCACTCCACTGCCCTAAACCCTGAAACATCACCCCCAGCAAGACCCCCTACACTGCCCGAACACCACTGCCCTAAACCCTGAAACACCACCCCCAGCACGACCCCCTACACTGCCCGAACACCACTGCACTGCCCTAAACCCTGAAACACCACCCCCAGCACGACCCCCTACACTGCCCGAACACCACTGCTCTGCCCAAAACCCTGAAACACAAGCCCCAGCGCGACCCCCTACACTGCCCGAACACCACTGCACTACCCTAAACCCTGAAACACCAGCCCCAGCATGACCCCCTACACTGACCCAACACCACTGCACTGCCCTAAACCATGAAACACCATCCCCAGCACGACCCCCTACACTGCACGAACCCCACTACACTACCCTAAACCCTACAACACTACCCCCAGCACGACCCCCTACACTACACAAGCACCACTGCACTACCCTAAACCCTGAAACACTACCCCCAGAACAACCCCCTACACTGCCCGAACACCACTGCATTGCCCTAAACCTTGAAACACCAGCCCCTGCACGACCCCTACACTGTTCGAACACCACTGCACTGCCCTAAACCCTGAAACACCACCCCCAGCATGACCCCCTACACTGCCCGAACACCACTGCACTGCCCTAAACCCTGAAACACCACCCCTTCACGACCCCTTACACTGCCCGAACACCACTGCACTGCCCTAAACCCTGAAACACCACCCCCAGCACGGCCCCCTACAATGCCCAAACACCACTGCACTGCCCTAAACCCTGAAACACTATCCCCAGCAAGACCCCCTACACTGCCCAAACACCACTCCACTGCCCTAAACCCTGAAACATCACCCCCAGCAAGACCCCCTACACTGCCCGAACACCACTGCCCTAAACCCTGAAACACCACCCCCAGCACGAGCCCCTACACTGCCCGAACACCACTGCACTGCCCTAAACCCTGAAACACCACCCCCAGCACGACCCCCTACACTGCCCGAACACCACTGCTCTGCCCAAAACCCTGAAACACAAGCCCCAGCACGACCCCCTACACTGCCCGAACACCACTGCACTACCCTAAACCCATGAAACACCACCCCCAGCACGACCCCCTACACTGCCTGAGCACCACTGCACTGCCCTAAACCCTGAAACACCAGCCCCAGCATGACCCCCTACACTGACCCAACACCACTGCACTGCCCTAAACCATGAAACACCATCCCCAGCACGACCCCCTACACTGCACGAACCCCACTACACTGCCCTAAACCCAGAAACACCACCCCCAGCACGACCCCCTACACTGCCCAAACACCACTACACTGCCCTAAACCCAGAAACACCACCCCCAGCACGACCCCCTACACTGCCCAAACACCACTGCACTGCCCTAAACCCTGAAACACCACCCCCAGCACGACCCCCTACACTGCCCGAACACCACTGCACTGCCCTAAACCCTGAAACACCAGCCCCTGCACGACCCCCTACACTGCCCAAACACCACTGCACTGCCCTAAACCCTGAAACACCACCCCCAGCACAACCCCTACACTGCCTGAACACCACTGCCCTAAACCCTGAAACACCACCCCCAGCAAGACCCCCTACACTGCCCGAATACCACTGCACTGCCCTAAAGCCTGAAACACCACCTCCAACAAGACCCCCTACACTGCCCGAACACCACTGCCCTAAACCCTGAAACACCACCCCCAGCACAACCCCCTACACTGCCCGAACACCACTGCACTGCCCTAAACCCTGAAACACCACCCCCAGCACGACCCCCTACACTGCCCGAACACCACTGCTCTGCCCAAAACACTGAAACACCAGCCCCAGCATGACCCCCTACACTGCCCGAACACCACTGCACTGCCCTAAACCCTGAAACATCACCCCCAACAAGACCCCCTACACTGCCCGAACACCACTGCCCTAAACCCTGAAACACCACCCCCAGCACAACCCCCTACACTGCCCGAACACCACTGCACTGCCCTAAACCCTGAAACACCACCCCCAGCACGACCCCCTACACTGCCCGAACACCACTGCTCTGCCCTAAACACTGAAACACCAGCCCCAGCATGACCCCCTACACTGCCCGAACACCACTGCACTGCCCTAAACCCAGAAACACCACCCCCAGCACGACCCCCTACACTGCCCGAGCACCACTGCCTGCACTGCCCTAAACCCTGAAACACCAGCCCCAGCACGACCCCCTACACTGCCCGAACACTACTGCACTGCCCTAAACCATGAAACACCATCCCCAGCACGACCCCCTACACTGCCCGAACACCACTGCACTGCCCTAAACCCTGAAACACTACCCCCAGCAAGACCCCCTACACTGCCCGAACACCACTGCACTGCCCTAAACCCTATAACACCAGCCCCAGCACGACCCCCTACACTGCCCGAACACCACTGCACTGCCCTAAACCCTGAAACACCAGCTCCAGCACGACCCCCTACACTGCCCGAACACCACTGCACTACCCTAAACCCATAAACACCACCCCCTGCACGACCCCCTACACTGCCCGAACACCACTGCACTGCCCTAAACCCTGAAACACCAGCCCCAGCATGACCCCCTACACTGCCCGAACACCACTGCACTGCCCTAAACCCTGAAACACCAGCCCCAGCACGACCACCTACACTGCACGAACACCACTGCACTGCCCTAAACCCTGAAACACCAGCCCCAGCATGACCCCCTACACTGCCCGAACACCACTGCACTGCCCTAAACCATGAAACACTAGCCCCAGCACGACCCCCTACACTGCCAGAACACCATTGCACTGCCCTAAACCCTGAAACACCAGCCCCAGCACAACCCCCTACACTGCCCGAACACCACTGCACTGCCCTAAACCCTGAAACACCACCCCGTGCACGACCCCCTACACTGCCCGAACACCACTGCACTGCCCTAAACCCTGAAACACCACCCCCAGCACGACACCCTACACTGCCCGAACACCACTGCACTGCCTTAAACCCTGAAACATCACCCCTAGCAAGACCCCCTACACTGCCCGAACACCACTGCCCTAAACCCTGAAACACCACCCCCAGCAAGACCCCCTACACTGCCCGAACACCACTGCACTGCCCTAAACCCTGAAACACCAGCCCCAGCACGACCCCCTACATTGCCCGAACACCACTGCACTGCCCTAAACCTTGAAACACCACCCCCTGCATGACCCACTACACTGCCCGAACACCACTGCACTGCCCTAAACCCTGAAACACCATTCCCCCTGCACGACCCCCTACTCTGCCCGAACACTACTGCACTGGCCTAAACCCTGAAACACCACCCCCAGCAAGACCCCTACACTGCCCGAACACCACTGCACTGCCCTAAACCCGGAAACACCAGCCCCAGCAAGACCACCTACACTGCCCGAACACCACTGCACTGCCCAAAACCCTGAAACACCACCCCAGCACGACACCCTACACTGCCCGAACACCACTGCACTGCCCAAAACCCTGAAACACCAGCACCAGCACGAACCCCTACACTGCCCGAACACCACTGCACTACCCTAAACCCAGAAACACCACCCCCAGCACGACCCCCTACACTGCCCGAGCACCACTGCCTGCCCTGGCCTAAACCCTGAAACACCAGCCCCAGCACGACCCCCTACACTGCCTGAACACTACTGCACTGCCCTAAACCATGAAACACCATCCCCAGCACGACCCCTACACTGCACGAACACCACTGCACTGCCCTAAACCCTGAAACACCAGCCCCAGCACGACCCCCTACACTGCCCGAACACCACTGCATTACCCTAAACCCATAAACACCACCCCCAGCACGACCCCCTACACTGCCTGAGCACCACTGCACTGCCCTAAACCCTGAAACACCAGCCCCAGCATGACCCCCTACACTGCCCGAACACCACTGCACTGCCCTAAACCCTGAAACACCAGCCCCAGCACGACCACCTACACTGCACGAACACCACTGCACTGCCCTAAACCCTGAAACACCAGCCCCAGCATGACCCCCTACACTGCCCGAACACCACTGCACTGCCCTAAACCGTGAAACACTAGCCCCAGCACGACCCCCTACACTGCCAGAACACCATTGCACTGCCCTAAACCCTGAAACACCAGCCCCAGCACAACCCCCTACACTGCCCGAACACCACTGCACTGCCCTAAACCCTGAAACACCACCCCGTGCACGACCCCCTACACTGCCCGAACACCACTGCACTGCCCTAAACCCTGAAACACCACCCCCAGCATGACACCCTACACTGCCCGAACACCACTGCACTGCCTTAAACCCTGAAACATCACCCCCAGCAAGACCCCCTACACTGCCCGAACACCACTGCCCTAAACCCTGAAACACCACCCCCAGCAAGACCCCCTACACTGCCCTAACACCACTGCACTGCCCTAAACCCTGAAACACCAGCCCCAGCACGACCCCCTACATTGCCCGAACACCACTGCACTGCCCTAAACCCTGAAACACCACCCCCTGCATGACCCACTACACTGCCCGAACACCACTGCACTGCCCTAAACCCTGAAACACCATTCCCCCTGCACGACCCCCTACTCTGCCCGAACACTACTGCACTGGCCTAAACCCTGAAACACCATCCCCAGCACGACCCCCTACACTGCACGAACACCCCTGCACTGCCCTAAACCCTGAAACACTACCCCCAGCAAGACCCCCTACACTGCCCGAACACCACTGCACTGCCCTAAACCCTGAAACATCACCCCCAGCAAGACCCCCTACACTGCCCGAACACCACTGCCCTAAACCCTGAAACACCACCCCCTGCATGACCCACTACACTGCCCGAACACCACTGCACTGCCCTAAACCCTGAAACACCACCCCAGCACGACCCCCTACACTGCCCGAACACCATTGCACTGCCCTAAACCCTGAAACACCACCCCCTGCACGACCCCCTACACTGCCCGAACACCACTGCACTGCCCTAAACCCTAAAACACCGCCCCCAGCATGACCCCCTACACTGCTCGAACACCACTGCACTGCCCTAAACCCTAAAACACTACCCCCAGCAAGACCCCCTACACTGCCCGAACACCACTGCACTGCCCTAAACCCTGAAACATCACGCCCAGCAAGACCCCCTACACTGCCCGAACACCACTGCACTGCCCTAAACCCTGAAACACCACCCCCAGCAAGACCCCCTACACTGCCCGAACAACACTGCAGTGCCCTAAACCCTAAAACACCACCCCCAGCAAGACCCCCTACACTGCCCGAACACCACTGCTCTGCCCAAAACCCTGAAACACCAGTCCCAGCACGACCCCTACACTGCCCGAACACCACTGCACTACCCTAAACCCAGAAACACCACCCCCAGCACGACCCCCTACACTGCCCGAGCACCACTGCCTGCACTGCCCTAAACCCTGAAACACCAGCCCCAGCACGACCCCCTACACTGCCTGAACACTACTGCACTGCCCTAAACCATGAAACACCATCCCCAGCACGACCCCCTACACTGCACGAACACCACTGCACTGCCCTAAACCCTGAAAAACCACCCCCAGCAAGACCCCCTACACTGCCCGAACACCACTGCACTGCCCTAAACCCTAAAACACCAGCCCCAGCACGACCCCCTACACTGCCCGAACACCACTGCACTGCCCTAAACCCTGAAACACCAGCCCCAGCACGACCCCCTACACTGCCCGAACACCACTGCACTACCCTAAACCCATAAACACCACCCCCAGCACGACCCCCTACACTGCCTGAGCACCACTGCACTGCCCTAAACCCTGAAACACCAGCCCCAGCATGACCCCCTACACTGCCCGATCACCACTGCACTGCCCTAAACCCTGAAACACCAGCCCCAGCACGACCACCTACACTGCACGAACACCACTGCACTGCCCTAAACCCTGAAACACCAGCCCCAGCATGACCCCCTACACTGCCCGAACACCACTGCACTGCCCTAAACCATGAAACACTAGCCCCAGCACGACCCCCTACAC
Organism: Calotriton arnoldi; assembly: GCA_963921515.1. Taxonomy (NCBI): domain Eukaryota; kingdom Metazoa; phylum Chordata; class Amphibia; order Caudata; family Salamandridae; genus Calotriton; species Calotriton arnoldi. The sequence goes on from CAWUFW010014064.1 coordinate 418,016, forward strand.
TGCCAGAACACCATTGCACTGCCCTAAACCCTGAAACACCAGCCCCAGCACATCCCCCTACACTGCCCAAACACCACTGCACTGCCCTAAACCCTGAAACACCACCCCGTGCACGACCCCCTACACTGCCCGAACACCACTGCACTGCCCTAAACCCTGAAACACCACCCCCAGCACGACACCCTACACTGCCCGAACACCACTGCACTGCTTTAAACCCTGAAACATCACCACCAGCAAGACCCCCTACACTGCCCGAACACCACTGCCCTAAACCCTGTAGGAAGGTGGAATCTGACTATATGGTTGCCCCCACTTTTTTTATGGTGTTTTGCTGGTTTATGACTTAGTTGGACTGGGATCCTGCTATTCAGGGCCCCAGTCTATCTGCTTTCTCTGTAAAAAGGTTTCCATGTGCCTTAGGCACATCTCTGATTGGAATCTGGAGTGCCCTTATAAGTCCCTAGTATATGGTATACTATGTACCAAGGGCATAGGTACCTCAGAGGCCTACCAGGGGCTGCAGCATGTATTATGCCACCCCTGGAAGGCCATCCAAACTGACACCAGAGGTCTGCTACTGCAGCCTGGGTAGGGTGGTGCATGCACCCCTTACTGTGATATAGGTTACCTATATCACTAAATACATACACACATATAAACCTATAAGTCACTCCTAAGGCAGGCCTTATCAATCCTAAAGGCAGAGTGCATGGTTCCTATGTGAGAGGGTGCCCCTGCATGAGCAGGGCCCCTCTGCAGCGTTCGGAGACCATCTCTGATGCTGTTTGTAGTGCAGCCTGACCATATACTCTTAAACGCATTATATCCTCGCGGTAAAATGCTAACTTTGGAATGGCTGCACCTAAACATGTCGTGTTTGGTGTCAAACATCTTGGAATACTACCCCCCGCCAATCCTGGCGGCGGGGGTAGCATTCCACCCTTCTAGAGGGAAAGACATGTTAACTCTGACGTAGTCCGGTAACTTCTTTCCAGAGCCCTGGCATCACAAAATGGATGCTGCTGCCACAGACACAAGTCTGGCCTCCTGCTGCTGGACGAAACTCCGGCAGGGGAGGCCTGGACAATAGGTTTCCTGTCCCAGGGAGGTGTGACCACCTCCCCAGACAGGATAATGTGTATTGGGGCTGGGCGGGAGCACTTTCGGGTGCTTTGAAGTCCTGCACTGGGGGCACATTTGGTGTCCTCTGTGCATACCCCAGTTCAAACCGGATCAGGGGCTTGCAGCCCCTGCTTTGGCGCGAACTGGACAAAGGGAAAGGGGTGTAGCCACCCCTCTGCCCTGACCCACCCATAGGTGGGGCCACAGAGTAGTCCATCCCCTATTTTTAGAATAAAGGTAGGAACCCAGTCCTTAGGACTTTAGATTATACCTGGACGAAACTCTGAAACAGAATCCTGGACCTTCGACGCTCTACTCACGATTAGAGGACTGAAGAATCTCCCTTGGGGTCAAGGAGTGACTCCCCTGCTTGGCAGGCACCAAAGAAGCATCTGTCCGGTTCGCATCACTGAAGCTCCCGTCGGACGCCGAAGTCATCGCATCACCAGAGGTGGATTCTCAGACTTCCCCGAGGCTACCCTGAGTCCCCAGCAAAGCTGAGGCCCGTGGCTATCGTGGGTAACGTGAGACCGTGACCCCTGGACACCGAGCACATTTGCAAGTGCACCATCTTCTGGGTCTCCCAAGAAGTCGTGCTTTGGGCTCCGAGTAGCCCTAGCCTCCAGCACCACCTGCACCGAAGATCACTGGCCCCCACTCCACGAGTGTCCTGTAAGCCAGCTCCACGTGCGGCGTCACGAGGCTCCTTTGCGGTCGCTAGCCCGTTGGCTAGTAGCCCTTAACGAAGGCCAATCTTTTCTTTACTTGGCAGTCTGGTTGCTCCAGGCCTGCCCTCACTTACCCTTGCTGGGTGAGTTCCCCAGACCTTGCTGGTCTGCATCATCGACGATCTACATCTTACTCGAGACTTGCCGTTGCCAAGGCTTGTTGGGTCCAATCTGGTCGCCGACACCTCTGCACTCGACAGACATCGAGCAGCAGCCCGAATCCTGCTCCTGGTCGCCGACAACGCCTCCTGGACCTCGTGGCTGAAGAGTCAAGACGACCGTCATCGAATCTGAAGCACTCGACATCGGTGGGCATCTGTCCATCGCCTTCCTGGTCACTGGCTAGTGACCCAGACTCTGTCCCCTCTGCTTTCAGGTTCTTCAGAACTCCGATCCACTCTTGGATCCACCCGGACACTTTTCTCCTGGTCGCCAGCAGCACTTTGCAGCAGATCGCCATAAGAACCGACGACGAAACCCGACCCCGAAAGGCACCTATGCACCCGGCTTCCCTGGGTGAGGTAACACGAGTACTCCGGTGCTCCCGTGGGTAGAGACTCTTCAAAGTCCTAGATCTCAAAGGGTTTTGTCCTAGTCCTCTTCTAAGTGTCCCTTTCCTCTATTTTCCCGATCCCGACTTTCTCCATAGAAGTTAACGGCGTATCGCGGTTGTGTATTTACACTGCACGCGTCTCCCGTGGGTCCCCTGTGTCACTACCTTGGGTGGTTCCTTGTGGTCCAAGCACTTCTAGAGGCTCTAGGCCTAGTGTCTAGTTCAGTCGTGGTTCGCATACCACTTTATTGGTATATGGTTTGGTACGCCCCTAGGGCCCAAACGTGTATTTGTGCTATTACTGTGATTTAAGATCTTATAACCTATGTATTTCGAACTCTAGCCTCATAAAGAGACTAGAGGGGTGTGTTTAGTAATAAATACATATATTTTGAATATATACCTGGTGTGGTGCTCTTTCATTTGGTCACTCAAGAGATTATAGACTGGTAAAACAAGCTGCTTTACATTCCTTCAAGACTTAGCCTGAAGGCTGCTCTCCACAGCTACCACTAGGATAGCTTTCAATAAGGTTGTCTTTAACCTACCTACCATAAGAGTCGATTTGGACTGGTGCAAGGTGCCCACTATAATTAGTGGACAGCATATGCCAGGCCAACTTCTCACATTGGTGTGCAGCGTGTGGGATTCCAGCTTGCTATTGTTTTACCAGATAATCTCAATTGAATTGATCAACTGAAAACCACTAAAGGTACCTAAGGTACATATAATTTAAGCTTAGAATAACAGTAAGTTCTACTGAACTTAGAGTTGTGTGTTAAGGGATAGCACAACCCTTTCTACAACTCAAGAGAGTTTAGTAGGCCACACTAGAGTAGGTAGTGCATACACCACACCACACTAGTAATGTCTTTAAGGGTAGGATCTAAAGAATCCTTGCAGGAAGCCATTGAGCTTCCACCCTCCAAGTATGATACACTCCCATTCTTGGAATTGAGAGCTTTATGCAACTTGAGAAAAATAAGGACAGGCCAAAGCCCCACCACCCAACACCTCAAGGAGTTGTTGGTGGCTTATGACCTTAGTAAGCCTGTAGGGACTGAAGGGGTAGGAGCTGAGGGTGGGGCAGAAGAAGAGGAGGAGGCCAGGGGTACCAATACCCCCAGCCCCCTCTGAAACTGGCCAGGAGGGTGACAATGACCCTGACCTGGAAAACCCAATCCCTCCTGTGGATGATGATGAGGATGATCAAAATGATGCCCTCTTTGTCCCCCCAGGAAGGATTAAGAGTGTGCCCAGGAAGTCTAGATCTCCTTCTCAGGAGTCTAACCACTCTGGCACCTCTATAGGGAGCTCTGTCTCCTCTCACAGGAGGGAATCCTCTCATGAGAGGAGAGCCAGGCTGGTCCGGTATGAGGAAACTCAGCTGGAAATCAGAAAAAAGCAACTGGCTTTAGATAGGGAATCCCTAGATCTCCTCAGGGAGAGAAGAAAGTTGGGACTAGAGTCCCATGGTGGCAGCAATATCCCTAGAGATAGGGACAGGTCTTATGACCATAGAAACCTAAACAAGATTGTCCCTCCCTACCAGAGTGGGGATGACATCCACAAATGGATAACTGCACTGGAGAGGGCCTGTAAAGTTCAGAAGGTCCCCCAGAGGCAGTGGGCAGCAATCTTGTGGCTCTCCTTTGCAGACAAAGGTAGAGACAAGCTCCTCACTGTAAGAGAAGAGGATGCTGACAATTACACAGTCTTGAAGAGTGCTCTGATAGATGGGTTTGGCCTAACCACTGAACAGTATAGGTTGAAGTTCAGAGACACCCAAAAAGCTCAGACTCAAGACTGGGTTGATTTTGTAGATTGTGCTACAAAGGCTCTGGAAGGTTGGATACATGGCAACAAAGTGCAGGACTTTTTAGGATTGTACAATTTGATTATGAGGGAGCAGATCCTTAATAATTGTCAAAACCAGCTTTTGCACCAGTATCTGGTGGACTCTGATCTGACCTCTCCCCAAGAATTGGGAAAGAAGGCAGACAAGTGGGTCAGAACCAGAGTAAAAACTAGAAATCAGGGTGGTGACCAGAAGAAAGATTCTACTAAGTCCCAAGAGAAAGGTGGGGATAAATCTAAGGATAAGTCCCCTACAGGGCCCCAAAATTCCTCTTCTGGGGGTGGGTCCCAAACTCCTTCCTCTCCTGGAAAGAAACCCTATTGCCATGTCTGTAAAAAGCCTGGGCACTGGAAAACTGATCCCAGTTGCCCCAGGATTGGCAATAAAGAAAATGTTCCTCCCACAACTACTACCACCCCTCCTGGTACTACCAGTAGTAATCCTCCAGTTGGGAGTAGTGCACCCAAAAAGTTAGGTGCTTTTGCAAGAGGAACAGAGGTGGGCCCTAGTTTAGACAGGGACCCCTCAACAGACTCCTCTGACTCTGATGGTGGTATAGGTTTTGCCACCTTTACCATGGGTCCCATAGCATTGGGCAGGTACAGATTGGAGCCAATAATTAATGGTCAGAAAGCTGTGGCATTTAGGGACACAGGGGCTAGTGTCACCATGGTGGCAGGGAAACTAGTCCCCCTCACCAGCTTTTACCTGAGTTTAAATACCAAGTGACCAACATTGATGGTGTCAGAACAGATCACCCCATGGCCATAGTCAATCTCAGCTGGGAGGGGGTCACAGGCCCAAAAAGAGTGGCAGTGTCCCCAACCCTACCTGTAGATTGCCTGATGGGCAATGATCTGGAAATTTCAGCCTGGGCTGAAGTGGAACACCAAACCCATCTTAGGATGTTGGGCGTCCCTGTAAAGGTTAGTGGGGCTGTGATGGCCACAGCCCCAGCCCAAGAATTTGGAGAGATGGAGCCTGAAAGAATGGCCCACTCTCCCCCAAAAGAGAGCACAAGGGTTGAAGAAAAGTCTTCTTCCCCCAGACAGTAGGTAAGGGTCAGCCTCCTCAGGGAACTGACCCTACCCCTAGTGAAGGAACTGCCACAGAGGTAGTCAGGCCTGGCCTGGCCACACCCCTGATGGCAGAGGACCCTTCCAAGGTGGTACCCCGTCTGGAGCAGGTAACCTGCCCCTCTCTACCCTGCCTCAGTCAGCCCAGGGCTGCAGAGGTCAGGGAGGTCAGTGGACCCCCCAGGGCCCCCTGTCCAGAGGAAGCCCCCCATCAGCAGATTAGGGGCACCCAGTCTAGTAGCCCTAGCCAGGTGAAAATTCCTCTACACACTGAGGGATCCCCCATACCTTTATGTAGGGACCTCCCCAGAAGGACTCTGGTAGGCAAGGGCAAACCTGGGACCAGAAGGTTCCAAACCTGCCATGTCCCTCCAGTAGTCCATCCAAAGGGACCCAACCCACAGCTGTAGGCAGCCAAAGGTTGACCCTTAGAGCAAAGTGCAACTCAGTCATGGAAAGACAGGCATACATGGTGACCAGTGATCTGAGGAAGCTGAGGCCAACATTCCTAGGGCCTCACTTCCCTACTCAGACACCTCACCAGCCTTGTACTTTACCTAAGCACACCACAGGTAGTGATTCCCCATGGTGGAGACCCTCTCATACCCTTAGGGTGAGGGATTGCTTAGTGGACCATAAGACAGGGGGCAACCATGCTAGTGCAGGTGCTTCCTTATATGACCACTTAGTCAATGAAGGCTCAACTGGCCAAGGTTAGCCTTATCTCCTTTCGTTTGGGGGGGTTATGTAGGAAGGTGGAATCTGACTATATGGTTGCCCCCACTTTTTTTATGGTGTTTTGCTGGTTTATGACTTAGTTGGACTGGGATCCTGCTATTCAGGGCCCCAGTCTATCTGCTTTCTCTGTAAAAGGTTTCCATGTGCCTTAGGCACATCTCTGATTGGAATCTGGAGTGCCCTTATAAGTCCCTAGTATATGGTATACTATGTACCAAGGGCATAGGTACCTCAGAGGCCTACCAGGGGCTGCAGCATGTATTATGCCACCCCTGGAAGGCCATCCAAACTGACACCAGAGGTCTGCTACTGCAGCCTGGGTAGGGTGGTGCATGCACCCCTTACTGTGATATAGGTTACCTATATCACTAAATACATACACACATATAAACCTATAAGTCACTCCTAAGGCAGGCCTTATCAATCCTAAAGGCAGAGTGCATGGTTCCTATGTGAGAGGGTGCCCCTGCATGAGCAGGGCCCTCTGCAGCGTTCGGAGACCATCTCTGATGCTGTTTGTAGTGCAGCCTGACCATATACTCTTAAGCGCATTATATCCTCGCGGTAAAATGCTAACTTTGGAATGGCTGCACCTAAACATGTCGTGTTTGGTGTCAAACATCTTGGAATACTACCCCCCGCCAATCCTGGCGGCGGGGGTAGCATTCCACCCTTCTAGAGGGAAAGGCATGTTAACTCTGACTGAGTCCGGTAACTTCTTTCCAGAGCCCTGGCATCACAAAATGGATGCTGCTGCCACAGACACGAGTCTGGCCTCCTGCTGCTGGACGAAACTCCGGCAGGGGAGGCCTGGACAATAGGTTTCCTGTCCCAGGGAGGTGTGACCACCTCCCCAGACAGGACAATGTGTATTGGGGCTGGGCGGGAGCACTTTCGGGTGCTTTGAAGTCCTGCACTGGGGGCACATTTGGTGTCCTCTGTGCATACCCCAGTTCAAACCGGACTCAGGGGCTTGCAGCCCCTGCTTTGGCGCGAACTGGACAAAGGGAAAGGGGTGTAGCCACCCCTCTGCCCTGACCCACCCATAGGTGGGGCCACAGAGTAGTCCATCCCCTATTTTTAGAATAAAGGTAGGAACCCAGTCCCTAGGACTTTAGATTATACCTGGACGAAACTCTGAAACAGAATCCTGGACCTTCGACGCTCTACTCACGATTAGAGGACTGAAGAATCTCCCTTGGGGTCAAGGAGTGACTCCCCTGCTTGGCAGGCACCAAAGAAGCATCTGTCCGGTTCGCATCACTGAAGCTCCCGTCGGACGCCGAAGTCATCGCATCACCAGAGGTGGATTCTCAGACTTCCCCGAGGCTACCCTGAGTCCCCAGCAAAGCTGAGGCCCGTGGCTATCGTGGGTAACGTGAGACCGTGACCCCTGGACACCGAGCACATTTGCAAGTGCACCATCTTCTGGGTCTCCCAAGAAGTCGTGCTTTGGGCTCCGAGTAGCCCTAGCCTCCAGCACCACCTGCACCGAAGATCACTGGCCCCCACTCCACGAGTGTCCTGTAAGCCAGCTCCACGTGCGGCGTCACGAGGCTCCTTCGCGGTCGCTAGCCCGTTGGCTAGTAGCCCTTCCCGAAGGCCAATCTTTTCTTTACTTGGCAGTCTGGTTGCTCCAGGCCTGCCCTCACTTACCCTCGCTGGGTGAGTTCCCCAGACCTTGCTGGTCTGCATCATCGACGATCTACATCTTACTCGAGACTTGCCGTTGCCAAGGCTTGTTGGGTCCAATCTGGTCGCCGACACCTCTGCACTCGACAAACATCGAGCAACAGCCCGAATCCTGCTCCTGGTCGCCGACAACGCCTCCTGGACCTCGTGGCTGAAGAGTCAAGACGACCGTCATCGAATCTGAAGCACTCGACATCGGTGGGCATCTGTCCATCGCCTCCCTGGTCACTGGCTAGTGACCCAGACTCTGTCCCCTCTGCTTTCAGGTTCTTCAGAACTCCGATCCACTCTTGGATCCACCCGGACACTTTTCTCCTGGTCGCCAGCAGCACTTTGCAGCAGATCGCCATAAGAACCGACGACGAAACCCGACCCCGAAAGGCACCTATGCACCCGGCTTCCCTGGGTGAGGTAACACGAGTACTCCGGTGCTCCCGTGGGTAGAGACTCTTCAAAGTCCTAGATCTCAAAGGGTTTTGTCCTAGTCCTCTTCTAAGTGTCCCTTTCCTCTATTTTCCCGATCCCGACTTTCTCCATAGAAGTTAACGGCGTATCGCGGTTGTGTATTTACACTGCACGCGTCTCCCGTGGGTCCCCTGTGTCACTACCTTGGGTGGTTCCTTGTGGTCCAAGCACTTCTAGAGGCTCTAGGCCTAGTGTCTAGTTCAGTCGTGGTTCGCATACCACTTTATTGGTATATGGTTTGGTACGCCCCTAGGGCCCAAACGTGTATTTGTGCTATTACTGTGATTTAAGATCTTATAACCTATGTACTTCGAACTCTAGCCTCATAAAGAGACTAGAGGGGTGTGTTTAGTAATAAATACATATATTTTGAATATATACCTGGTGTGGTGCTCTTTCATTTGGTCACTCAAGAGATTATAGACTGGTAAAACAAGCTGCTTTACATTCCTTCAAGACTTAGCCTGAAGGCTGCTCTCCACAGCTACCACTAGGATAGCTTTCAATAAGGTTGTCTTTAACCTACCTACCATAAGAGTCGATTTGGACTGGTGCAAGGTGCCCACTATAATTAGTGGACAGCATATGCCAGGCCAACTTCTCACAAACCCTGAAACACCACCCCCAGCAAGACCCCCTACACTGCCCGAACACCACTGCACTGCCCTAAACCCTGAAACACCAGCCCCAGCACGACCCCCTACATTGCCCGAACACCACTGCACTGCCCTAAACCCTGAAACACCACCCCTGCATGACCCACTACACTGCCCAAACACCACTGCACTGCCCTAAACCCTGAAACACCATTCCCCCTGCACGACCCCCTACTCTGCCCGAACACTACTGCACTGGCCTAAACCCTGAAACACCATCCCCAGCACGACCCCCTACACTGCACGAACACCCCTGCACTGCCCTAAACCCTGAAACACTACCCCCAGCAAGACCCCCTACACTGCCCGAACACCACTGCACTGCCCTAAACCCTGAAACATCACCCCCAGCAAGACCCACTACACTGCCCGAACACCACTGCCCTAAACCCTGAAACACCACCCCCTGCATGACCCACTACACTGCCCGAACACCACTGCACTGCCCTAAACCCTGAAACACCACCCCAGCACGACCCCCTACACTGCCCGAACACCATTGCACTGCCCTAAACCCTGAAACACCACCCCCTGCACCACCCCTTACACTGCCCGAACACTACTGCACTGCCCTAAACACTGAAACACCGCCCCCAGCATGACCCCCTACACTGCACGAACACTACTGCACTGCCCTAAACCCTGAAACACTACCCCCAGCAAGACCCCCTACACTGCCCGAACACCACTGCACTGCCCTAAACCCTGAAACATCACCCCCAGCAAGACCCCCTACACTGCCCAAACACCACTGCCCTAAACCCTGAAACACCACCCCCAGCAAGACCCCCTACACTGCCCGAACAACACTGCAGTGCCCTAAACCCTAAAACACCACCCCAGCACGACACCCTACACTGCCCGAACACCACTGCTCTGCCCAAAACCCTGAAACACCAGTCCCAGCACGACCCCCTACACTGCGCGAACACCACTGCACTACCCTAAACCCAGAAACACCACCCCCAGCACGACCCCCTACACTGCCCGAGCACCACTGCCTGCACTGCCCTAAACCCTGAAACACCAGCCCGAGCACGACCCCCTACACTGCCTGAACACTACTGCACTGCCCTAAACCATAAAACACCATCCCCAGCACGACCCCCTACACTGCACGAACACCACTGCACTGCCCTAAACCCTGAAAAACTACCCCCAGCAAGACCCCCTACACTGCCCGAACACCACTGCACTGCCCTAAACCCTAAAACACCAGCCCCAGCATGACCCCCTACACTGCCCGAACACCACTGCACTGCCCTAAACCCTGAAACACCAGCCCCAGCACGACCCCCTACACTGCCCGAACACCACTGCACTACCCTAAACCCATAAACACCACCCCCAGCACGACCCCCTACACTGCCAGAACACCATTGCACTGCCCTAAACCCTGAAACACCAGCCCCAGCACAACCCCCTACACTGCCCGAACACCACTGCACTGCCCTAAACCCTGAAACACCACCCCCGTGCACGACCCCCTACTCTGCCCGAACACCACTGCACTGCCCTGAACCCTGAAACACCACCCCCAGCACGACACCCTACACTGCCCGAACACCACTGCACTGCCTTAAACCCTGAAACATCACCCCCAGCAAGACCCCCTACACTGCCCGAACACCACTGACCTAAACCCTGAAACACCACCCCCAGCAAGACCCCCTACACTGCCCGAACACCACTGCACTGCCCTAAACCCTGAAACACCAGCCCCAGCACGACCACCTACACTGCACGAACACCACTGCACTGCCCTAAACCCTGAAACACCAGCCCCAGCATGACCCCCTACACTGCCCGAACACCACTGCACTGCCCTAAACCGTGAAACACTAGCGCCAGCACGACCCTCTACACTGCCAGAACACCATTGCACTGCCCTAAACCCTGAAACACCAGCCCCAGCACAACCCCCTACACTGCCCAACCACAACTGCACTGCCCTAAACCCTGAAACACCACCCCGTGCACGACCCCCTACACTGACCGAACACCACTGCACTGCCCTAAACCCTGAAACACCACCCCAGCACGACACCCTACACTGCCCGAACACCACTGCACTGCCTTAAACCCTGAAACATCACCCCCAGCAAGACCCCCTACACTGCACGAACACCACTGCCCTAAACCCTGAAACACCACCCCCAGCAAGACCCCCTACACTGCCCGAACACCACTGCACTGCCCTAAACCCTGAAACACCAGCCCCAGCACGACCCCCTACATTGCCCGAGCACCACTGCACTGCCCTAAACCCTGAAACACCACCCCCTGCATGACCCACTACACTGCACGAACACCACTGCACTGCCCTAAACCCTGAAACACCACCCCAGCACGACCCCCTACACTGCCCGAACACCATTGCACTGCCCTAAACCCTGAAACACCACCCCCTGCACGACCCCCTACACTGCCCGAACACTACTGCACTGCCCTAAACCCTGAAACACCGCCCCCAGCATGACCCCCTACACTGCACGAACACTACTGCACTGCCCTAAACCCTGAAACACTACCCCCAGCAAGACCCCCTACACTGCCCGAACACCACTGCACTGCCCTAAACCCTGAAACATCACCCCCAGCAAGACCCCTTACACTGCCCAAACACCACTGCCCTAAACCCTGAAACACCACCCCCAGCAAGACCCCCTACACTGCCCGAACAACACTGCAGTGCCCTAAACCCTAAAACACCACCCCCAGCACGACCCCCTACACTGCCCGAACACCACTGCTCTACCCAAAACCCTGAAACACCAGTCCCAGCACGACCCCCTACACTGTCCGAACACCACTGCACTGCCCTAAACCCTGAAACACCACCCCCAGCACGACCCCCTACACTGCCCGAACACCACTGCACTGCCCTAAATCCTGAAACACCACCCCCAGCACGACCGCCTACACTGCCCGAAAACCACTGCACTGCCCTAAACCCTGAAACACCAGCCCCATCACGACCCCCTACACTGCCCGAACACCACTGCACTGCCCTAAACCCTGAAACACCAGCCCCAGCACGACCCCCTACACTGCCCGAACACCACTGCACTACCCTAAACCCTGAAACACCAGCCCCAGCAAGACCCCCTACACTGCCCGAACACCACTGCACTGCCCTAAACCCTGAAACACCAGCCCCAGCAAGACCCCCTACACTGCCCGAACACCACTGCACTGCCCTAAACCCTGAAACACCACCCCCAGCAAGACCCCCTACACTGCCCGAACACCACTGCGCTGCCATAAACGCTGAAACACCACCCCCAGCAAGACCCCCTACACTGCCCGAACACCACTGCACTAAACCCGGAAACACCAGCCCCAGCAAGACCACCTACACTGCCCAAACACCACTGCACTGCCCAAAACCCTGAAACACCACCCCCAGCACGACACCCTACACTGCCCGAACACCACTGCACTGCCCTAAACCCTGAAACACCACCCCCAGCATGACCCCTACACTTCCCGAACACCACTGCACTGCCCTAAACCTGAAACACCACCCCCCTGCATGACCCCCTATACTGCCCGAACACCACTGCACTGCCCTAAACCCTAAAACTCTACCCCCAGCATCACCCCCTACACTGCCCGAACACCACTGCACTGCCCTAAACCCTGACTCACCACCCCCCTGCACGACCCCCTACACTGCCCGAACACCACTACACTGCCCGAAACCCAGAAACACCACCCCCAGCACGACCCCCTACACTGCACGAACACTACTGCACTGCCCTAAACCCTGAAACACTACCCCCAGCAAGACCCCCTACACTGCCCGAACACCACTGCACTGCCCTAAACCCTGAAACATCACCCCCAGCAAGACCCCCTACACTGCCCAAACACCACTGCCCTAAACACTGAAACACCGCCCCCAGCATGACCCCCTACACTGCACGAACACTACTGCACTGCCCTAAACCCTGAAACACTACCCCCAGCAAGACCCCCTACACTGCCCGAACACCACTGCACTGCCCTAAACCCTGAAACATCACCCCCAGCAAGACCCCCTACACTGCCCAAACACCACTGCCCTAAACCCTGAAACACCACCCCCAGCAAGACCCCCTACACTGCCCGAACAACACTGCAGTGCCCTAAACCCTAAAACACCACCCCAGCACGACACCCTACACTGCCCGAACACCACTGCTCTGCCCAAAACCCTGAAACACCAGTCCCAGCACGACCCCCTACACTGCGCGAACACCACTGCACTACCCTAAACCCAGAAACACCACCCCCAGCACGACCCCCTACACTGCCCGAGCACCACTGCCTGCACTGCCCTAAACCCTGAAACACCAGCCCGAGCACGACCCCCTACACTGCCTGAACACTACTGCACTGCCCTAAACCATGAAACACCATCCCCAGCACGACCCCCTACACTGCACGAACACCACTGCACTGCCCTAAACCCTGAAAAACTACCCCCAGCAAGACCCCCTACACTGCCCGAACACCACTGCACTGCCCTAAACCCTAAAACACCAGCCCCAGCATGACCCCCTACACTGCCCGAACACCACTGCACTGCCCTAAACCCTGAAACACCAGCCCCAGCACGACCCCCTACACTGCCCGAACACCACTGCACTACCCTAAACCCATAAACACCACCCCCAGCACGACCCCCTACACTGCCAGAACACCATTGCACTGCCCTAAACCCTGAAACACCAGCCCCAGCACAACCCCCTACACTGCCCGAACACCACTGCACTGCCCTAAACCCTGAAACACCACCCCGTGCACGACCCCCTACACTGCCCGAACACCACTGCACTGCCCTAAACCCTGAAACACCACCCCCAGCACGACACCCTACACTGCCCGAACACCACTGCACTGCCTTAAACCCTGAAACATCACCCCCAGCAAGACCCCCTACACTGCCCGAACACCACTGACCTAAACCCTGAAACACCACCCCCAGCAAGACCCCTACACTGCCCGAACACCACTGCACTGCCCTAAACCCTGAAACACCAGCCCCAGCACGACCACCTACACTGCACGAACACCACTGCACTGCCCTAAACCCTGAAACACCAGCCCCAGCATGACCCCCTACACTGCCCGAACACCACTGCACTGCCCTAAACCGTGAAACACTAGCGCCAGCACGACCCTCTACACTGCCAGAACACCATTGCACTGCCCTAAACCCTGAAACACCAGCCCCAGCACAACCCCTACACTGCCCGAACACCACTGCACTGCCCTAAACCCTGAAACACCACCCCGTGCACGACCCCCTACACTGACCGAACACCACTGCACTGCCCTAAACCCTGAAACACCACCCCAGCACGACACCCTACACTGCCCGAACACCACTGCACTGCCTTAAACCCTGAAACATCACCCCCAGCAAGACCCCCTACACTGCCACGAACACCACTGCCCTAAACCCTGAAACACCACCCCCAGCAAGACCCCTACACTGCCCGAACACCACTGCACTGCCCTAAACCCTGAAACACCAGCCCCAGCACGACCCCCTACATTGCCCGAGCACCACTGCACTGCCCTAAACCCTGAAACACCACCCCTGCATGACCCACTACACTGCACGAACACCACTGCACTGCCCTAAACCCTGAAACACCACCCCAGCACGACCCCCTACACTGCCCGAACACCATTGCACTGCCCTAAACCCTGAAACACCACCCCTGCACGACCCCTACACTGCCCGAACACTACTGCACTGCCCTAAACCCTGAAACACCGCCCCCAGCATGACCCCCTACACTGCACGAACACTACTGCACTGCCCTAAACCCTGAAACACTACCCCCAGCAAGACCCCCTACACTGCCCGAACACCACTGCACTGCCCTAAACCCTGAAACATCACCCCCAGCAAGACCCCTTACACTGCCCAAACACCACTGCCCTAAACCCTGAAACACCACCCCCAGCAAGACCCCTACACTGCCCGAACAACACTGCAGTGCCCTAAACCCTAAAACACCACCCCCAGCACGACCCCTACACTGCCCGAACACCACTGCTCTACCCAAAACCCTGAAACACCAGTCCCAGCACGACCCCCTACACTGTCCGAACACCACTGCACTGCCCTAAACCCTGAAACACCACCCCCAGCACGACCCCCTACACTGCCCGAACACCACTGCACTGCCCTAAATCCTGAAACACCACCCCCAGCACGACCGCCTACACTGCCCGAAAACCACTGCACTGCCCTAAACCCTGAAACACCAGCCCCATCACGACCCCTACACTGCCCGAACACCACTGCACTGCCCTAAACCCTGAAACACCAGCCCCAGCACGACCCCTACACTGCCCGAACACCACTGCACTACCCTAAACCCTGAAACACCAGCCCCAGCAAGACCCCTACACTGCCCGAACACCACTGCACTGCCCTAAACCCTGAAACACCAGCCCCAGCAAGACCCCCTACACTGCCCGAACACCACTGCACTGCCCTAAACCCTGAAACACCACCCCCAGCAAGACCCCCTACACTGCCCGAACACCACTGCGCTGCCATAAACGCTGAAACACCACCCCCAGCAAGACCCCTACACTGCCCGAACACCACTGCACTAAACCCGGAAACACCAGCCCCAGCAAGACCACCTACACTGCCCAAACACCACTGCACTGCCCAAAACCCTGAAACACCACCCCCAGCACGACACCCTACACTGCCCGAACACCACTGCACTGCCCTAAACCCTGAAACACCACCCCCAGCATGACCCCTACACTTCCCGAACACCACTGCACTGCCCTAAACCCTGAAACACCACCCCCTGCATGACCCCCTATACTGCCCGAACACCACTGCACTGCCCTAAACCCTGAAACTCCACCCCCAGCATCACCCCCTACACTGCCCGAACACCACTGCACTGCCCTAAACCCTGACTCACCACCCCCTGCACGACCCCCTACACTGCCCGAACACCACTACACTGCCCGAAACCCAGAAACACCACCCCCAGCATGACCCCCTACACTGCCCAAACACCACTGCACTGCCCTAAACCCTGAAACACCACCCCCAGCACGACCCCCTACACTGCCCGAACACCACTGCACTGCACTAAACCCTGAAACACCAGCCCCTGCACGACCCCCTACACTGCCCGAACACCATTGCACTGCCCTAATCCCTGAAACACCACCCCCAGCACGACCCCCTACACTGCCTGAACACCACTGCCCTAAACCGTGAAACACCACCCCCAGCAAGACCCCCTACACTGCCCGAATACCACTGCACTGCCCTAAAGCCTGAAACACCACCTCCAACACAACCCCCTACACTGCCTGAACACCATTGCTCTGCCCTAAACCCTGAAACACTGCCCCCAGCAAGACCCCCTACACTGCCCGAACGCCACTGCACTGCCCTAAACCCTGAAACACCACCCCCAGCACGACCCCTACACTGCCCGAACACCACTGCTCTGCCCAAAACACTGAAACACCAGCCCCAGCATGACCCCCTACACTGCCCGAACACCACTGCACTGCCCTAAACCCTGAAACACCAGCCCCAGCACGAACCCCTACACTGCCCGAACACCACTGCACTACCCTAAACCCAGAAACACCACCCCCAGCACGACCCCCTACACTGCCCGAGCACCACTGCCTGCACTGCCCTAAACCCTGAAACACCAGCCCCAGCACGACCCCCTACACTGTCTGAACACTACTGCACTGCCCTAAACCATGAAACACCATCCCCAGCACGACCCCCTACACTGCACGAACACCACTGCACTGCCATAAACCCTGAAAAACTACCCCCAGCAAGACCCCCTACACTGCCCGAACTCCACTGCACTGCCCTAAACCCTGAAACATCACCCCCAGCAAGACCAGCAATACGCAACTGAACGAAG